>CM060447.1:26633812-27024681 GCA_030545235.1 Helianthus tuberosus
AAATGGGTCTTCTTTTATTAGCGAAGTTTGATCATTAGTTAACTTAACACTCACTGTTTCGTCAATTTTAGTGTTAGTGTGTAACTCTTTTAAAAACTTAGCATGCGTGGGTACTAAACAATGATTTTCGAAAGAAGGTGTCAAGAGATTAATTTCTTCAAAATTAGACTCTTCTTGGATTTTAACGTTATTGGACTCACCTTTTTCGTCGTTTAACTCATGTGTCGGTTCTTCACTTATTTGTTCTTCCATTTTTTCATTTTTAGTTATCTCTTCCTTTTTTAATTCTTCTCTTGCGCGGGACTCCTCTTCCCTTGCGCGAGCTTCTTTTATACATCGATCGATAACTCTAATGTGTTCTAATATCCTATCGGTCACCTCGGTTATAGAAAAAGAATCATTATTTTCTAAGCTTGAATCCGGTTGTTCGACCCCTTGTTCCTCATAATACCCATATGAAGTTGATGGTTCACACCATTGTTCTTCATTGCAAGCATATGATGGATAAGGTTCGTAATCTTGTTCTTCATAATACTCATATGAGATGGGTTGTTCACGCCAAGGTTCCTTATAATAAGCATATGAAGGTGGTGGCTCATATCTTGGTTCCTCAAAGTATGAGTAAGAAGGCTCATACCTTGGTTCGTCAAAATATGAGTATGAGGGAGGAGGTTCATACCTTTGGTCTTCATAGGATGTGTATGAAGTTGATGGCTCGTACCTGGGCTCCTCATAGTAAGCGTATGAATCGGATGGTTGATACGAGTGATTATTTTGAATCGAACGTGTATTACGACAATTAGTGCAATAATTACCCCTATAATCATCCTCATCATAGGTGTAGTTGTAACCTCCTGAGTATTGATCCATAAGAATCACTCAGCAGACCACAACTGAGTCTCGGGACAAGAAAATGAAAACAAAGATTGAAACAGAAGGCTGGACACGGCCCCGTGTCTGGTGAACACGGCCCCGTGTACAAGATCTGTATCTGGGCGTTTTAATTAAAGTTACTGGTCACGTTGAGCACGGGGGCGTGTTCAGTGAGCACGGCCCCGTGTTCAGACTCTGTATCTGGGTATCTAACTAAAAATATGCAGCACGGGGGCGTGTTCAATGAGCACGGCCCCGTGTTCAGGCTACTATAAATGCAAACTAAACTAAAATGCAGAAAAATGTGCGCGCGTTTTAAAAAGGTTTTGAAAAACTGATTAAGCCGTCGATTTTAAACTTTCTCAAAATCCTTGTGTCCCCGGCAACGGCGCCAAAAACTTGATGTGCGGTAAAGTGTTATATATATTAGGTGTATATTTTAAGCCCTTTTTAACACTTATTTAAGCCAAGTTTTAAATTTATAAAACACGATATTTCACTAACACTAAACACACATATGGGCAAGTGCACCCATCGTTGAGTGTAGTATAGCGTTGGTAAGATACCGAGGTCGTCCAAGGACACAAGAGCTTTTAGTACCGGTTTATCCTCAACGTCTAACCAAAATAAAAGTTTAGAAAAATGTTTTAAACTAAGAAAAGTAAAACTAACTAAAATGCTGAAAATAAAAATAAAATAAAAACAGATAGACAAGATGAATCACTTGGTTCCGACTCGTATCTAGTATAACCTTTGATTATTTCCGCACTTTTGCACATAATTAAGAGATTATCTTAGTTATTGTAGTAGGCCCCTCTTTTGAAGGTGACGTTACCCTCACCCCAGTAGTTTGAGTCAGCAGGGATACAATCCTAAAAGGGTGAATTATTGGAAGATAATGAATTAAGTTATTAATGCAGTATTGTGGTAGGCCCCGCTTTTGGCGGTGACGTTACCCTCGGCTAAGTAGTCTGAGTCAGCAGGGATACAGTCCTAAATAGCCGGGTTATAGTATTAATAGTAGTTAACTTATGAGGGGATCAAAGAGTTTGGACCCCCGCCATCCAATACCGTGAAGTATTGAAGGAGGTCCTACTAAATTTGACCCAGGTCCATTGCAGGACCTCTAAACGCTGAACAATGGCAAGACCTTTACCAAACCGTTCCCTTAACCCCCTACCAGGTAGCCAACATATCTCCATATAGACCGTGGAGATATGAATGGTGAAAATCCTTTATTTTATATAGACAGTAAAATAATGCCAAGACACCACGGACAAACGATAAGGAAAGATCACCTTCAACATAAGTAACTAGTTATTAAAGTTATTAATACAAAACCAAATAAAAAGTGCAAAAGATTAGAAATAAAAAGTATTATACTAGACACTTTGTCTTCACCAAGTGATGTAAGAGACTTAGGCAAACATGGCCTTGATTGTCAAGAACTCTTACGATCAATCTTGGATCCCGAGACGACTCACACACTCTATGATGGACAATGGATGATGGTGGTGGATGATGGTGTTGTGATGGTGGTGGGTGGTGGATGAAGTGTGAGAGAGGTGGTGTGCCAAGGGATGAGATGAAATGAATCCAAGCTCTCCTATTTATAGGCTGAACAGAGAGCTGGACACGGCCCCGTGTCCGCTGGGCACGGCCCCGTGTCCGTCTGACAATCTCTCTCCTCATTAATTGTAATTCGCAATTACAATAAATGCGCCTGCTGTACTTTCGACACGCCCCCGTGTCCGCTGAGCACGACCCCGTGATGGGCAATAGAAGCTTCTATGGATTTGTCTTTTCTGCTGCTTCTTGGGCACGGCCCCGTGCTGGCTGAGCACGGGGCGTGTTTAGCCTTCTGTCTTCTCCTTTTTGCTTTGGAAGGTGCCGTTGAGGGGTCGGGCAGTCCACTAATGTTCCTTTCCTTGTATTTATGTTGGATTTAGCTGTCTTTTTGCTTCTTTTGTGTTTTTGAGCTCATTTAATCCTGAAAATACAAAAGGAAGACAAAAACACTCTTTTTCCAATATTAGTACTTAAAAAGGGTTAGTTTTATGCCTCATTTGATGTAATTTATATGTTGCATTTTACACACATCAAATAACGAACAAAAATAACGCGTATACCGAATGCCAAATTAAAATGGCAATAATTATTATATTGGAAATGTCATGAAACTTGTGATGCCTCTATTTTACTCGTTTTTCATGTCAAATACTACTTATTAGTCCATTTTCACCAAAACAATTAATTATTAAGATTAATATGGATCCAGAGAGTTTCCTTATCTTATTGTAATCAAACAGGATTCTAGATGTGAATTACTAATATGAAGCCTAAATTTCCAAGATCTAGAATTGCCAACTCAACAACATGCATAATGCAACCCATATCTATATCGACAATCAAAAGATGTCTCCAAGGATCATAAGATCATTATAGTTGATAATGTGTAACTGTCAGTATTTAGAAATGTAGCCGAGAGAGAGAACCTGAAAGTCCAGACTTGAGAATTCACAAAGTTCATGCCTTGTGTAAAAGAACCTTAATGAGTAAACTGCAAATTTATTTCCACATCTATATATATATATATATATATATATATATATATAAATGAGATGGATTTGGGCTAGGTGGCATTTGATTTTGGCCATTTTTGTTGATGTGGCAAGATATGGAGGAGGTGGATTTTGAGTTTGGGAGGGAGTCCATTCTCAAATTCTCAATACACAAACAAAAAACATTGGACACGAGATCCGAATAGGATTCGGTTCGACCCAATGATCCAAATGGATCCTTTATATCCTAATTTCATTACATCTCAGAACTCTTCATCTCTATCATCTTCTTCATAACCCTAACGCCGCTACGCATCATCTTCCGCAAATCCAAAAATCTTCTTCAGCAAATCGACAATGGTGATTCTCATGTACCTTTTCACCACTGATCCCATAGATTCAAGGTCACAACTAAAACCCTAATGTTCTATATTTTCAAATAAGTTCTCTTTTTAGATTTCGATCCATGGATTCAAGCAGCAAGTAAGAAATCTTTTCTTTACTAATTGTTAATCCTTTTCTTTATCTATTGTATCACTTCTTTTGTTAATCGGTTCCAATTGTTAATCCTTTTCTTTGTCTATTTTTATGCCGTCTTTTTTTATTTTCATCCTATTTTGAAACTTTGAGTTGCTAATTAGCAATGTGATTGATTTGTTCTATGGGATTGTAGACATCAAACATCCATTTTACATCTTCAAGGTAAATTTTTTTTTTCATCTTTCAGTGTTTATCATTCAGGAAACAAACGGTCTGCTTTCAGTATGTGATTTCTAAAAAAACAAGTTCATCGTTTGTTTGTTTACAGATCTAGGGTTCGTGTTCAAGTTGCTAAGTCTGATACCTGTATGGTCTGAGTTAATAACGATGGTTCAAGGAAGGATGAAGGTGTTAATGTTTTCAATTCTTCACTCCAATGTTAGTTTATCTTACAATATCTTACTTTGTTTCAACTTCGTTTTACCGATTTTATATTAAGATTAAGGCTACATTGATTTGTTTATATTATTGTTTATTTTTGTTCAGATTACATCTATTGAGAATTTTTGTGTATTATCTTCAAGTAAGTTGTGAGCTTCGTTCTTGGTGCGGCGGGATGTTAAAGGTTTTTTGGTGCAATGATTTTGGCTCTTGATGTTAGGTACGATTTTGATAATGTTTGTTGAGATTACACACTGGCTGTTAAAGACTTTTGGTGCAATAATTGTTATGCCATTATGTATGATTTGCTGAACATTTGTCTATGGTTTTAGATGCTAAACATCTTGGACAGGTTCGTTTTATGTTTTCAGGGGCATGGATTTTGTTCTGATTTGTTATTTGATTTGCGTTCTTCAATTTTTCGTATTCTATTTTGATATTCTTCGTATTTCATCCGACAAGATGGTAAGGGTTTATTAAGGCTTTCTAGCAATGTACTGATTGTGAAGATTAGTTTTTTTCCAGACAACATTCTTCATTTGACAACTAAACGTATGAATTGAATCAGTGGTCTCGAGCTTCTTCTCAGGTCCATGAATGTGATTGATTTTTTTCACAATCATCTAGATATTGATTATATAATGAATATATTAAGCTCATTGGTTTTAAATTTAAGTTTGAATAATATTTAACTATTTAAGTAAATTGTTTTGACTGATTATTTCAAAATTTGAATTTTTGAAATTTATATCAATTATGGATACTTATCAAAGTTGTCTAAATTGTAACGTATTTCCAAATTTATCAAGATAACTTATATAAAAGTTTAACTGCTTTCAAATTTTGTGTTAGTTTCCATAATTTACGACAATCACATTATTTTTCAAGTTTCTCATAATTTGTAAAGATATATAGCATTTGTTTTAAACCTAAATAACCTCTCTGTATGTCAAACTAGGTTATGTTGTTGACGCACAAGCCTATTAAACACACAATAATTGAAAACACACAATCACATTATTTCTAGCCATTTAAAGAATTTCATAGATGTTTAAAAAATGTATTTTTTTTTATTTTAAGCCTATTTTTTTGTTTGGTTTGTTATAGGTATTTTATATGTACGAGTATGCCCATATGGTTCAAGTTCTGTTGAGTCCTCAGTAAGCTTTTTAAATTTTTATTTTTACTTCAAGATATTAAGATATTCTTATTAACTATGCTGGATTTTTTTTCTATTTCTTGAGGATTTGTGAATTAGTTCGCTTTTCAAGTACTTTGCTTCTGAAGGTAAAATTTGTAGAGAAAATTACGAGAATTAGATAAACTTCAAGAGAACTTGAACATTAAGCGAAATATCAACAGAACGTTATTATTTCTGTATAGTTTCCTTGCTCAGCTTACTGCGTCAACGTCTTCCGGTTACTCTGGATTGAGTTCCTCTTTTATGAAGTCAATGTCTGATGAGTGTCTATCTAATATTTCCTTTAGTACGATTGGAGCATTAAGAGAAATATCCCAAGTATTCTTACCATTTTTATTATTTTTTTATTATACGTATTTTTTTAACTTTCATAATGTAGTAAATTATATACTATCTATACAGGAAAAGTTTGTTATTATCCTGGGAACAATTAAGAGCTTTGCTTCAGAAGACTCATGGTTTTACAATGCATGTAAAACTTGCAACAAAAAGGTTCTTACGAACACTATTTGCAAGGACAAGGAAGATGGAAGTCAAGGATATGATGAAGTAACTGTCTTGGAGTGCCAAACTGATCGGTGCAATAAAAGAACTGTTGTGTCTGTTCCCAGGTTAATTTACTTGATTCATTTATTGTCCATATTATGAAACATGATCGATCGTTAATAAAATCTTATTTGAAATTTTTATAGGATAAAAGTTCTAATACGTGTTCAGGATTGTACCGGGATTGTTACTTTGACGTTGTTTGAACGTGAAGTTGTTAAACTGATAAAGGTTAACGCAAACCAGCTGTTGGATAAAAACATGGAGGTAACTTATATTTTCCAAATACCATTTCCTTAATTGCTTTATATACGTTTTAATGTTTTTTATGTTACATTGTTAACTTTATAATAATGTGTATCAAACAGTTAGCCAACGAAGGTAACTTGCATTGCTAAATAGGAGGTTTGCGTTTAAGATAGCCATAGGTTCGTTTAACATAAAAAACAAATCAGATGGCTACTCGGTGTCGAAGTTGATTGAAAATCCTACAATCATCAAAGATCTTGATAGGCATTTTGATGCTTTCCAGGTTCGAAAATTATTCTATACGTTAGCTTTACTTTTTGTTATAAAAAAACTTATAGCACTTTACAACATTTATTGAAACATATGAAATAAATACAGTCTGCTGATGATGAACCTTTAAATGTTGTTCCTTCTTATTCAAATCCAACTGTTAACATCCAAATCCGGGTCTGTGAAACAAATTCTTTAGTTCTCTAATGCTTCAATATTTTGTCATTCACCTTATTTTTTCAACTGTTTTTTTACCTTTTTAATTTTAATTTACAGGATTCTGTTTCCCGTACCGGTGATGACGACACACCGATGTCCAATTTGAACAATAGCATGTTTACTACACCCTCCGGAGCGGATAATTGTTGTTCTTCGAAGATGCTGGAGAATGAACTTAAGCGCAATTTGGATGCCGTTTATGATGTGGATTTATGTTCATCTCAGTCTTCAACTAAACCGCGTACGGGTGATTGTGAGAACAATGAAGGTTTGAATGTGAAGGTGGGTCTTTTGAATCCAAATCTGGAAAAGTTGTCTCAGAATCTAATAAACATCTCAGTTTCTTCAAACAAGTTTTCAATGTTTTTTTTTGTTCAATCGTATTCAGAACATTTGTGTCAGTACTTGATGTTGCTTTTTACTCAATGTTTGTTGCGGTTTATCTTGATTTTCATTTATTATCGTTATATCAATAAGAGATGATATTATTAATTAGCATTTGTATTTTTTTTGTACGTCGAGTTATATTTATTATACGTCGTTTTTTTATTACATTAGCATTAAAAACTTTTATTTTTATTACATTGAAATTCAATACTTTAATGCGTTGACGTGAGGTTAGTTTGTTACCCAACATCGATGTTGTTTTATTTTTAGTGTGGTTTTGCATTGTTATATCAATAGCATGAAATTATTGTTAATTTTATTGTAGTTTGTGATCTATATATCCATAGAAGATGATAGTATTGATCAGGCTTTGCATTTTTTGTATGTAATTATGTTTATACCTATTGTAGTTCTTGATATTGAATATAAATAAAGAGTTATTATTAATTATTCTTTGCATATTTTAAATTTTATGTACAAATGTTTTTAATTGTGTTATTTATTTATTCATAGAATATATACATATTATTATACATAACTATTAACAATGTACAATCCAAATATAACATTATAAACCTAACATTATAATAACATTCTTAGTATATAAATTATTTTAGTCAACTTTTTTTGGGGTTTTTTTAAATAAATAATTAAATCACCAGTGAATGTATACTTACAGATAGTAGTATATGTATTAATTTTTAACAATTCTTTACATTTATACAAGAATTTGCTTATCATATGTGAATCCCAACCGGTTTACTAAAATTAATTTAAATTTTCCTTCATAAAAGAACATTCCATTTATAATATCATTTTATATAAATTACAACATACATCTCCATTACATATCAACTTTCAACTTATTCTTTGGTTTCTTCAACCAGGTACTATGCAAAATTCTTAAGTAATACACAATCTCTTTTTCATGTACCAATACAAACTAATATCATTTATGTTTTATTATACATTTCCATTTTACTAGGTGTTTCGTATAATGGATCAAATTCCGTTTGATGTTGTGATCATGGAAATTTTTGTTAGGCTCCATCACAAATCACTATGTCGGTTTAGAAGTGTATGTAAAAAATGGTATGAAGATCTTTCAAGTTTTGAATTTTTACAGAGGCATACGAATCGCGTTAGTAATACAGTGGTAAGATGTTAATGTCGTTAGATAATTTTAATGATTACAAAATTAATATTTCTTTATACAGCGTTCATATTAATTGTCAAATTCTTTGTCATATCTGTTACAGGATGAACTATTGGAACAATGCATGTTTCCAGATCTGTTTGACATTTGAGAACCTGCATGGGCGTTCATTTTCTTCATCTATTTTGTATTTTGCTATGATTGACTGTTTTTTAAGTTTACGAATAATAAATCAATTATCAATCTTCTTATTTGTTTCCTTTAATCAAGCACACTGTTGATCGTTCTTCTTATTTTATTCATTCTTCTTTATCTAATTATGGATTGAATATTGTCATTCAAATTTATATAATCGGTTACATCTGATGCTTAAAATAAAATATTCTCATTAATTATAAATATTTCAAAATTCAAATTTTGAGTCACTATTTTCAATCAAATTTATATAATCTTTTACATCTCATGCTTAAAATAGAGTATCATAATTACTTATAAATTATTATAAAATGAAATAGATGTATGGCCGCTTTATCTAATTATGGAGTCAACATTTTAATTAAATTTTATATAATCCTTGACATCTCATGCTTAAAATAAAATATCGTCATTAATTATAAATACTTACCTTCAAATGGAATTATAAATAAAGCATTTGTTAGTGGGTCGGATTAGATGTGTTGACACAAGATGAACTATTGGAACAAGTCATGTTTCCAGATCCGTTTGACATTTGAGAACCTGCATGGGCGTTCATTTTCTTCATCTATTTTGTATTTTGCTATGATTGACTGTTTTTTAAGTTTACGAATAATAAATCAATTATCAATCTTCTTATTTGTTTCCTTTAATCAAGCAAACTATTGATCTTTTTTATTCATTCTTCTTTATTATTTATTATTTATATTTATTATTATCAATATTGTCAATTATCAATCATATCAAATTGAAATAGATTTATGTTCAATTTATCTAATTATGGATTGAATATTGTCATTCAAATTTATATAATCCGTTACATCTGATGCTTAAAATAAAATATTCTCATTAATTATAAATATTTCAAAATTCAAATTTTGAGTCACTATTTTCAATCAAATTTATATAATCTTTTACATCAAATTGCTTAAAATAGAGTATCCTAATTACTTATAAATTATTATAAAATGAAATAGATGTATGGCCGCTTTATCTAATTATGGAGTCAACATTATAATTAAATTTTATATAATCCTTGACATCTCATGATTAAAATAAAATATCGTCATGAATTATAAATACTTACCTTCAAATGAAATTATAAATAAAGCATTTGTTAGTGGGTCGGATTAGATGTGTTGACACAAGATGAACTATTAGAACAAGGTATGTTTCCAGATCCGTTTGACATTTGAGAACCTGCATGGGCGTTCATTTTCTTCATCTATTTTGTATTTTGCTATTATTGACTGTTTTTTAAGTTTACGAATAATAAATCAATTATCAATCTTCTTATTTGTTTCCTTTAATCAAGCACACTGTTGATCGTTTTTATTCATTCTTCTTTGTTATTTATTATTTATATTTATTATTATCAATATTATCAATTATCAATCATATCAAATTGAAATAGATTTATGTTCAATTTATCTAATTATGGATTGAATATTGTCATTCAAATTTATATAATTGGTTACATCTGATACTTAAAATAAAATATTCTCATTAATTATAAATATTTCAAAATTCAAATTTTGAGTAACTATTTTCAATCAAATTTATATAATCTTTTACATCTAATGCTTAAAATAGAGTATCCTAATTACTTATAAATTATTATAAAATGAAATAGATGTATGGCCGCTTTATCTAATTATGGAGTCAACATTTTAATTAAATTTTATATAATCCTTGACATCTCATGCTTAAAATAAAATATCGTCATTAATTATAAATACTTACCTTCAAATGGAATTATAAATAAAGCATTTGTTAGTGGGTCGGATTAGATGTGTTGACACAAGAGGTTATTATCTCCAACTCGGAATTTCGGTTTGCTTTTGTATCTATTATTGTGGTATTTTTGTTTAAATTGTCATTCATCTTTATACGATTCATTATTTCTCTGTTATATGTTTGTAGATCATTAATGTTTCTTGGTTGCTTGCTTCACAAATTCATATACATAAATCTTATCATTTGTTTCATATGAATTTTTTTTTAGGATGGAACCTCTTGAGTTTGAAATGCTTGCTCACGAAATTCTATCAAGGCTACCAAGTAAACGAGTTGGACGATTTAAATCAGTTTGCAAGCAATGGCGTTATGAATTGTCTTCACCTATGTTTTCTATTATTCACTCTCGCCGTATGTCTAATTGTGAACATCGTAAGCTAATCACGTTGAGTATGTCATCGATTTATATTGACAACTTGATTGGAGGAAAGGTAGACATTTCTGATAGGAAGTTTATTTCCTTCCTCGTTGATACCCCTCTTTCCAATCTAACGATTCTTGCTTCTCAATATGGTCTTTTACTGATGTGCATCCAAGGTCATTCAGACCAATTGATTATGTGGAATCCAACCACCAATAAATTTTTGAATTTGTGTCATAATAAACCTAAAAGTTTTTTCGATATCAAGGCAGATGCAGTTGGGATATATCTAGACTCATTTAACGATGTTAAAATATTACATCTCCAACGTCGTATGGATGATGTTGTACCTCGTGTGTATTCTCGGAACACACATCAATGGAAAACTTTAACTTTTTTCAAAGGACCAGATTACGCTTCAAGGTTATATTTGTGGTCTCCCGACACTTTATGCAACAATGTTTTATATTTTGCATCTCCACACTATTGGGCGCCTGCTAAAAGTTATATGATTGCTTTTGATGTGGTTTCTGAAACTTTCTCAAATGTTTCAACACCACAATGTACTCATGTTGTTGCTCGCCAAAGCAGGTTTTTCAAAATCCGCAACACACTTCATATGTTTGTTGTCGTAAAGACCCATGCTATAAATGTGAAGCTATTTAAATTTCAAGATCAAGGATGGTCAGAAGTGTCTTCTTTTACAAAGCTAAAATCAATTTCATTTGAGTCATGGCTTAAGAAGTTAGTTGAGAAAGAAGGAGAAACTTGGTCTTTTATGACCGACTGGGGTAGTATGATTGAAATAAAAATTGACATGAAAGATTTTCAATACTTACAAGACGCTGAGACCTTTCAAGGACTATATAACGTAGCATTTTTTGAAGAGACCGTTGTGTCACCTACAGTCTAGCATTAATATGTTTTTCGTATCAAATTTATTGTGATTTAATATATAACATTTATATTTACTATCACTTTTACTACTCATCATCTTATGTTATTTATGATATATATTTTTATCCAAATTTGATAATAATTAACAATTCTATCCTTATTGCCATTTTACATTTATAAATCAACATGTATATATACTAACTGTAAAGTGTAATAGATAGACATGGCTAACAACTAATTATTAATTTCGCACACTTATTAGGATTTAAATACAATTTTCAACTTAATACTTTTGTAAAGTGTCATATTTCCCAAATCTTTTTTAAAAAGGATTTAAATATTTATTCATTTGATACTTTTTAGGATTGTATGTGGGAGTGGACATCCTGTGAAATTATATAAAAACTTTTTATATTTCTAAAATCTCGATCCTGTGAAATTGTTATGTTTGTATATACAAATTTAAAGAAAAATATAAATATAAACATCCTAAAATTAAATGACATGTGATTTCCGTTCATTATATTATAATATTAATATTAATATTGTATTTTATAATTAGTTGAATTTTTAAAGTTGATTTGATTTGCATTGGAAACCTGAATTCATCATCACCATCCTCGAACTTACTTCAATCATCATCACCGTTTGTCCTTTTAGCCATTTTCTTACAATCTTCTCCTCATTAGCTTATATCCATCTTAGGGTTTCAAACAAGCATTTGCTCAAATCAAAATCAAGTCATCAATCTTCCTTCATCGCATCATATTCCACAACCGTAAGTATCTACACCTTCAATCTCTTCAAACATCTCTGTTGTTATGATCGTATTGGAATTTCAATAGCTATAAAATGTTTAATCACAAAGTAAATGAACCATATTTATCTTTAATTTTACTTCCACAAGTATGAATGTTGTATAATTCCATGTTTCTTTCTTTGAAGAGTTTGTGTAGTTTCTATGTTCAATAAGAGTTTGTGTACTTCCACAAGTAATTTCATTGGTGTTTTAGGCCGATTTTGATATCCATTATAGTTTATAAATATATTTAATATTATTTTTCACCATGAAGCTGAAAGTATTTTTTGATTTGTAGATGTGTTATTTGTTTGATATATGAATGATAATTCAAGAATCTGTAATTTTTTTGATTCTTAACCTTTCAGTTCAATCGGGTATGTTATTTAATGCAAGATCTAATATATCTGTTGATGCACTTTGTGTGGACGCGACTCGGCTCGGTTCGACTCGGCCTTGAAGACTTGAAGACACGAAGATCGAGACAAAGCTACAGCCAAGGGGGAGTTTGTTGGTGCACTTGTGTCTGTACTTTGTCTGTATTTCGTCATGATACAAAACGATGTCTTATATTAGTCTGGGTTACGTCTTAGTTTGTTACAATGTGCGTTCGATGTAAGTTTGACCAAGTTAACCATCCTCCTGGTTTGACTTGGCCAAACAGTTAGCACATTGGTTGTTAGTTGTGTGTGTCGAAGGATAGATCATCGAAGGATAGTTTATATCCTTCGATGATGAGCTCGAAAGATAGATTTCGATAGATGGACCTCGAAGGATATCATCCTTCGAGGTACATATGGATCATTCGAGCTGTTTCTGGTCGACAGATGATCTTTCGATCAGTCTGTCTGATCCTTCGACCAGACACGTTGTGTCGGGTATAAATACCCGTGTGTTGTGTTCTCTTAAAAGGAAGACATAGACAGACACGAGAGATAAGGCAGAGAGAGACAGGAGAACACACACACTTTGAGAGTTTATAGAACACTTCTGTAAACATTGAGCTTGTAACCGGACCCTTCATTCGTATTAATACATGTGGTGTTAATCGGTGAATCTTGTGTGTTTGTGTTTGTGCTTGTTCTCGTATAAATTCTCGGTTGCATGCTAGCTTGGATTCCGCACTCGCTAGTGTGTTTGATATAACAAGGAAAAGGTTTATCTCATCCTCGAGAGGGACCTACAAGTGGTATCAGAGCCTTGGCTCTTCTCCTTGTTAAAACCGAGTGTTTTCGGGTGTTTTCCGGGTGTTTAAAGTTCATATTTTTCTGGAAATCTTTCTGTTTTTGCTTGATGTTTTGTTAAAAACCTTGTTATTTTTCATGTTTACATGTTAGTTGTTGGTTTTTGTTAAACATCTTAGCAAAATCGTTTGTTTGGAGAGTTTCGGTTCACCGAAATTCTTGTTTTTCTGGTTGGTGTTCTTGAAGTCCTCATAGTGTTCTTCATAAAAATACACATTTGATCTTAAAATTTGAATATTGGAACTTGTTTGTGCTTTGGAGTTGTAAACTGATTAAAATATTGGGATCATTACCCGGTTGGTGAAAGACCTGCATATTCAGACCTGCAAGATATGGTCTGAACATACTTTCTCACCAACCCGTCAACTTTTTCACCAACCCGTCACTCTTTGTCAACTGTGTCAGACAAGATCGAAAGATATCCTTCGAAGTCGAAAGATCATCTTTCGACCAAAGGAGGTTCGACAGATAGTCATCATTCGAGCATCTTTCGAAGTGTGAGACTTATCTTTCGTTCCAAGGAATATTTTCGAAACATACATCTTTCGGTCTTCTGCTCATTTTCGAAAGACTAGGATCCTTCGATTGGGAAGTCTTTCGAAGTCATCTTTCGTGTTCATCTTTCGGTCTACAGTACATTTTCGAAGGATAAGGATCCTTCGTTTGGAGAATCTTTCGAAAAACATTGTTCGACACTCAACAGTGATCTTTCGAACACTGTTGATCCTTCGAACAGGTGTTGATCTTTCGATCCTTGTTTGTTTAAGTCTAACAGTTTGTGTTTTTCAGGTCTTTCGATCAAGGATCTTTCGGCTGGCTTTTATCATTTGAAATTAACATAGTTTGTGAAAATTAAATTTTTTAAATAGAAAACTTGTTTTCATTTTTAAATCAATTTTCACTTAATATATTAATTGTCATAAAATGGGAACAAACAGTCAGTGGGATCCAACTGCATGGACTCAAATAACTTCGACTCCACAATCATCAGCTATGCAATCTACGCAATCTACATCAGACTTCGACAAAAATGCATGGATGCGAGCTATTGTCCCACCTCAAGCTGCAATGATAACTGCAAATCAATGGGCTTTGGTCACAAATCAAAGCAACAACATTCAATCTATGATGCAGAATGACAGTGAAACTGGTACAAGCACAAAACCGCCAAAGTTAAATCACATCAATGATTGGGGATGGTGGAAAGAAAGGCTGAGAACTTATGTTCAGGGACAAGGTCAAGATCTATGGATGTGCTTCTTCACAGCCTTTGAAAATGAGTTGGAAGTTGCAGGATCTAATCCACAAACTTACAGCACTTTGTCTGAAGAAGATAAAAAGAAGTTTGAGTTAGAAAAGAAGGCATTCATGATTCTCACACAAGCTCTTCACAAAGACATTTACCACCAGTTTGTTTACTGCACGACTACTAAAAGCTTGTGGGATATGCTCACGTTACGTTGTGAAGGAAATGCTCAATCTAGAAAGATCAAGCAAGAATTACTGAAGAAAGAGTTTGAAGGATTTACGTGTTTGGAGAATGAGACTTTGGGAGAGTTATCTACAAGGTTCCATCACTTGTTGAGCGAGATGTTTGCTTTTAAAGTCACTGCCACTCCACAAGAATTGGTGAAGAGATTCGCTGATAGCTTACCAGCAAAGTGGAGCAGTTATCTTGAAATTCTCAAAGAAAACGGTGTTTTAGAAACAATCACTGTTTATGAATTAATTCAAAGATTGGAGAATAAGGATGTAGAAGAAAAGCTGAAGGCAAAAAGAACACAAACTCCTCAAAATCCAGAAATGTACTTTGGGATTGCAGGAGGTATCAGTGGAGAAAGACCAGCTTCTCAACACGCAAAGCTTCAAACAGCTTTCGTTTCTAACACCGGACCTTCAACAACAGATCAGTTTGATCCTTCAGCCTACACGATGTTTTCAAGACCAAATGTGCAACCGACAACTCAGCAGCAACAACCGCAACAGCAAGGGTTTTATGGAAGTTCTTCAAACTTTCAAGCCACTTCCAATCCTAACACAGTCAGATTAGACACTTCCAACTTTTCCAAAGTCAGTGTCGAAGTAGCCAAGGAGCATATGGAGATGTTGAATACCTTGGTTAGTGCTTATTGTGGATTAGTTGCAGGTCAGATTGGGAATATCAATCTAACCAATGAAGATTATCAGCAAGTGGATAAAGAAGAGTTTGAGATGATGGATATCAAATGGGCTCTTGCTAGTGCAATTCGAAGAGCAAAGGAGTTTATGGAAAGGACGGGGAGAACCAACTTGGAAAACAAGAAAGACACCAAGTATGGGTTCGACAAGCAAGCTGTCAAGTGCTTTAACTGTGGCGAACGGGGTCATTTCAAAAGGGAATGCACAAGACCAGCTCAGCATGGAAATCAAAATCCGTTCAGAAATCAAGGCAACCAGAACGGGAACAATGTTCGTACGTTGATACCTGTCAACAACCAAGGCCAAGCAGGGTCATCAAATACCAACCGGGGGCTGTTGGTTCAAATAGATGAGGGTTGTGATTGGTCGCTTCAGCTTGGAGAAGGAGGAAATGGTGGAACAGCATGTTTTGCTGAAGTCGTAAAGGATTTAAGGCACGCCAGCGGTGGAGAATCTTCCACCAATGGTGTTGCATCTTCTGGAGATGAAGACAGTTCTGGTTATAGCGGAAGCTCAGATGAAGAATCCTCCACTTCAGGAAATGATCATGTGGATGAGACATCAAGTGCGTCAGTCGATGCAGATATTGATGAGCTTTTGGAAGAAGCTGCAGCAGGAACTGAAAGAAGATCTAATTTGATGGATCAAGCTGCTTACTCTTCGTCTTCTCTCCATTCAGCCTTTATGGCTAATGTCGACAGTTCATCAGGTCAGGTATGTGTCGATGAACCCACTGTAGTTAGCTGTGAAAATTGTGATAGTTTAAATGTTAAATATGCTGAACAGGAAATTCAGATTGAACTCCTATCCAAACACAATCAAGAATTGATTGTAGATCTTTCTAAAGCAGCTGAAGCTAACGTGTTTTTAACCAGAAATGAAAAGGAATTTAAAACAACAATTGCGTCATTAAGACATGATGTTTCAGAATTACAAAAAGCTGTTTTGCGAAAACAACATGCTAACAATGATCTTATAGACACAATTGAAAAGCAGATGGTAGAATTGGCAACCGCTCGATGTGAATGTGAAACAATCAAGCAGAAATTGGAAAGTTATTCCAATTCCCGCTATGTATTGGATCACATTATTGATGTTCAAAAGAAAAAGGGGGATAAGAAGTGTATGGGATTCAAATCATGTCCTCCCCCAATGAATCACAATTACTCCAAATTGCCTGATGACGAGGATATGCCCCGTTTTGAACCTACTGTGCCACTCGGTCTAGATGACTTTGCAGCAGGCCTCGGGTTCACAACTGGTACATCATCCTCAGGTCAATCTGAATCTGAATCTGAGAATGTGACAGATTCATCATGTGTTAAGGAACAGAGTCCTCCCACTGTTGAGGATGCTGATTCTTCGGATGATGAATCTGAAGTAATTGTGAAACAACAGTCTAACTCGGTTACAACAGATATTCCAATTGAGAATCACATCCTGTGTGATCCACCAGTGAAACCGAGTGAGACTGAAATGTCAAAAGAAATGGAGTCGAGTGTATCAAGTTTTGAAGGGAGTAACTTGTTGTACACGCTCAAAGGAGATGACAAAATTTACTCTAACAAAGATTTTCCAATTAAAAATGTAAATCAAGATTTAATTGAGCAAATTTTTGAAGGATGCACTGATAAGTTTTTGGGGAACAAAAGTGGCAAAGTTACTGTCACTCAATGTGATCCAATTCCGTGTGAACAAATTAGAAAACAGTACGGAAACCAAAAACTACAAGCTGAGCGAAAACAACAAGTCAACTCCGGAAAGGGTAAGGTACAGGGAAAGAAGGCTCAGAACAAGAATGTTCAAGCACCTAAGGTTCAACAACAATGGGTGCAAAACAAAAGAGCTCCTGTTAAGAAAAGAGAACCGAAAGTGAACTTTGTTGGATCCACGGGTTCAGACAAACTTGAAACATTTCAGGATAAATCTAACCTTGATTTTATAAAACAAGTTAGAATTTTAAAACGAAATGATCAGAATAATTACACCCAACACACCAACGGATGTGATTTAGGTCCAAGCACGTCTAGATCACAAAGTTCATTGTCTGGTTCTCAGTCTGGTCATCAACGTGTTTCTCCGAGGTTTGTAGAGCAGAGAATGTGCTTTGAGTGTGGCACAATTGGGCATATTGTAAGATACTGCCCATACCTGCAAAAGTTGAAGGCAAAAACAAGTGCTCCCCAAGAAACCAATTACCAAAAACGATCATTTTCCCCGAAACAAGACCCACGTGTCTTGAAAGAAAGGGAAAAGAAGTTAAAACAAAAGAATCAAAAGGTAATTGAAAAGGCCTTAAAATCAGAGGTCAAAGAAGAAAAACCTGTTCAAGCAAAACCTAAAACTGTAAAACCAGTAAATGCTAAAACAATTAATGCAAATACTGGTAAAGAACAAACAGCTTGGAAACAAAAACAGGTAATTCAGTCAGGGGGAGCACCACAGGTTCTTTTTCCTAATCATCAAGTGATTGAAATCACTTTTCTTGATGATCAAGGACGACCCAAGTCCACAAAGGCTTGGGTCCCTCTCTCCAACTAATTTTTGAGTAAGCGTGTAGGATATTCCAGGAGGAACTTTCGATAGTCGTAAGATTGTTGATAGTGGAGCATCCTTGCACAAAATAGGCAACAGAAGAAATTGCTGCCTTTGATGGAGAGGAAGAGAAAAGGGAAACAGAAATGTCTGTTGAAAGAGATTGAAAAGCTTCGACAAAATGAAAATCATTTCAAAATGTGAATGTTCAAGGCTTTGATCGGGTCCCCGGGATAGATTCAAATGAAATGTATGCACCTGCAGCACGTCTGAAGTTCACAATCTACAAGATGAACGTGCAGTGGACATTTCTTTGTGGTGTGATTGAAGAAAATGTGTTTGTTGAACAAACCAACCAGGTGTGCGGACGCCTTGACATGGGTTGAACAACCGCACACTACTTCTGAAAGAGAAAGACAAAGACCTTCGCTGGTGCAATGTGGACGACCAGCCGGACCCAAAGGTTTCTGATCTTGTTGCTGTCAAGAGATTTCTAAGTAGCTACAAAGAATCGACTTTGAAATCCACACCGGGTGGATATCCAGTTTGGGAGAGCTCTCAGATTCCTTGCAATGCACGATGCAGTTGCAGGATACGGTTTTAAATTTCTAATCTCTCCTATACTTGTCGATATTTAAGCTGCTTTGTGAATTATTATCTCGTTAAGCACTCTTTGGCCAGACAATGTTGTCATGGTCCGCACCGCAAACCGACATGCCAACTGATTTTTTTCCAAAATTCGCTAAATCATTTCTGATTAAAAACTTAATTTTGGTTAACGGCATTGAGGTAAAACATGAGTTAACCAACATCGGAAAATCATTTTTGTAAATACCTGTGTGTTTTAAATTTATTTTAGTTTGTTGATTTTAGGGGGAGTAATCCAAAATCTGAAAATCCAAAAACCTCGAAAAATTTCAAAAAAACACAAAAACAATAGAAAAGCAAAAATGAGTTTCCTGGCGAGAAAAAGAGAAAATGATAGTACATCAGTGGTCTGTCTAAACCTCTTTAAACCTTAAATGAAAAACGATAAGCAGCTCTATATAAGATGTATCGGTAGGCTCACAATCATTTTAAAGTGTGCAGGGTGATATAAACTTAAATTGACTGAAGACTGGGTGGGAACCATTCATTGGCATATGGTCTTAGTACCGAAATTTCGTTTGAGAGATTGCCGAGGTTCTGAGATATTCGGTCTTTATGCTGCTTATCATCTGGGTATCATGGTTGTATCTTTTACCGAAAAATAACGGGGACGCAAGTCTAGATCTTCCATGATACTATACATACGTGTACATACTGCATACGACCTCAATAAGTGATCAACAATCACATGTCCAAACAAATAAGTGATAATATATCACATTCATCCGGGAGTCAAGTTCGTCTCTCTGCTGTACGAAAGTACTGACCTGTTCACGGACTTGCTCCTGTGCCCTCATGCATCGAAAATCAAGTTCCTCATCAATAAGTGATTATATCACATAGGGCTTGTTTTCAAATCAAACAAGTGAGAATCTCACATCATATACGGTCAAACAGATGATAATCGGTATACTCACCGGTAAGATGAACTCTCGTGCATACCTTGATACGGGAATGTGTCGTGAGTGGATGAACACCGGTCGGTAAGTATAAATTATACCTAAATGTATCCCCTCGCCATGATTACAAATGATAAGCCGAGCTTAAGTGGACAACAATACCGATAATCGTTATAGGATGCTTATCTTAATGTTATCTAACTGAACAACAAGAGCGTTTTGACATGACCGTACACTGATATGATTCTCTTACCCTCGAAACTCGCAAAAAGAATGTCTGTAAATATTTATTTAATGTTTCCTGTTTATGTATCTTGGTATATATTTATTTATTGCTTTCCATCTTTACATTTGAAAAATGAAAATTCCAAAAAGATTTTAGGTGTGTTTTAATTTAAACTTTATAAAATCCAAAAAGATTTTTCTTCTAGTTTATTTTTGATCGACCGATGTTGGAACTCGAGTCTATCCTACCCAAAATCCTGATCGTAAGCTGGAAAACAATTGCATCTTCATAAACAGTCGAAGTTAACGAGTTTTGAAAGTTAAAGGATTAAAATGAATACTTTTCTAAACTTTCAAACTGCTGTCGGTTGGTGTTTGATTGAGATTTGATCTCATATGTGTCGTTAGTTTAAATGTTAACTATATTCCAAG
Source organism: Helianthus tuberosus (assembly GCA_030545235.1). Classification (NCBI taxonomy): domain Eukaryota; kingdom Viridiplantae; phylum Streptophyta; class Magnoliopsida; order Asterales; family Asteraceae; genus Helianthus; species Helianthus tuberosus. The sequence goes on from CM060447.1 coordinate 26,654,406, forward strand.
CGGTTGTTCTCATTATGCGTTTAGCTTTCTTGCATGTGCAGATGCTAAAGGCGAGGAGAACATGTTCGATGAAAAAGCTTTGGAATGAAGACACGAAGTGGAGGCACTTAAAGGATAAAATGATCGAGTTGCCGCTGTCCCTTCACCAACACCACAAGGATCTGAAGAATTGACAAGTCAAAAGATTCACGAGCATGACTCAATGGAGAGTTCAATCTAAGGGGGAGTTTGTCAACACACTTTCTACATGAAACGGGGAGTTTGTTGATACACTTTCTACTTACGACGCGTGAAGACTTTGAAGATCCTCCGACATGAAAGACATAGAAGACGAACCATCACGAGTAGCGTCCAAGGGGGAGTTTGTTGATGCACTTTGTGTGGACGCGACTCGGCTCGGTTCGACTCGGCCTTGAAGACTTGAAGACACGAAGATCGAGACAAAGCTACAGCCAAGGGGGAGTTTGTTGGTGCACTTGTGTCTGTACTTTGTCTGTATTTCGTCATGATACAAAACGATGTCTTATATTAGTCTGGGTTACGTCTTAGTTTGTTACAATGTGCGTTCGATGTAAGTTTGACCAAGTTAACCATCCTCCTGGTTTGACTTGGCCAAACAGTTAGCACATTGGTTGTTAGTTGTGTGTGTCGAAGGATAGATCATCGAAGGATAGTTTATATCCTTCGATGATGAGCTCGAAAGATAGATTTCGATAGATGGACCTCGAAGGATATCATCCTTCGAGGTACATATGGATCATTCGAGCTGTTTCTGGTCGACAGATGATCTTTCGATCAGTCTCTCTGATCCTTCGACCAGACACGCTGTGTCGGGTATAAATACCCGTGTGTTGTGTTCTCTTAAAAGGAAGACATAGACAGACACGAGAGATAAGGCAGAGAGAGACAGGAGAACACACACACTTTGAGAGTTTATAGAACACTTCTGTAAACATTGAGCTTGTAACCGGACCCTTCATTCGTATTAATACATGTGGTGTTAATCGGTGAATCTTGTGTGTTTGTGTTTGTGCTTGTTCTCGTATAAATTCTCGGTTGCATACTAGCTTGGATTCCGCACTCGCTAGTGTGTTTGATATAACAAGGAAAAGGTTTATCTCATCCTCGAGAGGGACCTACAATATCTATGTTATTAATTCAGGTGAAATCATGAATTTATCGTTTGTGAAGATTCTAGAAGACCCAAAATCTTTAAAGCTGGTATGATAATTTATGTTTGACTGAATATTCTAATGTTTAATAGCCTAATTCATATAATATTTATTTAACTTCATTATATACTTAATAGTACTATCTTTGTATTCAGGAGTTACCTCTCACTTTTGTTTATAACCGTTGGGGTCGACCATGGCCACGTATTGATCTCCAGATCCGTCATGAATGTGGTAAGTCTTGGACCGTAACGATGAAAACATTAGAGTCTAGACCGGCTTTGGCTGATGGTTGGGCAGCAGCTGTTAATTTTGAGGTAATAATTTTGTTTACAAATTGACAATCTATTATTATGAAGTAAGATTTTACCTCATATGTTTAACTTTTAAAGTTTCAAAAACCACTTTTAGTATGTTTCGTAAATAATATGTAAGGTCAAATATAGTTACGTAAATAATATTATAACAATAATAAATACATTTGAAGACTATGCATTTGAAATTTGGATTTTACTACAGTCAACTTTCAACCTGTCTGGCCCATATGTGTGGTACTCAACCAATGTGACATATCAAAATATATTGTGTTTGTGTGTTTCAAAGGTTGGTGACAGTGGTGGTGTTAAAGCCTTGGAGAATTCATTATAGTTTTTTAGTTTTTGTACATGTTAAGTGTTATAATAAAGAACGGACACAATATTAATAAAGTTTTAATAATCTGTTTTAATAAATAAAAGTATTTTTTTTTTGTGTCGTGGGTCATTCAGTGAGGCAAATTTCTGCCTCCGGTTCTTGCCCAAAGTTTCTGACCTTACTCGCAACCCTAATGACTACAAATTTCAATTCAAAACAATTATAAAACAAGTTTCTGACATAGTTTGATTAATATAAAGTAAATTTTCCTACCAGCGAAGTTCGCGGGTGATAACCTAGTTGTAAATATAAAAAAAGAAGCTGCCAGTAATGCCTAGTTAGGATACATGCATACTTAAAAATCAAATACTCAAAAGATTCCGCAAAATGTGAAATTATAAAGCAGGGAACTCGCGTTGACTCACCTGTGCATTAGAAGCAAGTTGAGATTCAATGGTATCTTTCTTACCAGATCCAACTCAACCCCTACCAGACCCCTTACTATCACCCTACCAAAAAAAAAGTATGTCAAACTTAAATAAATATTAACATGAATTGACATAAAAGAATTTCTTGGGCACAGGCCACCCACCTCTGACTGCAGAGATCATTGTCCCACGCAAGCATTAAACAGGAAAAGGAAACAAAGTAATATATGTTAGACATAGCCTTCAAGATAATATAGAGATATTAAATAGCAGTAAAAAGTAAAAACATCATAGCACCCAGTAATATATAGAGAGTCACTTTAGTTTTCTATACAAATTTCTCTATTATAGAGGTGCTCCAGCGTGGGGAGTTTTAGTTGGTTTCTCTATTTTTCCTCTATATTTATAGAAACAATATGCATACTTACGGTTATAAAACGATTATGAGGCTCAGATTTGTAAACAATCAAACAAAGTAGATAAATTCGCCATGGCTGCATACTTACGGTTGCCATCTAAAACCACATGGCCATCCGGATTGCCCTGCTAAGATGCGGACAATCTCATATTTGCCCAATTTCACTCAGACGCATTGAAATTTATCATCACAACCTTTAAAACTCATCAAATCATCATCCAACAGACAAAAATTGAAATTATGGACTGAGATTACAGCCATCAAATTTTAAAGTTAAACAATAAATACATATTATAAGTTTTTTTTCAGCCTGACCCCTCGACTTGTAAACTTTCAAGTTTAACCCATAAAGCTTTCAACTTAAACCCTCAACATTCTAATATTTCAACTTAACACCCGTATTATATAATATATAATATACGTATTTAATTTTTTTTACTAAACCTTTGTTCGTTAACTTTTTGTAAAAAGAATAAATAATACCTTTCAAACTTTTGACATGAAACACTATTAACCATCATCTTTAGTAAGTTATACATTCTTTTCTAACTTTTGGTAATTGACAAATTTGATCCGCCAACCTTTTTTACTTAATTACTTGACACCTCGTTTTATTTAAATTACTTTTACGACTTTACACTGTAACGTGCAACACATTATTATACTTTTTTTTTATCTACGTCTAACCACGTTAATGTGTAAATTACTTTTACGACTTTACACCGCTATCTAAATTACTCTTACAACTTTACACCACAACGTCCTAGACATTATACTTTTTTTATCTATGTCTAATGACGTTAATGTCACCAACGTAATGTGTGAACAAAGTCACAAACACGATGTTGCAGCCACAGCACGCGACACGGGTCGAAATTCTAGTTCTTTATGAATTTGAAGAAACCAATGAAGATTTGCATATTAAGATTGATTCTTTTTATCAAAACCCATGTTCTTTTTCACTTGTTAATCAGTAACATAGCCAAAAAGATAAATTAAAAATAAACATAAATACATCATCTTCTAGCTGAAAATAGGCAAAGGGCTATAGATCTAGAATTTTCTTCAAGAAAACACAAATTTAACCGAAAGCTAAGCTACATATGATGGTTTATATAGATTTACAAATATATATATATATATAGATATTAAAATTGAAATAAATTAGAAACTTTTACCTGTTGAGACTTTGAGGAGATGAATTATGAAGAGAATGATGATGAGAATCTTGTTCATTTACAACCCTCCGATCAACACGTTGAGATGTGATTTTTTTCTGCACGACAATTCCATTTCCATCTGATTCTTTCACGTTTACACATCTCAGCCTCTTTCTATTTCCCCACTGTAACTTATCCATAAATATAATAATACACCAATGCTTCAATCTTTATCTCTGAAACAATAAAACAAAGATCAGAGTATCGAAAGGTCATACTCGATTGAACCTGATTGATCAATTCCACCTTCAAGACAAAATTCAAAATCCAAAACAAAGAAAAATATGAATCTTTCAATCGATATCATTAAACCGAAACCAAAGCGTCATACTCGATCATCGTTTGAACCGGATTGATCAATTCCGAAAGTTTCCAATAAAACATTGAAGAACAGAGTATCGAAAGGTTTCTGTGCGAAAAAAAAAACTGAAACCAAAATCGAAAGCATTTGGGTTTAATCTAAGAAAATCAAAATGAAATCTAAAGAACCGAAAAATTGAAATCAGCGGCAACCATTTTCGGCTGACGAATCGTTGACAAACAAATTAGCAGACGAACAGATTTTGAATGTAGGGTTTGTGAAATAAGAAAACAAAAAAATCAAAGATTGTTCAAATTAATAAACTAGAATAAAAGATCAAGAAGAAACAACATACGTGTGCATAAAACTGAAGAATCACCAAAGAAGGAAAAAGCATATGAATGGATTCCGATTACAGAGATGAGAAATCGCCTGTGAGCGTGACGGCCAGAAATATTGAATGGATCTAGGGTTTGAAGAGAAAAGGAAAGAGTGAAAGAAAAGAAAGATTAGGAAACTCAAACCCATACTCCCGACCCGGAAATCCAAATCAATAAGCCGGATCCCGCGTCCAAAATGAATTTGTATGTGAATTTAGAATTTTAGAATGAATTCCCTCCTAAACTCACAATCCACCTCCACCATAGGTTGCCACATCATCAAAAAACTCTAAAATCACATGCCACATAGCCCAAATCCATCTCATTTATATATATACTAGGTGTAGGACCCGTGTAACCACACGGGTAGGTTTAGTAATGATCGAAATCAAATACTAAAAAACAGATTATAATATATCATTTAAATTTTGGTCTTTAGATCTATATCTTTATAAAATAATGTTAAAGACAGTATGTGTTAGTATTATAATAACTATAATGATAAAAGTTTTTGTCTATGTAAATATGTAAACTATCATGTGAACAAATATTTGATGAATTCACATTCGCATTTTAGTTAAGTATACATTTAAAAGTCCCAACCACAAACTCGATACATCTCAATACTGGTACTTTGCCTACCGATCTTGGTAATACACATTTTCAATAAATCATCTATGTCTAATAATATCCGCAAACCGATCAAATCTATAATTTTAATTTTCAATGAAACTTTTGTTTTAGCTCTACTTTATTAGCAAGAAACTTTAGTATATTTTACTTTTCTATACAACATAACTAAATGATAAAAATTTACAAAAAAAGCAAAAAAAGAAGAATTGATCAACCTATTCCAGTTATCGTCATGATAACATAATGTACCTGGCCATCAGTGTCATCAACATTGAAAACCAACTAATAATTTTTCGTGAGTTTAACATGTAATTCAACCTCAAAAAGAAAAAAACTATATAGTAAAAAAGTAGAATTGGCTAAACAAAATCTGTATCTTCCTCATTCCTGCACAGTTGAAGATCAAGGAGAATCACATCACCATCAGATCTAATCTGTGCCTGCAGATTGATTCACTTCAAGCCTTTCTATCACCATTCTCTTGATACCTTCTTTTACAAGTTCATCACCAGCCATAAGTTCCTTCAAGGTTTCAGTATCCATCTACTTTTGTCTTTTTCTTTGATAAATAGCAGCACCTGCTGGATCAGTGCATCTCTTGATTTGTAACTTTGGTGGTCTTTTTGAACCTTCAGTTTTAGGATAGTCAGGTTTTTGTGGAACATTTGGATCTTTCTTCCTTAGTTCCTCCAACATTTTGTAAGTGGCCCTGATCCTATCTTCTCTCCACTTTGACACTGAATTCTTTGACCCATAGTCAGCTGCTATCAGCTCCTCTTTCATTCTCTTTAACTCTAAAGCCTTGTCAGGTACATTCTTTTTGAATTTTTTCAAGTCAGGAGGAGTGTGTTTAACCTTATTTTTAAGCATCTCTTGGATCCTGGCTGCTTCACTTTCAAGCTCAGGAATGGTCCAATCTTTGTACATATGCTTCTCTCCCTTATACTTCTTGTGAGCCATGATATTCTCAACATAGTCTTTTCTCAGAGATTCATCTGCTCTTTCTGATAATTTTTGACAAACATTCTTTGCAAATTGTTCCAGGGAACTGACTTGAGTAAGCAAAAATTGGTAGTGCCTTTGATATTCTTTGTCAGTCTTCCCTGTTGATTCTCTTTTAGCAATATCCTCTGCTTGTTTGGCCTTTAATTTTAAATATTCATCAATATTATTAGGCCTAGGATGTCACACCCCTTTCTGCGGCGGAAGCACGAGGTGTGATCATGAAAGGTTCTCATTGCATACGAAAGGTAACCATACTACATGCTCATGAAAATAACTTCAAATACCATAATTTGAAAACATAAGTTTAGCGTTTACATCGCTAAGTCGCATAAAACATTGTCTTAAAAAGTTTACAACTTTATTTAAAGATAAACAATAGCGACATCCACGAGCATGGGTCAGACCGCGCGCACATCCATCCTAGTTACCTGAAATACATGTGAGTTTTGAAAAAACAAAACGTCAACATAAAGTTGGTGTGAATTCATGCAGTTTTTGTATTTCACGTTTGTATACTTTGTATGAAAACATAATTTGTCTTTTGTATAAATCGAGTCTTTTGTGTACACCACGTACTCATGTATAAGTCAAATATTTCTGTATGTATCAAGTGTTAATGGGTTGCAAAGCCATTAACATGTGACACGACATAGGAAGTCACCAAACCATAGGCATTTTTCTGTAGTCGATTTACGACTGAGACACAAAAACACTGCTTGGTAAAAGAGTGGCCAAGAGTGGGGCTGCCCGGAACCCATTAGATCTAACCTTTTGTTCTGCGGTCTAAGTATGTACACGATTAATGGTGCTTATGGTACCCTATTCGTGACACGATTTCTCGTATCATTCTTGTATCCATCATATCATTTGTAAGCATTGTGATATTTGTAACAAGTATTTCACCCCCGAAGGTATAAAACTGAAAACAGTTAAAAGAAAAGGGGGAAGCATGAACTCACAACTTTGCGTTCCTGTGCGTCGTAAACTTCTCCGGATTTGCTTACTTAACGTCGTAACCTATACGCATTTTCTTAACGTTAGTCACTAGACTTGCGTCGCACAAGTACAGTCACTCTCTTTTTTATTTGTATTGTTGTGTTAAAAATATTTCATATTTTTAACTACGTATCTTACTTATATTATTTTCTCAAAAATAATTATAAGCTTTTTGTATTTTGCACTTTGCACCCGAATTATGTATCTTGTATTTTGTATGTGTATTTTTATGTTTATACTCCTCATGAGTATTTAGTGTATTTTTAAGTCTTAACACACTAGCACGTATAACACATACTTTATACACTTAGCACAAAAGTTGGTGATAAAATAATATATATATTTTTCTCAAAAATATATACATACTTAATATCCATTTTTATTTTGAAGAAATCCTCATTTCTTATCACCAAAAATTAGGGAAACCTTGGTAATACTTTTAAACACATTTTTAGGGAATAAGTTTCTCAAAAACTTATATTTTTCTAAGTGTCAAAATTTATAGAAATTTTGACAGAGTTTCCCCTAAAAATGGAGGTTTCCCATGTTTTCAAAACATGTGTTTATTTTCTTTTAAATCGTCAACAATCTCCTCATTCAACAATAAACAATATGCAACTAGTTAAAATAGATATAATCGCAGAAATACATGAACTTGTGGTTTTTCCAAAATAGGTAGTATCCTTCCATTATTTTTAGTGGATCTTTGTCTAGATCAACTTTGTTTCTTGAAAGTCTCGCTTTTAAAGAAGTTACATCTTTACAACTTCCGGTCAACATTTACAAAAATAGTTATTTTGTCGAAACTTTGTGTTACACAAGTGTTTGCATACTCGTGTGTTTGCTAAAATCATTCTTTTTCATGTAAGACTCGGCTTTAGAAAATATGATTTCTCGACACTCGGTCCTTTAAAAATACCACCTGTAGATCCGTAGATCTACTAGTTTTAATCACTATTTTACAAGCTAAAACACTTTTACACAAGTTCATGATTCGAGTGTGGTAGAGTTTCATCTTCTAACCCTTGTTATACTTAAACAAGCTTTATGTCATAATCCAAGATCATGACTAAAACGGGTTAAATGATGATCCGAGCTACCACAACATAGATCGGGTCCAAATAATCACACAAATCAAATACTACATGATTTACACAACATATGTGCTTTTAACCACCATTTTTAGTGCTTTTAGTAGACTTTTAAGCTTCAACTTGTATGTTTACGAGTTTTAATCGTTACAAATCATATTAACCACTTTAAAATAGTTCGAGAAGGTGATTTAAGCAACATACCACTAGCTCGAGGCTAGGGGAGAATCTAAGCGCAAATAGGGTGGATAAAAGCAAAGTAGAGAGGTCCTTCGCCTTCCGTTTGCTCCAAGGTTCCTTATATGCGACCCTTAACACTTGTATGAACTTGAAATGGCAAGATCAAAGCTTGGCAATGGTTGTGTGTTCAAGGGGTGTTTGGCCGTAGCTTCTTAGAGAGAGAGGGAGAGTGAGTGTGTTGAGTTGTGTTGTGAAAGAATGATAGTCCAAGTCTTGATCTTATAGGCTAATCATATGTTTATTATCCAAGAGGTCTTGTGTAGCCTTGATATTAAACAAACTAGATTATAATAATCATCCAAGGACAAGGTATGTCCCCTAGATGGGGACGGTTTCTAAAGGGGGGGGGGGGGTAGTTTGGTTCAAATCCAACTAATCACTAAATATTAGTTAGGTTAGTTTAGGTAGTTTAGGGATTAACCCGGTTACTAGTGTGTTGTGCTTTACAGTGGGTGTTAGGGTATTCGGGGACCCTAACTGGCTCAGAAAAAGAACAACTATGTTAATGACAATATTTTTATGTTCCGGGTAAAGTCCGGTTATTCGGTTACATACCGATTCGTTAAAGTGCTAAATTGCACCTTTTAGTGTTTAATAAGTATCTTTTTGTAACACTATCGATTCCCAACACTTAGGGAAATATTCTGGATAATAAAACGACATTTCTGCAAAATATTCATATGTCTAAATGCTGAATTATTGCTGAATTATATGAATTCTGCACTTAAAGTGCGTTTCGGGTGCTTTTTAGTGCTTAATTTTGCTTTCGCCTTGCATATATATTAAACCCTTGTATGTACTCTTGGGTTTTAATGCATTCTTGTTGTCGGACCTACACCTAGGCTCCAATTTTATTGTCTGGCTGCTTTCTGCAGTTCCGTTGACACAGTGTGTCTTACCGGTGAGTTTACTAGTATTTCTGACGCAACGGGTCCGTGCTTAGAGCTCCAACGTACTTTGACAAGCTTCACACTGCTCCTCCTGGTCTTGTTGACTTTCCAGTCGGTAACCTCAACGGGTTGCTCTGTAAATCGGAGGGCTTCATCAATATGCACTTCATCCATCGGGATGATCACGCTTTCTTGTGTTGGACTCTTCTTCAGGTTGGATACATGAAACGTATCATGTACTCCATTAAGTTCTTCCGGTAACTCCAACTTGTATGCCACGGTACCAATTCTTTTCAATATTCTGAATGGTCCGATATATCGTGGATTTAGCTTTCCGCGCTTTCCAAATCTGACTACGCCCTTCCAAGGTGAGACTTTTAACAACACTTTGTCTCCCACCTTGAATTCTACCGATTTTCTATTCGGATCAGCGTAGCTCTTTTGTCGCTCTCGAGCCGCCTTAATGCGCTCTCGGATCTGCGCAATCTTGTCGGTTGTCTCTTGTACAAGTTCAGGACCAACCATACGCTTATCTCCGGCATCTGCCCAACATAAGGGCGATCGGCATTTGCGGCCATACAGAGCTTCGAACGGCGCGGCTTTTATGCTCGTATGATAGCTGTTATTGTAGGAAAACTCAACTAGAGGTAGATGAGTATCCCAGCTGCCGCCTAGGTCCATGACACATGCGCGAAGCATATCTTCTAACGTTTGTATAGTCCGTTCGCTATGGCCGTCTGTTTGCGGATGGAATGCCGTGCTTAGATCTAACTGAGATCCAAAGGCTTCCTGAAATGATTGCCAGATTCTTGAGACAAAGCGTCCATCTCTGTCTGAAATGATTGAGATTGGCACTCCATGACGTGCCACAATTTCTCTTAAGTATATCTCTGCAAGCTTTCCAGTGCAATCCTTCTCTCGGATTGGTAGGAAATGCGCAGACTTCGTCAATCGATCAACTATTACCCATATCATATCGTGCCCTCTCGGGGTCCTGGGTAATTTCGTTATGAAGTCCATCGAGATTTGTTCCCACTTCCACACGGGAATCTCTGGTTGTTGTAGTAGGCCGGACGGTTTCTGATATTCTGCCATAACCTTAGCACAGGTTAGGCATTTTCCAACATAGACAGCAACGTCGCTCTTGAGTCTCGGCCACCAATAATATTCTTTCAAGTCTTGATACATCTTGTCCGACCCTGGGTGGATCGAGTATCTTGACTTGTGCGCTTCATCAAGGATGACTCCTCGTAGGCCACCATAGAGCGGAACACAAATGCGCTTTTTAAAGTATAAGGCCCCCTCTTCATTTGGCGCCATGTACTTCAATGCACCCCGGAGGTATTCAGCTTTACGGTTCTCTTCTTTAAGAGCTTCTTGTTGTGCATCACGAATGCGTGCAGTGAGGTTCGTTTGAATCGTCATTTCCAATGCTCGAACCCTTAGGGTCTTAACCCTTTCTTTTCGGCTTAACGCGTCCGCTACAACGTTTTCCTTTCCAGGATGGTACTTAATCTCACAGTCATAATCGTTCAGCAGCTCAACCCAACGCCGCTGGCGCATATTCAATTCCTTCTGATCAAATATGTGTTGTAAGCTTTTGTGATCTGTGAAGATTGTACATCGAGTACCATATAAATAATGTCGCCAAATCTTCAAGGCGAATACCACTGCACCCAGCTCCAGGTCATGAGTGGTATAATTTCTCTCGTGAACCTTCAGTTGTCTTGAAGCATAAGCGATTACTTTTTGGCGTTGCATGAGCACGCAACCCAAGCCTTGTCGTGAGGCGTCGCAGTATACCACGAAGTCTTCAGTGCCTTCGGGTAACGATAGTATCGGTGCATCGCAGAGCTTGTTCTTAAGTAGCTGAAAGGCTTCTTCTTGTTTGTGACCCCAGTCGTATTTCTTGTCTTTTTGGGTAAGGGTCGTTAGCGGTTGAGCTATTTTTGAGAAATTCTCGATGAATCGCCGATAATAGCCCGCTAAGCCCAAAAATTGTCGAACTTCAGTTGGGGTCTTGGGAGCTTCCCAGTTCTTTATTGCTTCTATCTTGGACGGGTCTACATGAATGCCCTTCTCATTCACCACGTGACCAAGAAATTGTACTTCGCGAATCCAGAATTCGCATTTTGAGAACTTTGCATAAAGTTTCTCTTTCTTCAGTAGCTCCAAGATGGTTCTGAGATGTTGCTCGTGCTCTTCTTTCGTTCGTGAGTAAATCAGGATATCATCGATAAATACGATCACGAATTTATCGAGATATGGTTTACATACGCGGTTCATCAGATCCATAAAGACCGCTGGCGCGTTCGTTAAACCAAACGGCATCACAAGAAATTCGTAGTCCCCATAGCGTGTTCTGAATGCAGTCTTTGGCACACTTTCATCTTGGATTCTCAGCTGATGGTATCCAGATTGAAGGTCGATCTTGGAATAGTAGCTTGATCCTTGCAGTTGATCAAACAAGTCATCAATCCTCGGTAGCGGATACCGATTCTTGATTGTGAGCTTGTTCAGTTCCCTGTAATCGATACACATCCGCAGTGATCCATCCTTCTTCTTCACGAATAATACTGGAGCTCCCCAGGGTGAGAAGCTTGGCCTTATGAATCCTTTATCCAACAACTCCTGAAGCTGTGTAGATAATTCTTGCATTTCAGATGGCGCAAGTCGATATGGAGCCTTGGCTACAGGAGCGGCTCCTGGAACCAAGTCTATGTGGAATTCGACTTGTCGTTGCGGAGGTAGTCCTGGCAGATCTTCGGGGAACACATCAGGAAATTCCTTCACCACAGGAATGTCTTCGAGCTTTGGCTCCACATCCTTCTTATCTACAACGTGTGCTAGGAAAGCAACACATCCTTTCCTTAAGCACTTCTGTGCCTTCATACAACTGATGATTCGTAGAGGCGCATTTCGTCTTTCTCCTTGTACGATGAGAGTTTCATCATTCGCCAGAGGGATGCGAATGATTTTCTCGTGACAAATGACTTCAGCTTTGTTCTTGGACAACCAGTCCATGCTGACTACTACATCGAAGCTACCTAATTGGATAGGTAAGAGGTCGATGCTAAATCTTCGTTCACCAAGTTCTAACGTGCAGCCTCTAACAACTTCGCTCGATTCAACGAGTTTACCATTGGCTAGTTCTATGGAATAAGGAATTTCTAATCTACTAGATTCTATTCCAAGTATGCGTTTAAATTCCACAGACATGAAGCTATAATCGGCGCCAGTGTCGAATAATATGGATGCAAAGTGATTGTTAACGAGAAACGTACCGGTGACCACATTAGGGTCCTCGCGTGCGTCCCTTGCTCCAATCACAAATGCTCGGGCCTGAGCATTGTTTCTCTCTGGGCAGTCCTTCATGAAATGATCTTTGCTTCCACATCTGAAGCATCCTTGGTTTCGCCCATTCTCGTTGCCAGCACCGTTTCCATTTCCACCATTGTTCCTATCATCAGCCCCATTACGATTTCCATTCCCGTTCCTCTTACTCCAGCAGTCTTCCGTGCGGTGACCCAACTTTCCACACTTGTCACACCTTGGGATGCGACAAGCTCCCTCGTGATGGTGTTTACACCGATGGCATTTGGGCAAGTTGCCCCGGTATCCCCTTGCTGGTGCGTCGTTCATAGCTGCAAGAGATTTCGCCCCTTGAGGCGGGTTAGGGTCACGCTTCTTGTTGGAACCTTTGTTGTTACGAGTTGCTTGATTCAAGTTTGCATATTTCCTTTTCTTGTCGCCAGACGACTCAGCATGCGTCTCGGCATTTTCTGTTGGGTTCAGTGATAGCTTCTTCATCCGAACACAGTCTTCAGTAAGGCTGACAGCCAGAGTTACAACCTCGGTGGTTGTTTGTGGTTTGGCCGACGTCACCATGCCACGAAACTCTGAGGCCAGTCCCCAAATGTAGCGTTCAACACGCTTGAATTCGGGAGTCACCATGTAGGGAAGCACTCTGGATAGATCGTGGAACCTTCGAGTATAACCATTAATGTCAGCACCTTCCATGGTCAAGTGCCAGAACTCCGTCTCCAGCCTTTGGAGTTCAGCACAAGAGCAGTACTTCTCTCTCATTCTTTCCTTCAGTTCCTCCCAAGTTAAGCCATAAGCGGCATCATCACCCAAGGTTTGGACTTGCAGGTTCCACCAAGTCAGAGCTTCATCAACAAACAACCCAGTAGCAAAGGTGACTTGTTGATCCGCGGTACACTTGCTCATGCGGAAAGTAGCTTCAGTCTTCTCCGTCCAGCGCACAAATGCTACTGCACCTCCTGTGCCATCATAGTTCATCGGCTTGCAGTCGAGGAACTGCTTGAAAGTGCAGCCTTGAGCTGCATTGCCTCCAGACGAATCTTCATTCCCATTACGCCTAGCGTTGCTTGGTTCTCCACTGTCTTGAGTTCGGTTCGCCTCGTACTGGGCGATAGCAGCGGAGATCCTTTCCTCCAGTAGGGCGTTCAGCTCATCAGCAGTTCTTGGCAGTGGGGGAGGAGGAGGTTGATCGTCATTGCGAGCATTCACAGCTTTCCTGGGTGCCATGTTCTGGCAGAACATAACACAACAGGGTTACACATTTGTTTGATATCGTCCTACTAGGCAGTAGTAGTATATATATTCACAGGTATATATCACATAAGTGACATCAAACAATTATTACTCTAGCAGAGTACTTAGTAGGCTTGCACTGAGGGAATCTATACGTGACAAGACTTGCTGTGATTTTTGTGCACTGAATTCCATAATTATGTATGCATCCATAATTACGTAACTCCTTGCACAGTCCGCACAGTTCGTTTCATCCTCGTATCTCTTCCTTCAGATAGGCCATTGCTTTTCAGTAGAGTCACGTATACTTGTGACATTCTACTTCTAGTACATGCTAATTATCACACATAATTGCAAGTAATTTCTAGTCAACGACAAGTGCTACTCAAGTGCACTCTAAGTCTCGTAGTGTCTTTTCTAGACTCATGTAACTAGTTTCAGGTAGTAGATGTCGCGGGACATTTTATGCAATGAAAACTCTTTGAAAATTGTTTTCGTGAAAGGATCCTAGAGATTGTAGACTAGACTCGAGAAGGAATCCTCACTACAATCGCAGCTCTGATACCAATCTGTCACACCCCTTTCTGCGGCGGAAGCACGAGGTTTGATCATGAAAAGTTCTCATTGCATACGAAAGGTAACCATACTACATGCTCATGAAAATAACTTCAAATACCATAATTTGAAAACATAAGTTTAGCGTTTACATCGCTAAGTCGCATAAAACATTGTCTTAAAAAGTTTACAACTTTATTTAAAGATAAACAATAGCGACATCCACGAGCATGGGTCAGACCGCGCGCACATCCATCCTAGTTACCTGAAATACATGTGAGTTTTGAAAAAACAAAACGTCAACATAAAGTTGGTGTGAATTCATGCAGTTTTTGTATTTCACGTTTGTATACTTTGTATGAAAACATAATTTGTCTTTTGTATAAATCGAGTCTTTTGTGTACACCACGTACTCATGTATAAGTCAAATATTTCTGTATGTATCAAGTGTTAATGGGTTGCAAAGCCATTAACATGTGACACGACATAGGAAGTCACCAAACCATAGGCATTTTTCTGTAGTCGATTTACGACTGAGACACAAAAACACTGCTTGGTAAAAGAGTGGCCAAGAGTGGGGCTGCCCGGAACCCATTAGATCTAACCTTTTGTTCTGCGGTCTAAGTATGTACACGATTAATGGTGCTTATGGTACCCTATTCGTGACACGATTTCTCGTATCATTCTTGTATCCATCATATCATTTGTAAGCATTGTGATATTTGTAACATGTATTTCACCCCCGAAGGTATAAAACTGAAAACAGTTAAAAGAAAAGGGGGAAGCATGAACTCACAACTTTGCGTTCCTGTGCGTCGTAAACTTCACCGGATTTGTTTACTTAACGTCGTAACCTATACGCGTTTTCTTAACGTTAGTCACTAGACTTGCGTCGCACAAGTACAGTCACTCTCTTTTGTATTTGTATTGTTGTGTTAAAAATATTTCATATTTTTAACTACGTATCTTACTTATATTATTTTCTCAAAAATAATTATAAGCTTTTTGTATTTTGCACTTTGCACCCGAATTATGTATCTTGTATTTTGTATGTGTATTTTTATGTTTATACTCCTCATGAGTATTTAGTGTATTTTTAAGTCTTAACACACTAGCACGTATAACACATACTTTATACACTTAGCACAAAAGTTGGTGATAAAATAATATATATATTTTTCTCAAAAATATATACATACTTAATATCCATTTTTATTTTGAAGAAATCCTCATTTCTTATCACCAAAAATTAGGGAAACCTTGGTAATACTTTTAAACACATTTTTAGGGAATAAGTTTCTCAAAAACTTATATTTTTCTAAGTGTCAAAATTTATAGAAATTTTGACAGAGTTTCCCCTAAAAATGGAGGTTTCCCATGTTTTCAAAACATGTGTTTATTTTCTTTTAAATCATCAACAATCTCCTCATTCAACAATAAACAATATGCAACTAGTTAAAATAGATATAATCGCAGAAATACATGAACTTGTGGTTTTTCCAAAATAGGTAGTATCCTTCCATTATTTTTAGTGGATCTTTGTCTAGATCAACTTTGTTTCTTGAAAGTCTCGCTTTTAAAGAAGTTACATCTTTACAACTTCCGGTCAACATTTACAAAAATAGTTATTTTGTCGAAACTTTGTGTTACACAAGTGTTTGCATACTCGTGTGTTTGCTAAAATCATTCTTTTTCATGTAAGACTCGGCTTTAGAAAATATGATTTCTCGACACTCGGTCCTTTAAAAATACCACCTGTAGATCCGTAGATCTACTAGTTTTAATCACTATTTTACAAGCTAAAACACTTTTACACAAGTTCATGATTCGAGTGTGGTAGAGTTTCATCTTCTAACCCTTGTTATACTTAAACAAGCTTTATGTCATAATCCAAGATCATGACTAAAACGGGTTAAATGATGATCCGAGCTACCACAACATAGATCGGGTCCAAATAATCACACAAATCAAATACTACATGATTTACACAACATATGTGCTTTTAACCACCATTTTTAGTGCTTTTAGTAGACTTTTAAGCTTCAACTTGTATGTTTACGAGTTTTAATCGTTACAAATCATATTAACCACTTTAAAATAGTTCGAGAAGGTGATTTAAGCAACATACCACTAGCTCGAGGCTAGGGGAGAATCTAAGCGCAAATAGGGTGGATAAAAGCAAAGTAGAGAGGTCCTTCGCCTTCCGTTTGCTCCAAGGTTCCTTATATGCGACCCTTAACACTTGTATGAACTTGAAATGGCAAGATCAAAGCTTGGCAATGGTTGTGTGTTCAAGGGGTGTTTGGCCGTAGCTTCTTAGAGAGAGAGGGAGAGTGAGTGTGTTGAGTTGTGTTGTGAAAGAATGATAGTCCAAGTCTTGATCTTATAGGCTAATCATATGTTTATTATCCAAGAGGTCTTGTGTAGCCTTGATATTAAACAAACTAGATTATAATAATCATCCAAGGACAAGGTATGTCCCCTAGATGGGGACGGTTTCTAAAGGGGGGGGGGGTAGTTTGGTTCAAATCCAACTAATCACTAAATATTAGTTAGGTTAGTTTAGGTAGTTTAGGGATTAACCCGGTTACTAGTGTGTTGTGCTTTACAGTGGGTGTTAGGGTATTCGGGGACCCTAACTGGCTCAGAAAAAGAACAACTATGTTAATGACAATATTTTTATGTTCCGGGTAAAGTCCGGTTATTCGGTTACATACCGATTCGTTAAAGTGCTAAATTGCACCTTTTAGTGTTTAATAAGTATCTTTTTGTAACACTATCGATTCCCAACACTTAGGGAAATATTCTGGATAATAAAACGACATTTCTGCAAAATATTCATATGTCTAAATGCTGAATTATTGCTGAATTATATGAATTCTGCACTTAAAGTGCGTTTCGGGTGCTTTTTAGTGCTTAATTTTGCTTTCGCCTTGCATATATATTAAACCCTTGTATGTACTCTTGGGTTTTAATGCATTCTTGTTGTCGGACCTACACCTAGGCTCCAATTTTATTGTCTGGCTGCTTTCTGCAGTTCCGTTGACACAGTGTGTCTTACCGGTGAGTTTACTAGTATTTCTGACGCAACGCTCTCGTTTATGCATAAAGCAATATTTTGTGGTATACAACGTGCATGAATTCACTTGTTTAGTACGAAATCAGACATGGCTGACAATTAAGCACATAATTGCAGTCATTAAGCAATAATTAATGTGTACGGAAATTACCGGTTTGGGCCAGTTGTCACAGTCTCCCCCCGTTAAAAGAATTTCGTCCCGAAATTCAGGTTGAACTAACTCTCGCAGGAGTCTTCTTGAATAGGTGGGGATACTTTTTCTTGAACTGGTCTTCACGTTCCCATGTGTACTCGGGTCCGTGCTTAGAGCTCCAACGTACTTTGACAAGCTTCACACTGCTCCTCCTGGTCTTGTTGACTTTCCAGTCGGTAACCTCAACGGGTTGCTCTGTAAATCGGAGGGCTTCATCAATATGCACTTCATCCATCGGGATGATCACGCTTTCTTGTGTTGGACTCTTCTTCAGGTTGGATACATGAAACGTATCATGTACTCCATTAAGTTCTTCCGGTAACTCCAACTTGTATGCCACGGTACCAATTCTTTTCAATATTCTGAATGGTCCGATATATCGTGGATTTAGCTTTCCGCGCTTTCCAAATCTGACTACGCCCTTCCAAGGTGAGACTTTTAACAACACTTTGTCTCCCACCTTGAATTCTACCGATTTTCTATTCGGATCAGCGTAGCTCTTTTGTCGCTCTCGAGCCGCCTTAATGCGCTCTCGGATCTGCGCAATCTTGTCGGTTGTCTCTTGTACAAGTTCAGGACCAACCATACGCTTATCTCCGGCATCTGCCCAACATAAGGGCGATCGGCATTTGCGGCCATACAGAGCTTCGAACGGCGCGGCTTTTATGCTCGTATGATAGCTGTTATTGTAGGAAAACTCAACTAGAGGTAGATGAGTATCCCAGCTGCCGCCTAGGTCCATGACACATGCGCGAAGCATATCTTCTAACGTTTGTATAGTCCGTTCGCTATGGCCGTCTGTTTGCGGATGGAATGCCGTGCTTAGATCTAACTGAGATCCAAAGGCTTCCTGAAATGATTGCCAGATTCTTGAGACAAAGCGTCCATCTCTGTCTGAAATGATTGAGATTGGCACTCCATGACGTGCCACAATTTCTCTTAAGTATATCTCTGCAAGCTTTCCAGTGCTATCCTTCTCTCGGATTGGTAGGAAATGCGCAGACTTCGTCAATCGATCAACTATTACCCATATCATATCGTGCCCTCTCGGGGTCCTGGGTAATTTCGTTATGAAGTCCATCGAGATTTGTTCTCACTTCCACACGGGAATCTCTGGTTGTTGTAGTAGGCCGGACGGTTTCTGATATTCTGCCTTAACCTTTGCACAGGTTAGGCATTTTCCAACATAGACAGCAACGTCGCTCTTGAGTCTCGGCCACCAATAATATTCTTTCAAGTCTTGATACATCTTGTCCGACCCTGGGTGGATCGAGTATCTTGACTTGTGCGCTTCATCAAGGATGACTCCTCGTAGGCCACCATAGAGCGGAACCCAAATGCGCTTTTTAAAGTATAAGGCTCCCTCTTCATTTGGCGCCATGTACTTCAATGCACCCCGGAGGTATTCAGCTTTACGGTTCTCTTCTTTATAGCAAATCTATATCCCATGAATCTGGCTGGATTCGATATTGTTTTAGGAATGGATTGGTTAATAGCCAATAAAGCCAGTATTTTATGTGATCAAAAGTCAATACAAGTAAATTCACCAAAAGGTAAAATGATCACAATTAAAGGAGATAAACCCTCTAGACCCACTAAATTTATCTCTGTGATGAAAACTGCAAGTTGTATAAGAAAAGGTTCTATAATGTATTTGATTTCTATAACACTAAAGGAAAAGAACTCATGGATATTCCAGTAGTATCTCAGTTTTCAGATGTCTTTCCAGAAGAATTACCAGGATTACCTCCAGACAGAGAAGTTGAATTCAGAATTCACCTGCTACCAGGAACATCACCAATTGCCAAAGCACCTTACCGTTTGGCACCTGCAGAAATGCAAGAATTGAAGAAACAATTAGATGAATTATTAGAGAAAGGATTTATACAACCAAGTTCGTCGCCATGGGGAGCGCCGATACTCTTTGTTAAAAAGAAGGACGGATCAATGCGTATGTGTATTGATTGCCGTGAATTAAACAAAGTCACGATTAAGAATCGGTACCCATTACCGAGAATCGATGATCTGTTTGATCAATTACAAGGAGCTCGATTTTTCTCTAAAATCGATTTAAGATCAGGATATCATCAATTAAAGGTACAAGAAGAGGACATTCCTAAGACCGCATTTAGAACGAGGTATGGTCATTATGAATTTACTGTCATGCCATTTTTTTTAACCAATGCCCCAACTGCATTTATGGACATGATGAACCGAATATGTAAGCCATATTTGGATAAATTTAATCGTTTTCATAGATGATATTCTAATTTATTCTAAGAATAAAGAGGAACATGCAAATCATTTGCACGCACTTTTAAGTCTATTAAGAAAGGAAAAGCTTTATGCTAAATTCTCTAAGTGCGAGTTTTGGTTAGAACAGGTACAATTCCTTGGACACCTAGTCAATCATGAAGGAATCCATGTAGATCCAACAAAGATCGAGGCAATTACTAAATGGAAAACCCCTGAGTCACCAACCGAGGTTAGAAGTTTCTTAGGATTGGCCGGTTATTATAGAAGATTTATTCAAGATTTTTCTAGAATAACCATTCCCTTAACTAAGTTAACCTGTAAATCTGTTAAGTTTGAATGGGGATTAAAACAAGAAGAAGCATTTAGAATTCTTAAGCAAAGATTAACCCATACACCAATATTAGCGTTACCAGAAGGAACTGAAGACTTTGTAGTCTACTGTGATGCTTCTAAATTAGGTTATGGATGTGTATTAATGCAACGACAAAATGTTATAGCTTACGCATCTAGACAACTTAAAAATCATGAAGAGAACTATTCAACCCATGATTTAGAGTTAGGAGCTATAATTTTTGCTCTTAAAATTTGGAGACATTACCTTTATGGTAGTAAGTTTACCATATTCACTGATCATAAGAGTTTAAGGTATATCTTCAAGCAAAAAGGAGTTTAATATGAGACAAAGACGCTGGATGGAGATGCTTAGTGTGATTGTGATATCCAGTATCATGAAGGAAGAGCAAATGTAGTGGCAGATGCTTTAAGCCGAAAATATCATGAAAAACCAAAAAGGGTACGTTCTCTTAAATTAAATCTACAAGTAGATTTAAATGATCAAATAAGAGAAGCACAAGAATCAGTAATCAAGGATGATTCTGAAAAATTAAAAGGTATGTTGAAAGAATTAAAACAAGGAACAGATGGAATTTGGAGATTCCATGAAAAGAGAATGTGGATACCTAAATTTGGAAACCTGCGTAATCGTATATTAGAAGAAGCCCATAAGTCAAAAATATACGATGCATCCAGGGAATGATAAAATGTACCAGGATTTAAGGAAAAATTTCTGGTGGATAGGAATGAAAAAGGATATAGCAGCCTATGTTTCTAAATGTTTAACTTGCTCATAAGTTAAAGCTGAACACCAGAAACCCTCAAGTTTGTTACAGCAATTAGAAATGCCAGTGTGGAAATGGGAATTAATAACAATGGATTTTGTTACTAAATTACCCAAAACTAAGAAAGGAAATAATACAATCTGGGTGATTGTAGATAGACTAACCAAGTCAGCTCATTTCCAACCAATGAAAGAAACAATTAGTATGGAACAATTAGCTATATTATATGTAAATGAAATTGTTTCTTTACATGGCATTCCTTTATCAATTGTTTCTGATAGGGATAGCCGATTTACCTCTTTTTTTTGGTCAAGTTTCCAAAAGGCAATGGGAACCAAGCTAAAACTAAGCACAGCTTATCATCCTCAAACGGATGGGCAGAGCGAAAGAACAATTCAGACAATGGAGGACATGCTTAGAGCTTGTGTAATTGATTTTGGAGGTAATTGGGATGATCACTTACCTTTAATAAAATTTTCTTATAATAATAGTTATCACACAAGTATTAATGTTGCACCATTCAAAGCACTTTATGGAAGAAAGTGTCGAACCCCAGTCTGTTGGGCAGAAATTGGGGAAAAGCAACTATCTGGACCTGAGATAGTGCAAGAAACAACTGATAAGATTATTCAAGTCAAGGAACGACTGAAAGCAGCACGTGATAAACAGAAAAGTTATGCTGATAATAGGCGAAAGCCATTGGAGTTTCAAGAAGGAGATAAAGTATTGTTGAAAGTCTCTCCTTGGAAAGGAGTGGTAAGATTCATCAAAAGAGGAAAGCTAAGTCCCAGGTATATTGGACCTTTTGAGATTATTAGAAAAATAGGATCTGTAGCCTATCAGCTACAACTGCCAAAGGAAATGGCAGGTATACATGATGTGTTTCATGTATCTAATCTCAAAAAGTGTTTAGCTGATAAATCATTGGTAGCACCTCTTAAGGATATAGAGGTAAATGAACAACTCAAGTTTGTAGAAAGACCTCTACAAATTGAAGACAGGAAAGTCAAGAATCTCAAATGTAAGAGACTAATTCTAGTCAAAGTGAAGTGGGACTCCAAAAGAGGACCAGAGTACACATGGGAGCTTGAATCAGAAATGTAAAGGAAATACCCGCATTTGTTTCAGTAGATCTTGAGGACGAGCTCTAAAACAAGGTGGGGAGAATGTAACAACCCTCGGTAAAACCAACGCCCTCATAAATATTTCCGACACCTTAGTATATTGTAAAAATTCCCAATATGTCTTATAATATACCCCGTATGTGAAAACCGAGCCCGAAATATGTTATAGTTTATAAAATAAAGTAAAAACAATAAATATGGAGTTGAGGCGGGCCGCGTAGGATCCCACCCCAACCTCATGCGGGCCGTATCAGGGTTAAAAACCTGATATCGTTAATTCTTAAGTTCAAACGGGCCGCGTAAGACCCCGTTTAAGTTAACGCGGGCCGCGAGAGTCATGAATGGTGGCGCAGCCCTGAGCTGACACGTGTCAACATCGTGGCAGGTCTAGATCATGACCGGGAAAAGCTATAGAGTTGACCAGGGTTGACGCGGGCCGCGTAACCCTAGTCTGTTCTTTACGCGGGCCGCGTGGAGACCAGTTTTCAGCACTATATAAGAAGGTCATCAGGTTTCGTTTTCCGTCGCTTATTCTCAATTCTCAAATCACAATTTCTGAAGTAGTAGAAGTTATAGTCGGGTATTGTACCCCTAATTAGCGAGGTTCTGCTCCGTTGTAAGTATTATAACCCTAGTTTCGTAATAGTTACGTTGTCCGATTGATTTAGGGTTCCGTAACAACTGTCGTGGTTCTGCCCGACGTAGTTGTTGGAATGCCGTCTCAGGGAGGGTATCATTAATATTTTCAAAGGGTTATGATACTAACCAATGTACATTTGTATAAATTATAGATTATATCCAGGAAACCCTTACGAAAAGCCTAAGATAGCAATGTGAGTTTATCCTCTTTTTGTTAACCTTTTTGGAATATTTTACAAAACCTTAATTATTTTACAATGTGATTAAGCGGTGATTGAGTCTTTGTAGTTCTTCAATTACTGCCGGTATGTTGGGGTTTTGTATACAAAATTTACTACACTGTGAGTAGTAAGTCAAGGTTGACAGTACGTTACCATTGGACAATGAGTTAGCCAATGTGTAATATGACCCACAAGTCAGTGGATTGATAGTACCAAATGGAGTAATTGTGTAGACATAAACAATGTGATCGCTCTCAATACTGTTCACTGTGACTTTTTATTTAAACTTGATTAAACTGGGATTCATTCACCAGTATTTCCAACTGAAAAATGTTTTTAAAACGCGTTTCAGGTAACCCAATTTGACAGCCAATTAGTAAAAAGCCAGCTGGAGAGCACTAAAGGCTTGGGGATATTGTGGCTATTAAAGTTACCTAATAAACGATGTTTTAAATTTAATAAGATAGAGTTTATCCCTATAAATGTATTGTAATAAGAAACTTGGGTTTTACCCATGTGATTATTAATATGAAATATTATGGTTTTACTCTGATAAACATTTCCTAACTACGGTCCTCATGTAAATTCCGCTGCAAGATTAAATAATTGATACCACCGAAACTCTGAGATCGCGTCCGCCCATTCCCGGGAATAAGGGATCGGGGGTTGCGACATAAGGCTTTGTGATTAATAGGTTTTAGGTTCAATTCCCACAAGAGGGGATTTCTCGTATTTATTGGGTTTCCTGCTGAATTGGTGTATAGATATTATGCCTATTTGAGATGGATATGATCGGGTGGTTCCACTGGTTGCACGATGATACTCAAGTGGTCCATCAGTGATCCAAATTTTCCGTTGAAAAAAAGATTAATGCATAAAGTACAACCCTAAAAGAGAATAAATTAGTCTTTCAAAAATTAATCCATTTTTATTAAACTTTAATCCCTCATCTTTAACCAAATTCGAATAATTAATTATTAGTTACATTTTATACCCGTATGAAAAATTAACTACCCCCACAATTTTAAACAAGCATTTATTTTCTTTAATTTGAGTATAGTATTGCTATAGTTTTTTAATTAAAAGAATTGATATGTTACTGAGTATAGTATTGCTATAGTTTTTTAATTAAAAGAATTGATATGTTACGTGACTAACAGTGTCTAGGGTTGAGCAATAACTCAAGCGTTAACTGAAAGCGAATAAACGAAATCGAACCTACATCAACCGCAAAATGTGTTAACTGATAACCAATAAATCTAAAACCGAATTAACCAAAAAACAGTTATCAGTTTTTTTGGTACCTGCGTTCAAACAAAATTAGTCGAAGCTAACTATGCATAAGTTCATATATTTTTTAATTTTTATACCTCAGTTCATGTATTTCATATTTTATACCTTTATTTCATGTATTTATACTTTCGTTTAAAGTATTTATATATCCATTTCATGTATTTAAACCTCATTTTCATGTATTTATAAGCAAAAGTTTTAGTCAAAGTTTGATTTTGGCTATTAACCGAAATGAAATGAACCGAATCAAATATCGTTAATATAACTGAATAAACCAAACTGATTTAACGAAAACTGGTTAATAAAATAGGCTAATCAATATCTTCGATTTTGGCTTCAGTTAAGGTTAATAGTCGAATCGACCGAACCATACACACCTTATCACTCTGACAGTGTTCGTGTTTCCTATTGCATCGTGTGGGCACCATTCTAGTATATAAAAATACATGATGGTTAAAAAAACTGTTTTGTTTTTAAGCAATGTTTTGAAAACTCAAATCAGATTGGTAACTGAACAAACCAACTATTGATTCGTGTGTGAGATCAGTTGAACCTAACGAAATGAACCGAATGTTTTAAAGTAATCTAGAAAAATATCAAATATTATGTAGTGTGAGGTTTACCGAGAAATCTCAAAAAAATAAGGAACTAATGAATCATATTATAAAATTATAAAAATTTAATGAGTAAATTACGATTTTGGCCCCTCTGGTTATATCACTTTTACCCTTCTAATTTTTTTTAAACATTTGAGCCCCTAACGTCTTTTTTCTAACCCTTTTGGCCCCTAATACTAACCTCATCCATTAAATGTTAGGGGCCAAATGGGTTAGAAAAAAAAAGACGTTAGGGGCAAAAAATGTTAAAAAAAAAAGACGTTGGGGGCTCAGATGTTAAAAAAAAAATTGATCTAAAAGGGTAAAAGTGATATAACCATAGGGGTCAAAATCGTAATTTACTCAA
Source organism: Helianthus tuberosus (assembly GCA_030545235.1). NCBI lineage: Eukaryota > Viridiplantae > Streptophyta > Magnoliopsida > Asterales > Asteraceae > Helianthus > Helianthus tuberosus. The sequence goes on from CM060447.1 coordinate 26,679,811, forward strand.
GTTTAATCTACATGTAAAAAATAATACTTCCAAAATTTCTTTTTGTAGCTTTTGCGTATACGTGTAGAAGACATTCCAATAAAAAAATCATTTTTTGTAAATTTTTTTACCTTTTTTAATTGTATTTTAAGATTTTTAGTTTTAATTTTTTTTACAAAAAAGACTTCTACATGTATGTATTTATATGCAAAAACTTCAAAAATAATTTTAAATAAACTAATTTCTTACCTATTAAATGAATAGTTCCCCAATTTTCACTTTTTTTAGGTTCCATTGAACCCACCCTATGTTACATAAATATATAATAGTATTTTGTTTATATTCATATAAATATATTTTAAAATGAAACGAATAATGAAGGATTTTATAAGAAAGTGTATTTAACATCTTGGATTAGTTTTTTTTTGAAAAGCAACATCTTGGATTAGTTGACGAATACATTGAATATTAATTTGTGTATGAGAGATCCAACATCCAAGTTGCTCGGTCCAGTTTTTATAAACATTGCTTTTGAGATGAAATCCCTATTAAAAATTAAAAATAACATTTAAAAAAGATTAAAAAGCGAGAGAATGAAAGTTTCAACTCCAAGACTAGTGGCCGACATGTGCGTGTTAGGTAACTTAAGGTCCACGACAATCGGGGGAATAGTTTGGGTGAATTAATACGATGCTTACCACTATATATTTTTTTTTAAAGTTTTCTAAAAAAATTCAGAATCTTTTACCAAAATCTCTTTGAGTTAGTTGAGCTTTATAAACCTCGCAACCGCACATATCATTTACCAATTTTTTTTGGACGGCTGTTAGACCTTTCGTCTTTGATCACCCAGGTCACGAGTAGGAATCCTGCGCCGCAAGTAAATCCTCTCCCCAAGTTTTTTTGTTTTTGTTTTTTTTAGGTAGATAAGCTGGTAAATCCTCTCCCCAAATTCAAATCCTTCCCAATGATATATTTATAGAATTTATACTTAGTAGGGATCAAACTAGGCTATACCATATTTGCAGCTTATTAGTTCAATGGCGAATAGGTTAAAACAAGTGGATCATCATTTTTGTAATTTAATTGTCAACGATGATTTTTCTCTCTAGATGTTTAGTAATTGACCCGATATTTAGGTTAAATGTAGCATACACAAATAGTCTTATTGTACATAGCATATGAAACACATGAAAAGTTAAAAAAAATACGTTGACATTTTCGTAATTATTTACTCATAGAGTAATTATCAAAATGACCCTACAAATGATCTTGTAGGGTAATTATGCAGAGTATCACAATTACTCTACAAATGATAATTTTGATCTTTATAGGGTAATTTTGATCTTGTAAGATAATTACTAGTAGAATAATTACGAAAATAGCACCGCATTTTTTTTACCTTTTCAAGTCTTTCGTACATTTTGTACGATAATGCTATTTGTACAGAATCTTTACCCATTATATGTAATAGTGTTTTATGAAAGTTTCGAGAATTGTTTTTGAAATGTAAATTTATATTTTTTGAAAATTATTTTTTTTAATAGGAGAGTAAGTTAAAGAATTAGCATTACTTTTCTAAATAGGAGAGAGTAACCGGGCATTTGCTAACGTTGCATCACCCACTAGACTTGGGGTTCGTGCTCCACGACATCGGCAAACCGAACATCGAAGTCCCTTATGCAACGTTCTCATGCGGGCTCGACTACATAAGCCGAGCCATTTCTCTTGTCTGCGATTTTAGAAGAAGTAATGCCAACCTCAATCACTCGGTTTGAGTTGTATTAAGTGTACGACTGAGTTCATGGACACAATAGTTTTGGAAAGTAATGGCTCTCCATGTGCATTATACGCGATTTGTATATTAAAAAGGGTCTACATATTTACACACCTTATTGCCTATTTGGACACCCTTCAAGACGCCTCGTATAGACCTATACGAGGCGTATAGCCTTTTTCAATTTCCAAAAGAATCTCTGATTATGTCATATTTTGTCTTATTTGCCTCGTATACGCCTCGTATAGGCCTATACTGGGCGTCTAGGGGAAAAAAGACCATTTAGCCCCTGATTTAGGCCTATACTGGGGTAAATTGGTCTTTTTTTGCCTCTCTTATATGCCTAGTATAGGCCTATACTAGGCGTATATAAGGGTTTTTTTTTTTTTTTTTTTTTTTTTTTTTTTTTTTTTAACAAACATTTTAACAATATTAATCGTTTTAGCAAAACTTTTATACAAAAACAAGTTTTTTTATTTTAAATAATTAATATTAGGACCCCTCGTTGGTTTTTTTTTTTTGAGTTGAAAAATGGATGTTTTGGTAGGGTAATTTGATTGTTTTTGGAGGGTGATGTTTTTTGAGTAAAAAAATGGGTGTTTTGGTGGGGTAATTTGAGTTGTTTTTTTTTAAAAAAGTTTTATTGTTTTTGTATAAAAGTTTGCTAAAACGATTAATATTGTATAAAATTTTTGTTTAAAAAAAAAAAAAAAAAAAAAAAACCCCTTCAAGACGCCCAGTATAGGGCTATACGAAGGGTCCAAAAGACCATTAAACCCCTGAATTGCCCCCAGTATAGGCCTAATTCAGGGGTATAATGGTCTTTTGGACCCCTCGTATACGCCCAGTATAGCCCTATACTGGGCGTCTATTATTATTTTTTTTGTTTTCTTTTTTTAATATTTAAAAAGAAAAAACAAAAAAAAATAAAAATAGACGCCCAGTATAGGGCTATACTGGGGCTATACGAAGGGTCCAAAAGACCATTAAACCCCTGAATTGCCCCCAGTATAGGCCTAATTCAGGGGTATAATGGTCTTTTGGTCCACATAGACGCCCAGTATAGGCCTATACTAGGCGTCTTGAAGGGTTTTTTTTGTTTTCTCTTTTTAAATATCAATAACACTAATATTAACTATAAAAAGCTCATATTAATTATAATAACACTAATATTAACTATAAAAAACTAATATTAATTATAATAACACTAATATTAATTATAAAAAACTCATATTAATTATAAAAAACTCATATTAATTATAATAACACTCATATTAATTATAATAACACTAATATTAACTATAAAAAACTCAAATTAATTATAATAACACTAATATTAATTATAAAAAAACTCATATTAATATCAATAACACTAATATTAATTATAAAAAAACTCATATTAATTATAAAAAAACTCATATTAATTATAATAACACTCATATTAATTATAATAACACTCATATTAATTATAAAAAACTCATATTAATTATAATAACACTAATATTAATTATAAAAAAAACTCATATTAATATCAATAACACTAATATTAATTATAAAAAACTCATATTAATTATAATAACACTAATATTACTTATACGATGCCTATACGAGACTTATACTATACTATACGATACGACACAACACGATAGGCTTATACAAGACTTATACGAGACTTATACTACACTATACTATACGATACGATGCGATACAACACGATACTATAGGATACGATACCACATCCATAGGCCCATACAATGCCTATACGAGATTTATACTACACTATACGATACGATACGATACGATATGATACGATACGATACAATACGATACTAGACTATTGGATAAGATACAACACTCGTATAGGACTATAGGTGTGGTTTAGGTCCCGTTTAGGCCTATAGGCTTATACAAGACCTATAGGGGCCATATACTAGACTTATACTATACACTATACGATACGATACAACGCCCGTATACGTCGATAGGCCTATACAAGACCTATAAGGGACCTATACTACACTATATGATACGATAGTATCGTATTGTATCGTATAGTATGGTATCGTATTGTATCGTATAATGTATAGTATAAGTCTCGTATAGGTCCCATATAGGTCTATACGAGAGCTATACGAGACTTATACTATACTATACGATACGATACAACATGATAGGCTTATACAAGACCTATACGAGACTTATACTACACTATACTATACTATACTATACTATACTATACTATACTATACTATACTATACTATACTATACTATACTATACTATACTATACTATACTATACTATACTATACTATACTATACTATACTATACTATACTATACTATACTATACTATACTATACTATACTATACGATACGATATGATACGATACAATACAATACGATATTAGACTATTGGATAAGATACAACACTCGTAAAGGACTATAGGTGTGGTTTAGGTCCCGTTTAGGCCTATAGGCTTATACAAGACCTATATGGGACCTATACTAGACTTATACTATACACCATTTTTTTACTCAAAAAACATCACCCTCAAAAAACAATCAAATTACCCTACCAAAACATCTATTTTTCAACTAAAAAAAACCAACGAGGGGTCCTAATATTAATTATTTAAAATAAAAAAACTTGTTTTTGTATAAAAGTTTGCTAAAACGATTAATATTGTATAAAATGTTTGTTAAAAAAAAAAAAAAAACCCCTTCAAGACGCCCAGTATAGGCCTATACGAGGCATATAAGGGGCAAATGGTCACATATGAGGCCTATACGAAGGGTCCTATACGCCCAGTATATGCCTATACGAGGCGTCTTGAAGGGGTCAAACCAGAAGTGACATGAGTCAGGAACTGATTTTGATGTAACCCTATACGCCTCGTATAGGCCTATTCGAGGCGTCTAGGGCTTAAAGGTGTCCAAATAGGCAAGGAGGGTGTCCAAATAGGTCCTGCCATTAAAAAACGATATGCTCTTCAGCAATTGGTCTCATGCCACATGCAAAGTAAGAAAATAAATCCTTTCCATGGGAAGATTGTGGCTTGGAAGTCAATTTCATGATCCTTCAATATTTTCAAGTTATTTGGGTTTGATCCTTTAATGTAATCTTGAATGTTTTTGGTTCATAATTTCTATCATACATAAGTCCATGGTAATGTGGACCGGCTTCTCATGATCAAGGCTTTAAGTTTTGCTTGTAATTTGTGTAACGCAGGTGCTAACAAATGGTGGATCTTATCAATCTAATCAAATTTTGCCAAACATTTATTGATTTGATGACTCTGCTATAGTTATAAGAGCATTCACAATGAAAATCTTAAGAATATGTGAGGGAGTTTAGTTATATTATAAGAAATGATTGTTAGTGTTTTTGAGTAGTTGTGAGTAGAGTGGAGAGAAAAATATATGGGAAAAATCCGAAGAGAGAAAACCTTATAAATTTTTAATATTTTTAGAAAATAGTTGTGAGTGAATGAGAGAGAAAACGTAATAATGAAAGTATAAAAATATTATTTAGTTGAAAAGGAGAGAGAAAAAATACTTGTTTTTAGTGGAAATATATGAATATAGATAATGAATTCATTGCTACAGATCTAAATAAATTAAAAAAAAAATATTCAAACCTTGTTTAAAAATATAAGAAAAAAGCAACCAAGACTTATGGGGTGTTTGTTTTTTCTTCAAACATCTTCAAGGGATCTGATGTCTGTAAGCGCGCAGACGTTACCCTTGAAGACTGTTTGTTTTTTTAAACAGATCTGAAAATGGCTTTTTTCAGCTTAAAAAAAAAAGCTATGACACCCTTTCTTCAAACATCTTCACAAAAAACCTTCCTCTCTCATCTTCACAAAAATCCCTCCTCCCCCAAAACTGGACCACCACCACCGCTGTAAGGTCACCGGCGCCGGTGAACGTGCAGGTTTCCGGCGAGGTGTTTCTTGTTAACGTTAACGAGAGAGTGATAATGAAATGTTGAACGTGTAATAAAACGTGTTCGTGCTTCTTCTTTTTCGTTTACATACAAACATACATAAATTGTTATATATGATACCCAAAGGTTTAGTTGTTTGAATGGTGTAAAATGCCAAAACTTGATACCTATCAACAAAAGATTGAACGAGGAACAAAATGAATAAGAAATATATACCAGAACATGGCCAAAACAGTTCCGTCGTGATCTCCGGTGGGTTTTCTCCGATCTCCGCGGTTACGGTTTACTCCGGCAGAACTCTAGTGAGTTCTAGTTGACTCAAATTAATCGGAGGAATGTTCTTGGATTCGTTTGTGATTGTCTAGAGCAAGGCAGAGGTTATGGTCATCACAATACGCGCTTTTAATTTCTCCTTTTGGTATCTAAATGATTCCGAATTTAGAAGATGAAATTGGTTCTTAAATTTCAATCATGGAAACTTTAATTTTGTAAATCACGACTAATTACCATCTATCAACAGAAAAGGAAATGGCACAGCTGAAGATGTGTAGGTTGTTGAATTTGAAAGTAGGTGTGTGTGCAGGTGATTTGGATTGCAGATGTAGAACCAGCAGGCTGTATGAATTGGAATGTGAATTCAGTTTAGTTTGATCGATGATTTGGGAATTTGGGGAATTGGGTTGAACATTTTGGATGTTGAATGTGTAGTTGAGGTAAATGGTTTAGGATGTTTTGATTTGGAAAATAAAATAAAGTTCATGTAGTTTGTACAGACAGTATTAATTTATAAAAACAAACAGTCTTATATTTTCAGCTTGAAGAGCTTCAGACCACATCTTCAGTTGCAGACATGAAAACAGATGAAATCAGCTTGCAGACAGTTTATGTCTGCAAAAACAAATAACCCCTTAATTTCAAGACCTTTTAAGGGCTGCGCTGGGGAGATCTATATCACACCATTGAAACACTACTCAAACACCAAACCACTTACACAACAGATGCAAGTTTTCTTTTAAGGTTTGATTGTTCGTTTATATATATATATATATATATATAGAGAGAGAGAAACGGGATCAGGAGAAAACACTTAAAAGTGTGAGAACGGTGAGAACGCATCCTGGCCCAACACGTGTCACGCGGCATAGAGAAGGGCGGAGGGGCTTTTTTGTCCTTTCATCTTCTGCTTTTCTAGTTCCGCTTTTCCCAATATTGTTTAAATTTTTTGGGGTTTAAGATTTTTGGCGTTAACCAAATTCAATAATTAATGGCGTTTAATGGTTTCATTGTATTAACATTTTGGCGTTTATGGCATTTATTCAAATCGTATGCCATTGGAACCCAGGGGGGTGAGGAAATCTATCTGAATGGCGTTTTTCAAGGCGTTTTAAACAAGATGGCCCATTGTTCTATTATTTTTTATGTACATTTTGGCGTTTGTGGTATCTTGCCGTTTTACAATTGTTAGATTATATTTCAACCACATGAAAAAAATACAAGCGAAGAAAATAAATTAAAAATCCTAATCGGATCTCTCTTCACAATCTTCACTGTCATCAGTCTCTCTCTTCTTTAATAGTACAAGAACTGTCACCAAATATATGGCGTTTTATGTAAAACTTAACAAACTCAGCGGTTTGATTATTTTGTCTGCTCGTCTGTTGAAGTGGCTTTTTTTGTGGATGTTTGGGGACATAGATCTATGACGTGTGGGTGGGTTTTTCGCTTTTTATTTATCTTGATCTTCATCTTTATAATCATCCCACTCTTCAGTGTCATTGATCTCTTCTCCTAATCGAATCCTTCTTCAAGAACAAAAAATACAAAATGTCATATGACTGGCATCAGTATCTTTTTCTTGAATTTTTGTCCATCTCATGCAACAAAATCTTTTTGAGTTACTCCCCTCTGCTAACAATTCATTCAGTGAAACTTCACGAAGAACAATACTGAATATCCAAGAAAGCATATTATCCATCTTTGATTTTTTTTATTTTTTGGCGTTTTACAGTGAGTGGTATTTAGTAGTATTGGCATTTGTTTTTTTTTTGTTTGATCAAATGGAAGTTGCTGAGACGTATCATTTTATAGGATGTCGTTTTGGCGCCTAAGTTAGGCGGTGCATTATTATAATAAAATATTCGTCTTTTCAGTTATTGTTTGTAATTATTGTTTTTGATAAGCTTTATCTCTGAAGTCTGTAACACGTCACATCCTTTAAGTTTGGTGTTTTAGATTCTAATATAATAAATTTTCCCCTATCTTCAGTATTTCTGATTTGTAGTTACTGTTTCTAGTTACATTTTCAAGTTTTATTTATTTATTTTATTATTATTTTATTTATTTTTTTTTGTTTTTTATAATACTTGTCCAAAGTAATTTTATTATGGTTTGCTAATTTTTGTGGCGTTTTATGGCATGTTGGCGTTTTGACAAGCATTTGGCTTTTTGGCGTTTTTATTAGATATGGCGTTGTTATTATATAACAATCAACTGAAAAATAAATTAAACAAAATAAATATTGATCTTCCAAATCTTCACTGTCACCAGTCTCTTTCTCCTTTTAAAGCATCTTCACTGGCTGTTTTGACTTTCGTATGATTTTTTTTATTTTTGTTTTTTGAAGTAGTTTTTTTTGTCGCCGTGTGGAAGCACAAAGTCTGAAATCAGCCTCTTTTTCTATAATAGTTGTCCATCTCATGCAGCAAAATGTTATTGAGTTTACACCCTTTCATCCAAAATGTTATCTTTTTTGGCGTTTTACCGAGAAAAAGAACGCCACTAAATAAACCATCTTAAAACTGTAAATTTGATCATGCTAAAATCAATAAAGTGTTGCTATATGGTGATGGACAACATTGTTAATCCTCAGTTAAGAAAGATAACTGACAATGTTGTCCACCCCATACAGCTAAACTTTATTGACAACAAACCTCAGTAATGTTTTTGTATGTTTTGGCGTTATAAATTGGATGGAAGTTGAGGATAAGTCAATAAGATTTTAGTCAATGAAATGGTCAATATCTTTACTTAATGATTTTGTCCATTACATTGAGCGAAAGCTTACAGACAACCAAACTGAATTTCTAATAAAGGTTTTGGGTTAGAAGATATTTGATGTTTGGGTTTTTTGGCGTTTATCAGACGAATGGTATATATTAAATATGGCGTTTGGGTTTTTGTGTGTGTTTTTAATTGAAAGTCTGAGTTGTTGTATATATAGGATTTTTTGGCGGTTTTTTAGGCGGAATTTTATTATAATTAAGTTTGGCGTTTTATATCTAATGGCGTTTTTAGTTAGAATGGTGTGTGATTTTTGTTTGGCGTTTTATTTTCATGAAATGGCGTTTTGTTTGGAGTAGTCAAAAGACGCTTTTACCCTTAATGAAGCGCTTCCACGTAATAAAATTGATGTTATTTACGAAAACGCCACCGCAACAATCTAGTCCATAGATTGTTTTGATCGGACGATCCATAAGCGTTCTCACCGTTCTCACACTTTCCACCGTTTTATCTAAATCCTGACCCTATATATATATATATATATATATATGTAGGGAGCCGCTAAAATATAAACCATCCCCAGTTGTAAGAACCACGAGAACCAATATCAACCAATCAGAATAAGGGGTAATTTGGTCATTTACTTCAAATGTCCAATCTCTATCTCTCTCTTCATTTAAAGATCTCTTATTCTCTCTCTATTAAATCAAATCTGCTTTCTCTATCTATTAATTCAAATGTGCTTTCTCTCTCTATTCAGTTCTTGAAAATAATTTTGTACACATTCAAAGTTTGCTTTCTCTCTCTCTCTTAGATCTTGAAGATCAAGTCTGCAAATGCCTTTTTTCTTTTGATTCACAACATCCGCACACATATAGTTAGAGAGAGGGAGAGAGAGCCAGAAGAAAGATGGTAGTGGCTGACATGGTGGTGCACGGCGACCTCCACCGTCACCCCTTCCGCCGTCACCTGTGACCTTTACCCCTTCCGTCGCCACCTATTCAGGTCACCCACACCCACACCCTATCACCAGTGACGGCGGCGCCCCCTCGTTTCTCCAAAGACGGTGATGCCAAACGTCCCTTCATGCCCACCGGCAACCGGCTTTGTGAACAGGTGTTTTGAGCTTCTGACTGTTCGCAGTGGTGTGGCGGTGGGGGAGATGATTTGCGGTGGGTTTGGTGGTGTGGCGGTGGGTGTGGTGGTGTGGCAGCAGTGGTTGATGTCGACGGCTCCGATGTTGGGTTTTGACGCCGACGGCTCCGATGTTGGGGGTTGATGTCGACGGTGGGTGAAGGGCGGCGATGGTGGTGTGTTATTGAATCCGATGGTATTTTGGTATGTTGGGGGGTTTTATTTGTGTGTGTCTTGAATCTGATGGCGGTGTGTTCTTGAATCTGATGGGTTTTTGCTATGTTGGGGGTTTTGATATGTGTTCTTTGATCTCTGTTTTGATTTGGTATGTTGGGGGGTTTTTGATTTATGTTCTTGAATCTGATGGTTTTTTGGTATGCTGGCGGTTTTGATTTGTGTTCTTTGAATCTGTGGGTTTTGATATGGTTGATTGGGCGGTGATGATGCATAAAAAAAAACCGTAGATTTTGATGACGATGGCGCGACAAGGACGGCGGGGGGTAGGTTTTTTGAATCTGCAACCCCACTTTTGCAGCCTTTTGATTATCGGAAAATCTGAGTCAAACCCGTTTTTTCGAGATACACATTGTTTCGACGTTGTTGGTTTTTTATTTTTTCCCCCAGTCTATGATGATAACAATATATCTGAGACACCTCCCGAGTTTGCGATTTATGGGTGCGTTCGTTTTTGCGTAAAAAAGTTTTTCTAAAAAAAAGTTAAACCATAAACTTTTTAACGTAAAACGTAAAAAGTTTAACGTAAAAACATAAATCGTAAAAAGTTTAACGTAAAACGTAAAAGGTTTAACGTAAAATGTAAAAAGGTTAACGTAAAAACATAAAACGTTTAACGTAAAACGTAAAAATCTGTAAAAAAAACTGATTTTGAAAATACTTAATAAAAAATCATTAAAAAAAATAAAAACTAATATAATAATACAAAAAAGTAATAAAAAAAATAATAAAGACAAAATAGAGTAATTTTACTAAATTACTCTTTTGGATTAAAATATTAAATACATAATAAGACAAAAAAATACTTAATATTATTTTTAAATACTTTTAATCTCATCCATCCATCCATCTTCTTGATCTAATGGCTTGAAAGTGGTTCTCATGGTTCTTACAACTGGAGGTGGTTTTCATTTTAGCGCTCCCATATATATATATATATATATATATATATATATATATATTATAATAAATGAAAGTTATTTGGGTCACGTGTGAGTAGATGAGGGCTACCTTTTTTCCCTTTTCCCGCCCAACAGTACCACTCCCCTCTTTTATCTATCTCATCTCTCATTTACTCATTTAGGGCTTCCCCATTTTCTCTCTCGCTCTGCTCTATTTCGATCTTAACAGATGTTCAGATCAACGCTTCGAATCAAGATTAGATTATCAATAACTTCCATTCTATAAGTGTCAATCTTTGTTTTCATTGTTCACTCATTCGATCTTCATGCGTCTTTACCTATGGTTGTGCTTCGGCTAGGGTTCCGCTGGGAACTTGATGACGGAGATGATCGGAGGTTGTCGGCTCTGCGGCCTGCAGTTTTCTTGGTTAATTTTTGGTCATGTTTGCTGTTCAATTTTGATGTTCACTTATCTAATTTTGATTTTATTTTTAGACTTCTATATGATTTTGAGGTCGATTTAATGGTTATGATGTAATGGATTTGAGGTTTAGGGTTAGTTATGAATATATATTTTCATTTTTCCATTTTGAGTTTTAGGTTAGGGTTTGTTTTATTTTTGGGCTTCTATATGATTTTGAGGTCGATTGATTGGTGACTTGCTATTGTTGTTTGCTGTTGTTTGTTAGTTAGGCTGCTGACATCACCGACCGAATCCAACGACATCGAAAGGTTGTAGGACTATGACGACCAACTCAAAGATTCGAACGACAAATATCAGTTGTTTGGTTTCATTTTTTCTAAGTTTTACTTATTTTCATATTATGAAATTTGTGAAATAAGGTAAAAATGGCCATTCTAATTATTTGTTAGATGTACAGATTCTAGAGAATGTTTTTTTAGCTTGTTTCTTTGTTCTTTGATTATTTGTTAGATGTACAGATTCAACAGAATGTAGTTAAGAGCCGCACATAAATCTGACCAGTTATGGTCTCGGTAAGTATCGGTAAATTGTCTTTGATTTGTTATTGTTTATTCAGATGCTTGCATTGGTGTACCATGTCATGTGATTACGAGTAGATTGATTTTGATATGTTTGTAGTTTTTGTTTTTCACAATATGTTTTGTTGGTTTATTCACCCATATGTCATTCATAGATCTCTATATTCCATATTTATGGTTTCAAATCTGTTTCCAGAGTTATTTACAGTTGTAGCATACCAAATATTTGTTATTTGTATTGAGTTGGTATATTGGGATTAAATACTGAACTGGTGGAATTACAGCAAGTCCAGGTTATGCTTCAAGCTGTCTCGATCTCTTTGGAGGCGGATAGGTGGCTTTGGGAGGTCTGAAAAACAGAATTGATAAATTTAGGGAAAATGGGGTTGAAAGATGATAACCCAACAGTTGAGGATCTCATTCTACAGCTTCGATAAATTCAGGGTTATTTTCAATAATGCTTCGTAGATGTTTGAAGACCGGCAAATGTCCAAAGAAGCAGCACTGTGGACATTTGTCGGACTTTGTCGGTCTAGGAACCATTATTTGAGAATACCTCTGAATTTATCGGAGCTGTAGAATGAGATCCTCCACTGTTGGGTTATCATCTTTCAAACCCATTTTCCCTAAATTTATGGATTCTGTTTTTCAACAGGGATGTAATGCAATGATTCCTCTCAATTGAATAGATGGACACTTGCTTCCTCTCAAAGGGTTATGGAGTGGTTATAACAGCTAATCATGCTAAGGACTGTTATAACTAACCACTGCTCCTTATAAAGACTGATGAGACCTATCCACTGTTGAAGACAAAGCTCTGTTAAAGACAAGCACTTATGTACCTAAGGCCTGATATTCTACCTTTGTTTATGTTAACAATGTTTATATGTAACAGTATTTATCACATCAGTGTTTTATAATGTGTTAGGTTGTTAGATGTCATATCACTTCAGTGTTTATATGTAACAGTATTTATCACATTAGTGTTTAAAAGTTATCCACTGCTGAAAGACAACCTCTGTTTATTCATTCTTCATGTTGACCACTGACTGACCAAACGTCAGTGTTTCAATCACTTTTGGCTATCCACTGATAGTTTAAAAACAGAAACTGCTCACATTTTTTTTGTTGACATCCACTAATATTGACCATTAGTGGTTTCCCTAAAAAACAACTACTGCTCACATTTTTATTGTTGATGTGGTTAATTAATGATAGAATGAAATTATCAAATGAAAAGTAGAATTACAATGAAATTACCATTTTATCTAATCGTTACATTCCAATGAGATAAGAGTTCCTCCAACATTGTTTTGGTGATAAAAATTAAAGTTAAAATAAAAAATAAAAAAAAACTGTTGATGACAATTTCTTGCATATCAAATCAGTAATTAATGCTAATTTCTTTATCTTTGGACATTGAAAATATGAAAAATGGGAATTTCAAATTGACGGATATTTTCTCTTAATTAAAGTTAAATTAAAAATTAGAAAAGTCATGATGACAATTGAATCAACAATTACTGATAATATCAATAACTTTTGAAATTCAAAATATGCAATTGAAAATTGAAAATTGACGTTCTCTTTCTTTTTTTCCTACAAACGCAACATAGATTCATAAGATTAAAATTTATTCATGACATTAAAAGTCCAATAATTACATAACTGTTGTGAAACAACGACCTACTAGCAACTAACATACAGACAAGAACAATGATTATATGTATTGTAGAGAGAAATATAGAATATGGAATTCGTATTCATTGAGATGTATGTCATACCAATTACATGAAACCTCTATTTATAGAGGCTTAACATTAATACAAAGGTAATAAATATATGGAGGTTACATATGTGGAGAGTCACCACATTATGATGCATTCATTCACCACATTATGATGCATTCATAACACTCCCCCTTGACTATCCACATGTTGAAATATAATAGTCTAATGTTCTTTTAATACGCTAGGTGATGCTGCCTCGTTAAAAACCTTGCTAGGAAAATCCATTGGGATAAAACCATAGCTAAGGAAAAAAGGAGTGCAGCGCGTATTTCCCCTGATACTTTTGGATCATGTGTGTTACCTCATTAAAAACCTTACTAATAAAACCCATTGGGATAAAACTTAGTTAAGGGAAAAAGAGTGCAACTTGAATAAATCTCCCCCTCATTATAATATGTATCATTTAAGTAAAGTGTGTCCATCATCCTCGAAAGTTGCTCAAAACTTTTGTAGAATGATTTGTCGTTTGATGCCTTGAAGTGCAATCCTTTATGTTGAGTAATATTGTAAAATCTTCTTATGAGAATTCTATTGCTTCCTCTTGCGAACAAATACCATAAGTTCCAAGACTATTTGTGTTACATTCTTTATATCTACAAGACTAACAGAACTAGCTTTCATGGGTTAGTAAAATATGGACACATATCATTCTTACCTTTATGGTATCGACATATCTGCTTTACCATTCAAATGTCTCCTCATTGGACATGTGCTATATCATGTTGATAAATTCAAATAAAAAATATATATTATCATGCATAGCTAAAAAGCTAAGTTAATGCACAATCGCACTTTAGCCATGGTATTTTTTGACTAAGTAGTTCAACATCCCTTTCTTGGGGTTTATAAGAATATTTTTTTTCTATGTCCAGCGCTCAGACAATCGTTCATGTACTCAACGAATGAGCTTTTTCTATATAACATCTTCTAGATGTAGTCAGATTGATGAGCAAAATTAGTACATATATACTCGAACTACAGGTCGAGAATAACTACACTTTGTAAAGGTCATTCAAAATTTTCCTCTTTAGTTTGAGAGTTCCCTCTCGATGATGTTTACATTATCACTGTAAGAGTGAAATCTTGTTTAAATAGATGTAGCTCATTTTATCAAAATTATACCTCTCTTTTCAGAGTATAGTCGACTGTACCACATACAAGTAGTTTCCTTTAAGCTTCACACACACACACACACACACACACACATATATATATATATATATATAACACCTATGGGGTTATTGTTTCATAATACTTTGAGCACTTTTAATCCTTCGGGGGGGTTTTCATACAGATGTCATTTGCAATTATCTCATACATATATACGGTGATGACATCAATAAGTTGTTTTATCTGAAGTCATTCTGAGATGGCGAGGCCGCTTAAACATCTAAAGATTATCGCATCCACTACAGGGGTATACGTTTCCTCGTAATCAACTGCTGGGATTTGGGAAAATCTTTATGTTAAAACGCGTACCTTACATCACAAAAACTCATTATTTACGTTTCCTTTTATTTAAAGACACCCATTTATAACCTACTGGTTTGACGTCTTTGGGTGTTCGAACTGCTGGTTCGAAAACGTTTAGTTTGTCGAGCAAATTTAGTTCAACCTTAAGTCATGTAGCCATTTTGGCTATTTGTGTGCGTACACTCTTGCACATTTTCTATATACGTAATCTTTTTTTTTTCATCGATTACATCTATTGCTATAGCATAATCAAATATATCATTTTACACGTGTTTCATTACGGTTCCATATTGTACTTATTTTGTACATAATTTATCGCGATCTCATATTTGTTTGGTACTAGAGTTTCTTTTAGAACTCCATTAACCTCTTTCGGGGTTTTGACAACAACCTTCTTTAAGGTTTAGTATGCAACCACTTCTGGGGTTTTGTATGCAACCACTTATGGTGTTTTATGTGCCACCTCTTTTGGGGTTACACCAACTGCGTTACTCTACTCTTTTTGTGTTTGTGGGTTTTATCTTTTTAGAACCGATTTATCTCTCACAATTTATTAATATGATAATCATTTTGTGAGTACTTTCATTCGAGCAGATAAGTTTAAGCTGGTATATGTGACTTTGTCACCTTATTTGTGTTAATAAATGCATCTTGTATTTTGTTTGTTATTATTTGCAAATACACACTCTTTCTTTTGGACTTCAGATTTGCATTGACCACTTCAAGGGTCGATATATAATATGATGCATTTTTTTTATGTTACCAGTCTTTCATTTTCTTGTCTCCCCCTAAGACTGGGAATACGATGTACATATCCCATTTTATATGTTATGGTGGTGCTATTGGTACATAGGCTGCACAACAAAATATAAAAAAAAATGGAAACTTGGTTCTCTTCAGGAGACCAGTTGTAATGGGGAGTATTTGTGATAAGCAATTGGTTTTGAATTGATATAATCAATCAAGGAATTCCGTCTCGACTACGTATACCTCTCACTATATTTCACATTGTGCCCAACAATGGTCCCTACAATTGGGTTGTCAAAGATTAAACCATGTAAAAAAAACAGCGTTCCATAGTGTTGGGCATATGTTACATACGGGTAGCTAAAACTCACATGTAGCCATGTATGAATGCCACAATCCACACAACTGTACATTTCAATGGTCCCATATAAGAGGGATTGTTTGTAGGAGTTTATTGTTTGGAAGGGCATAAAAATTTATTTGCCACAAAAAAAACTAACTAGAAATATGATAAGGCATTTTAGGAGCAATGTTTTTAGATTACTTAGAGGTGCTAAGGTGCCAGTTAGCATGTTTGATTGTTTAGCATATCATGATGCTATCTTGATGACCTATTTGGTCATGCCATGTGGTGAACGTATAAATATTTTAGTAACTTCTGGTTACTCACCATGTTTGATTTAATGGAATATTGTGGAAAATTAGTATCATTTCTAGTAACTTCTAATATAGTCTTCTGACCATATTTGCTATACTCCCATACAACATTCATGGTGGCATCATTACAATTTTCTTAGTTATGTATATGATCACAACCTTTGAATTGATCATCATCACATTCATATTAGGGAATGGAGTAGAACCAAAACAAGCTTCATAGCTTTTCATTATTTACTCACTCACATGAGTATAAAATCATTTCATTTTTTTTTCATAACTCTTATAATGATTTTGCTACTTTAGGAGCATATGTCTCAAGTGTGACAAATGAAAAGAATTTAATCGATTTTTCTTGTAAATAATGTTCTCTTTGCTTACCATCAATTGAGAAGTAGTTGAGTCGTATAAAATTTATCAATCTTATATCTTACGACCTTTATATCGATCATTATATAGTCATCACATTATTAAAAAACTTTATGAAAACTTTTTCGCTTGATTTCCCTTTAGAATGACGATATCCAACAACAGATGCAAGTGGTAACTAAAAGAGAAAACTTGAAAAACAAATATCCAATCCCATAGCCTTAAAACATATAATTTATCCATCACTTCAAGCAAAATATATAAATCATGCATTAACCTATCTTGGCATAACCAATTACATGCATATAAAATTGAAATATTATACAATTCAGTTAATACACATGTTATAAAATAGTGTTGGTTCATGAATCAACAATTTAGATAATGCATTTTAGGTGCAATAAAAGATCATATCTACTTTTATAATATGTCAATATGGTTTGATCATTCATATCATTCAAGGCATATGATATTGAAGTAGAAGCAAAAGAAATAGATAAAAACAATCTTCTATGTATTTCATAAAGTTAAATCCTCAAGTTAAATTCATGATAATAGTTTCAAAGTGTGATAAAACCTAAAGCATCTCATCACAAAAATGGAAATAAAACTATACAGAAGATAACCTTCTCACTAACCATAAAAAAATCTATCTTGCTAACACTAGTAATTCCATATGAAAGATGTCATCTTAAAGTGTCAAACACTAATGTAACCTTACGTAATTTGTGAAAGAAAAAAAATAGGATTCAATTTTCTTCTAAGGTGTTAGATAAAAGTGTTACTAATTAATCGTATGATCTCATTCGTTTTATATTCCAAAATTTCATTAGTTTACCATTGAATCCAAAAGAAAATTTTATTTATAATAATTAATTAACAACATCTACACAATTTAGTAACTCAAAATGCATATTTGAAATAATAAAGTTTTCAGTTATATATAAATGTAGTTACAAGATATATACATATAAGAAATTCTTTCTAAGAGTTATAGCATAATAATAGTATTAAAGTACTATTATTAATTAATTTATAATAAGAAATTGTTTGTAACCGCCATAGCATAATAGCATTAAAGAACTGTTAAATATGATGGTATATTTATGGATGACAATTATAATAATATAACTAGTAATTAATTTACAATAAGAAATTGTTTGTAACCGCCATAGCATAATAGCATTAAAGAACTGTTAAATATGATGGTATATTTATTAATTATGATAAAGGTCGAATTTGTAAAGCATTAAAAAGAACGACCCGTACGAAACTCAAATCACATACATAGTGAAAGTTAAAACGTGGTTAACAAAGACAAGGCTAATGGAAGTCCACCAACTACTTTGAATTAAATTTAATAATTTCATCCATGGTACCCATAATTTGGAATAATTTTTCATTTTGTTAACATATACCACTCAATTTATGAAAACCAATAATACGATATCTGAGATAATGAATACCACTAACTAGTTCATTTTTTTTTTTGAAAGAAAACTAGTTCATTTTCTAGTAATTACAATCTACATAAAATAAATAATCATAGCATCATATAATGTATAGCATCATGTAAATGTTTACTAATTGTCAGGTCTAACAACCTGATGAATGATTAAATACTTAATTAAAAATATTCAACTAATGAGCTTTTAAAATATTAGTTACCTCATTTAAATATCTATTGGATAGGGGACTGAGACCCAAACTTTGTTTTATTTTCTATGATAAAAGTTAATTTTCAAAAACTAAAGAAAATAGTTCACCTTATTTGATTCTTTTGAAAATTATTTAATGTTTTAACTTTTAACTTTAATCAAGCTTCAGTTACGAACTTTGAAAAATATTTAATGTTTCAATCAAACTTCAGTTACGAAATCCCCTTTTCTAAAACAAAATAGCATTTATAGCTATATAATTGAATGCAATAAATAATATTACTTTAAGTTAATTACAATTGACTAAATATAATTAATTAGGCAATAAAAAGAATTTATTCAATTTAAATAAGATAATAAACGGACCCTTCCATTCATTAAATCTGGTCAAATAATCTTATCCAACAACAATTTTCGATTGTTAGCAAAAGCTATTTTCAACTTGATGGTTTTATTCATGATATTTTTCATTTAAAAAAAAGAGGTTATCCGAACCGAGTGACTCAAAATATATCAACCAAAAAATTGTTTTAAGGTCAACTTAATTTTATTTTTTCTATTTCAATGGTTACTATCCATAAACATATCAGATATATAATTAGTTGTATTCAAATACTTCTAAACAAAATACTTGTGTGCGATGTGTGTATTGCATATAAGATCAAGAGATGGTTCAGAAGGTACCTTAATTGCAAAATAGTTAGATGCACTCAATCGGTCGGTTGTGGCTTCAAGCGGTTGTGAAACGAAAATGCAAACAAAAAAAATTGTTTGGGGTGTGGCGAAATTGAGGACTATCGTAACAAACGATAATATGATCTAACTTCAAATGCGAATCGTGCTGATAACGTGTTGTGAAACAACGACCTACTAGCAACTAACATACAGACAAGAACAATGATTATATGTATTGTAGAGAGAAATATAGAATATGGAATTCGTATTCATTGAGATGTATGTCATACCAATTACATGAAACCTCTATTTATAGAGGCTTAACATTAATACAAAGGTAATAAATATATGGAGGTTACATATGTGGAGAGTCACCACATTATGATGCATTCATTCACCACATTATGATGCATTCATAACAATAACATACTAAACAACTAAACTTTTAAATCTAACAATAACCGTAAGAATTAAGAAACTTTAGCTTCAACTCCATCGATTGCTGAACCTCTCGATGTATGTCCTTCAGCATCGCCATGAACTCCATGTCTCTATCACCGCACTCTATATTACTGACAACACAAAGCTCACGAACGGAAGTTGAAGGCATCCGCATAAGATCTCTGGAAACCTGATGTCTCGTGAACATGCCAATTTGCAATCCATCAAAATATATCTTCAGCTCTTGAAGAGTAGCCCTATCTTGATACACTTGTTCCTCGATTTTCCTGACAAAACGCGGCTTTAAATCATCTGATTTTACAGAAGTGAATGACGCCATTTCAATAAACTATATTACTCGACTTTGCTGAAAGTATGATATATTCGTAGAAAATGTGATGAAAAACAGGTGAAGTGGCTATGAGTTTATATACTTAATCAATCAAAACGTGTAGATTTAATATAAACATATTAATGTATATTTCAAAACAACAGTCTTTAAATGTAAAAACCTTTTCAAACCCCAACTTTTATGGGAAAATTGTAAAATTAAATACCAAGAAACCCAGGGGACAAATTTTCAAAGCTCAAAGAACAAAAGTAGATTATCATAATTACAATTAACCTCTTCATTTACCATGACCGACACTTGTTTCTTCTCTAAGGGTTATGGACTGGTTATAACAGCTGATCATGCTAAGGACTATTATAACTAACCACTGCTCCTTATAAAGACTGATGGACGTAAAGACTGATGAGGCCTGTCTACTGTTGAAGACAAAGCCCTGTTAAAGACAAGCACCGATGTACCTAATCACTGATGAGGCCTATCAAACATCTGTTTATGGGCAAACATCTATTTAAGGTCAAACATTTGTTTAAGGCCAAACATCTGTTTATGGCCAAACATCTGTTTAAGGTTAAACATCTATTTAAGTCCAAACAACTGATATATAAGGAGAAACATCTGTTTAAACTCCAATATCTGTTTAAGTCTTCTCATATTTTAACACTTTTGAAAATAGTTAAAAATGATAGTTTTCATTAATCCTTAAAAGTTTGTTACAACCACTATGTTGGTTCAAACATCTGATTGTTAAAAGTTATCCACTGCTGAAAGACAACCTCTGTTTCAACATTGTTCATGTTGACCACTGACTGACCAGAATCAGTGTTTCAATCATTGTTAGCTATCCACTGATAGTTAAAAATCACCCACTGTTTTCATTTTCACCACTGTAAACCACTGATATTGATCATCAGTGGTTTCCTAAACAACTGCCCTCCATTATTCATCGGAGGTTGTCACTTAGTCAGTACTTAGCCGTCAGATCTTTGTAACCGCTGCCACGTCAACATTCACTTTTTACCCTTATAAAACCCTGATCAAAACCCCAAACAGGGTTTTCACTGTCAAATCGAATTCAAAATTCCTTTCAAAAGCAGTTACCATCAAATTTCCTCAATTCACTCATCGTCTTCTTCATCTCGCAACTACCCTCAATCACCATGGCTCTCGTACTTAAAACCCCTCACAACTACCTGTGTACACTTGATAAAACAAGTCAAAACACAACCTTTCACTGTGTTATTAATGCTCTCTCGTGTTCAAAGTACAAAACTTTGTTGACTTGTAATGCACCTATCTACCTAGATACCCAACGTGAATTCTGAAAAAATGCAAAGCTTGAGGTCAAGGACCAAAAAGCCCTTGGCTATTACTTCAACCATAAGGGGAATTTCGGTTATTGTCACACCTCAAACCATTTCAGAGGTTTTTGAAATTAATGATCTTACAGGTAAAAGTTCTTTCCCAAAGGAAGAATACCAAACTGATTTGATTGAGAGGGGGTATGAGGAACACATGAAAAAGGACACTTTGCAAAAAGGCAGTTTTCCACCTGCTGTGAGATTTTTATTCCATACCCTTCTCATGTGTGTGTCAAATAAAACAACAGCTTTTAACGAAATACCATTGAAAATTCAATACCTAGGTTATGTTATAATGGCTGATGTTGATTTTAACTACTCCCAGAAGATTTTCAATGACATGTCCAAAAATGTTAATAATATCAAAGATAATAAAAAAACCATTCTTATTGTTTCCAAGGTTTTTAAGTTTTTATTTTCAAAAGAAATTTTCAAAGGATAATGCATATGTGCTTATCCAAGGAAATCTTATTAAAATAAACAACCTATCTTCTAAAACTTTCACAAGGCTGTCAAAACCTTCCAAAACACAAACAGAGGAACCTGAGCAGAATTTAGCTGAGAGAACCTCTGCTCCTCAGGCTCCTGCTGTTGAGCCCACTGCTCCTGGTGATCACAGCAGCACAACCCCTGCTGTGAAACCCACACCAAAACCCACAAAAAAGCCAATCAAGAAAAAATCTCAAAAGCCCCTCAAACCCTCAAAAAGGTTCCTCTGGAAGATGAGATCCCAGAGATAATACTTGAGACAACACAAAAGTCACCAATAACCACTGCTGCTACTTCCTCACAGCAGATGGAAGAAAGATCTCAACCTGACCCTAAAACTCCTCCTGCATCCTCTCAAAAGGACCAGGTTGTATCCATAGGGGCACCACATTATGAAGCAATGCATTCACTTGAATCTACCTTCCACAGCCCTGCTCCCAGGGCAAATTCTCTTTCAACCCCCATCCTCACTGCCCAAATTCCACAATCAATTATACCTCTGTTTGATGCACTTGATATGGACCAGACACAAATCAGTTCTTCTCAACCACCTATCAATGAGAATGTACCTCAACAAGTGACCGAGTCTGGTTCCTCTATCCTTGCTAACCCACCAACAGCTGAGGAGGCTACACTGCAGGAGTTACAAGTAATTCATGTTAGTAGTTCAAGTGGAGCAGCTACTACAGGTGTTGAATCCACTAATTTGCACCTGGCCAGTAGTTTCATTAGTAAGACTCCCTTAAAGGCAATTTCCTCTTTGGGAACCAAAGTGACCACCAGTGTGTTTCCATTACCCACTCGTGTGTTTACTAAAGTAACCACTGCTCAAGAAAGAAGTCCCCAGTACCAAGAACAAGGGGCATCAGTGGATGATTTTTGGGAAACTTTCGCTAAGTCAACTACTGATACAACCACTGCCAGTGGGAAATCAGATGATCCCATTCATTTGGGTGATGGTTTAAAATACAAAGAATTGACAGAGATGGTTGATAAAATTGACACATCTGTTGCAGATATCAAAAATATGGTGCAACAGTTGTTAAAATCTCAAAAGGCTACACCCACTACTGCAACATCTGCTCTATCTCCCACTGAGCTATGGAACTTATTTCAACCTATGCTTCATCAACAAAGGCAATATGCTGATCAACAACATGAAATTCAGCTCCAAATATTCAGAAACATGATGGAAGCTAGGTACAAGGATACACAAGCTGATATCAAGGCAATCAAGGCCCATTTGCTTCAAACCACTGCCACTTCTCCTCCTACAGTTGTTTTTGTTGAACACCCTAATGATGCCAAAAAGGGCGAGAAAGGAAAGACGGGGTAAAGAAGGTTTGCATATGCCACCAGATCCAAGGTCTAAACTAGTGGTAGAAATTCCAAGGCCAGATGGTTCCAAAAAGGTTGATGTGACTCAGAATGCATTTGCTGAGCTAAAAGCAAACATGAAAGAGTCTGTGGAAATAAAAGGGTCATAAATATTTGAACAGGAGAAGAAAGTTATGATGGAAAAGGAAGAGCAGGGTACTTCTGCAACTAAAAGAAGAAACCCTACCAGAAAGGTTAGCCAACCCAAAACCACACCTTCCAAAACCACCAAACATACTCCTCAAATCCCCAAAAGTTCCTCACATCAAATCACCAAACCAACAGATGTTAAGACACCTGTTGTATCAACTGTTGTTGGTACTTCAGTGGTTTCAACAAATGTTATCCCAACCACTGTCATAACCACTGCATCAACTCACACTCAATCCACTGCCATACCAAAAACATCACCACCATCTCAAAAACCACATGCCAAAAAGCAGAAGACAACTGTTGACACATCAACAGTTGTAGTGACAACAGTGGTTGAAACACCAGTTGTTTCAACAGCTGTTAGTCAGTCAACCATCACTTTAAACACCACCACTCAACCCACAAATACACCACCAACCACTCCAAAGCACAAAAGAAGAAGGGTAACAAATATTGTACTTGAAGATAACACTTCTCCACTTCCAACATCTTCACAACCTCTGATCCTAGCCACTATTCCAAACCCTATTCCAATTTCTTCCGTTCAAGCCCTTGATCCAAACACTCCCTTAGTCCCTTTGGGAGTACAATATCCTTTGGATCTTCCAGCAGTTAGGGAGGAGATCAAATCCTTCTACTCTGAAGATGATCCTCAAAAGAGGAATCTCCATATGTTCAAGGTTATCCTCTACCAAGAAACATAGAAGAGTATCTGAAACAAAAGGCCAAACAAACAGAGGATATATCAGAAAGAGACATAAAGGAAAAGTCTGATAAAGACATTCAGAGGAATTTGCAATATCTGCTCACCAAAGTCAGAACTTTAGAGCAGTTCTCAAAAGACCTTTGTCAGAAACTGTCAGAAAAGGATGATGAAAGCTTAAAACAAGACTACATTGAGCACATCATGGCATACAAGAAATATAAGGAAGAAAAGTATCAGTACAAGGAATGGACCATAAGTGAGCTCAAAGAGGAGATATCAAGAATCCAAAAGATGGTTGATGATAAAATAAAGCAAACTCCTTCAGTTTGGTCCAAATATAAAAAGAATGTATCTGAAAGGACCTTGAAGATGAAAAGAATGAAAGAAGAGCTTATAGCTGCAAACTATGGCTCAAGGAATCAGGTTACAAGGTGGTCAGAGGTGAAAGTATTAGACACCTACAAAAGGTTGGAAGAATTAAGAAAGAAAGATCCCACGGCTCCTAAAAAGCCAGATTATCCAGAAGCAGTGGTTCCAGTCAAACTGGCCTTGCCAATCAAAAGATCCACTGCTCCACCTGCTGCTATCCTTTATTAAAGAAGGAAGCAACAACAGATGGATGAAGAAGCAAAAGAAGACAAGGCTCAAGAAGAATATATTATGAAGATGGTTCTTCAGACAATGATGGCAGAAAATCCAGACTTAGCTAAATCTCAAGACCCTGCCAAAGTTGTCATAACCAGCATCACCAAACTCATCAAAAATAAAAACTCTCCCAAGAAACCCACTGGACTAAAAAATACTAAAGTGGAAGTCTGATCAAAAGACCCACGTAGTGACTCTGTTAAAGTCCAGTGGTGAAGTGAAGAATATATCAAGGGAAAATGCTCTTGGCCTGAGTGTAGAAGATTTACAAGATCTCCTTGAGCTTCCACTGTGCAGGGATGAAGATGATGAGGATTCCATAAACTTTGAATTATAATTCAAAGGGCAAGTTAGGGAATTGTTGATGAGGAAATAAAGATCCAGAACAGTGAAGTGTTTTGGCATCATCTGTTCCAGGGGGAGATTGTTAGGATTGAACCCTACAAAGGAACAGTTGATAAAGCCAAAACTTGTTCAGAGCAGTGGATCCATAATAAGAAGTTGTTGTAACAGATCTTTCCCCTTGACAATGGCCCTAACATCTGATGACCCAAAGCACTGCTCATTACAACTATTGCTGATCTAAAGACTGTTGAAGATAAAGCACTGATGCTCAATCTACCGATATGTCTCAAGTACTGCTGAAGACCAAAGCGCTGCTGGAGCTATAACAGTGGAATGAGAATCAGTAGTTTAGTTGTACATTACATTTGTTATTAGTAGTTTGTATCAGTGGTTGTAACAGTCAGTGGTTGTAGGTTGTTAGGAGGTACAAGGACAAACATTTTACAAAATCCCAAATCACCCGATCATGTAAGTGCATTGAAGTAAAAGTGGAAATGATGTTATTCATGTGGTCCTGTTTCGCTTTTGTTTGACGTCTAATATGGGTTCATGATCTAATCCGGTGAATTGTAGACATTGTTGTTGAATCCAATAAGATGCTTGATGTAATGAGGTCGTATTATAACAAATAATAATTAATATAACTAAGTTTTCAGAGCTCGGGAAGCAATCCCGAGTAATAACCTTGTGTGTGTGTATATATATATATATATATATAGGGAGCCGCTAGAATAAGAACCACCTCCAGTTATGAGAACCATGAGAACCACTCTCCACCAATCATAATCAGCCAACAAAAAGGGTAGGTTGGTCATTTACCCTAAATGTCTAATCTCACCCCTCTCTCTTCATTTAATTCACACCCACTCTCCTCTCTCCTCTCTCCTCTCTTTTCTATTTAAAATTTTTTTTTTTGTCTTTTTCACTTTATTATTTTTTAATTACTTTTTGTTTTATTATATTACTTTTTAGTTTTATTAAATTACTTTTTATTTTTTAAAAAGATTTTTTTATTAAAAACATTTTTAATGAGAACCACCCCGAGTTATGAGAACCGCGAGAACCACACCTTCCGGGGCGCCGTTGACCACGATTTTTTTTTTACAACTAGATGTGTATATTTTAAAAACATTCGTAAAAAAAAAATTTAACGGCGCGGCCGCGGGGGTAGTTTTTTACCCCGCAAGTTTGGTGTTTTTAAATTTTTTTTGTTTTTTCTTTTTTTTTACCAAACGGCGGGGGTAAAAACTACCCCCACGGTCGCGCCGTTTAAAATTTTTTTTTACGAATGTTTTTAAAATATACACATCTAGTTGTAAAAAAAAAATCTTGGTCAACGGCGCCCTGGAAGGTGTGGTTCTCGCGGTTCTCATAACTCGGGGTGGTTCTCATTCTAGCGTCGTTTTTTAACGTCGTTTTTTAGCGTCGTTTTTTAAAACGTAAAATAACGTTAACGTAAAAATTGGCGCGTAAAATGTAAAAAAAGCATTAACGTAAAAAACCGGGGCGTAAGACGTAAAAAACCGACGCGTAAAACGTAAAAAACCGTAAAACGTAAAAAACGTAAAACGTAAAAAGTTTTTCGTAAAACGTAAAAAGTTTTATGTAAACCGTAAAAAGTTTTTTGTAAAGCGTAAAAAGTTTTTAGGTAAAACGTAAAACGTAAATTTTTTTAACATAAAAACGTAAAACGTAAAAAGTTTAACGTAAAACGTAAACTTTTTTAACGTAAACGTAAAAAGTTTTTCGTAAAACGTAAAAAGTTTTATGTAAACCGTAAAAAGTTTTTTGTAAAGCGTAAAAAGTTTTAGGTAAAACGTAAAACGTAAATTTTTTTAACGTAAAAACGTAAAACGTAAACTTTTTTAACGTAAAAACGTAAAACGTAAAAAGGTTTTCGTAAAACGTAAAAAGTTTTATGTAAACCGTAAAAAGTTTTTTGTAAAGCGTAAAAAGTTTTTAGGTAAAACGTAAATTTTTTTTAGTAAAAAGTTTTAGGTAAACGTAAATTTTTTAAAGTAAAACGTAAATATTTTAACGTAAAACGTAAAAACATAAAACGTAAACTTTTTAACGTAAAACGTAAACTTTTTAACGTAAAACGTAAACTTTTTAACGTAAAACGTAAATTTTTTAACGTAAAACGTAAACCTCTTTAACGTAAAACGTAAATTTTTTAACAAAAAACGTAAACTTTTTAACGTAAAAAGTCGGCCGTAAAAGCGACGCGTTAAAAAGCGACGCGTTAAAAAGCGACGCGTAAAAACGTAAAAGGTAAAAAGTTTTTCGTAAAACGTAAATAAAACGGGACTTAAAAAACGCCGCGTTAAAACGGGGCGTAAAAAACGGGATAGCTTGTAAAAAACGGGACGGCTAAAATGGGACGGCAAAAAACGGGACGGCTAATACGGGGCGGCTTGTAAAAAAACGGGACGGCTAAAACGGGACGGCAAAAACCCGGACGTAAAACGGGCAAAAAACGGGACGTAAAAAATGGGGCGCAAAAAACGGGACGGCTAAAAACGGGACGGCGAAAAACGGCACGGCTAAAACGGGACGGCAAAACGGGACGGCGAAAAACGGTACGGTAAAAAACGGGACGGCTAAAACGGGACGGCGAAAAATGGCACGGCTAAAACGGGACGGCTAAAAGGGGACGGCGAAAAACGGGACGGCTAAAACGGGACGGCGAAAAACGGAACAGCAAAAAACGGGACCGCAAAAAACAGCGCGTAAAACGGCAAAAAACGGCGCGTAAAACGGGCAAAAAACGGCGCGGTAAAAAACGGGCAAAAAACGGCGCGTAAAACGGGCCAAAAACCGGACGTAAAACGGGCAAAAAACGGGACGTAAAAAATGGGGCGCGAAAAACGGGACGGCTAAAAGCGGGACGGCGAAAAACGGCACGGCGAAAAACGGGATGGCTAAAACGGGACGGCAAAACGGGACGGCCACGGCACGGCTAAAACGGGACGGCTAAAACGGGACGGCGAAAAACGGAACGGCAAAAAACGGGACGGCGAAAAACGGCACGGTAAAAAACGGGACGGCTAAAACGGGACGGCTAAAAAGGGACGGCGAAAAACGGCACGGCTAAAACGGGACGGCTAAAACGGGACGGCGAAAAACGGAACGGCAAAAAACGGGACGGCTAAAACGGGACGGCAAAAAACAGCGCGTAAAACGGCAACAAACGGCGCGTAAAACGGGCAAAAAACGGCGCGGCAAAAAACGGCCAAAAACCGGACGTAAAACGGGAAAAAACGGGACGTAAAAAATGGGGCGCAAAAAACGGGACGGCGAAAAACGGCACGGCGAAAAACGGGACGGCAAAACGGGACGGCAAAACGGGACGGCGAAAAACGGCACGGCAAAAAACGGGACGGCTAAAACGGGACGGCGAAAAACGGCACGGCTAAAACGGGACGGCGAAAAACGGCACGGCAAAAAACGGGACGGCGAAAAACGGCACGTCTAAAACGGGACGGCTAAAACGGGACGGCGAAAAACGGCACGGCAAAAAACGGGACGGCTAAAACGAGACGGCGAAAAACGGCACGGCAAAAAACGGGACGGCTAAAACGTGACGGCAAAAAACGGCGCGTAAAACGGGCAAAAAACGGCGCGGCAAAAAACGACGCGGCATAAAACGGCGCGTAAAACGGGCCGTATAAACGGTGCGTAAAAACGGGACATAAAAAAAATCTTTTAAAAAAATAAAAAGTAATATAATAAAACTAAAAAGTAATATAATAAAACAAAAAGTAATTAAAAATAATAAAGTGAAAAAGACAAAAAAGAGTTATTTTACTAATCTACCCTTTTTGATTAAAATATAAAAGATATAATAAGACAAATTTTATTTAATATTAGTTTTTGTTACTTTTAATCTCATCCATCTATCAAGATGATCTAAAGGCTATAAAGTGGTTCTCATGGTTCTCATAACTGGAGGTGGTTCTCATTTTAGCGATCCCCTATATATATATATATATATATATAGGGTAGGGCTAGGGAGAAAACCCTAAAAATTTGAGAAAACCCTAGAAAACCCAACCTCCCGGCATTTTTTTTTTGAAAAAAATAACACATGTAATATACATGTTTTTAAGAGTTTTTGGCCAAAAAAAAAACAAAAAAGCGCCGAAGGATTATTTAAAAAAAATAAACAAATTTCAGCAACTTTTGTGACTAACATGTGTTAGACAAAAAATGCTGAAACTTGTTTTTTTTTTTTAAATTTCTTCGGCGCTTTTTTGTTTTTTTTTTTTGCCCAAAACTCTTAAAAACATGTATATTACATGTGTTATTTTTTTTCAAAAAAATAATGTCGGGAGGTTGGGTTTTCTAGGGTTTTCTCCCTAGCTTTAGCCTATATATATATAGGGGGCCGCTAAAATGAAAACCACCCCCAGTTAAGAAACCACGAGAACTAGGGGTGTTCAAAAAAATCCGAATCCGAAACCGAATCCGAAATATCCGAAAACCCGTATCCGAAATATCAGAATTTTCGGATATCCGAATTTTCGGATATCCGAAAATCGGATAATCCGAAAATTCGGATTCGGATTTGGATAGTGATTTTGAGAATTTTCGGATAATCGGATTATCCGAAAATATCCGAAAATTTAATTTTTATTTTTTTCGGATATCCGAATATCCGAAAATATCCGAAGTATTCGAAAAATATCCGAAATATCCGAAAAAATATCCGAAATATCCGAAAAATATCCGAAAAAATATCCGAAATATCCGAAATTTATATTCGGATATCCGAAACTATCCGAAAAATCCGGTTCCAAATATTAAAAAATAATTAAAAAATAAAAATTAAATAAAAAAATGGATATTCGGATATCCGATTAGATATCCGGACCCGAATCCGAAATTTCGGATATCCGAAATTTCGGATTCGGGTTCGGATGTCAATATTTCACTATCCGAAATTTCGGATATCCGAAAACCGGATTATCCGATTTTGAACACCCCTAACGAGAACCACTTTCTAACCATTAGATCTTCAAGATAGATGGATGAGATTAAAAGTAATAAAAACTATTATAATTTTTTTATCTTATTATGTTTTTAATATTTTATTGTTAAAGGGTATTAAAGTAAGTTTGCATTTTTTGTCTTATTATATATATTATTTTTTTATTACCTTTTTTGCCCTATTACATTAATTATTTTTTATTATAAATCAGATTTTTTTTATTAAAGAATTTTTTTGATAATTTATTTTCAAGATTTGTTTAAAAAAACGTTTTTAAGAGCCGTTTTTTACGCCCCGTTTTTACACGCCGTTTTTTACGCGCGTTTTTTACGGCCCGTTTTACGCCCTGTTTTTTCGTTCCATTTTTTCGCGCTGTTTTTTCGACCGGGTTTTTACGTGCCGTTTTTTACATTTTACGTTAAAGAGTTTTTACATGAAAGTTTACGTTTTATATTTTGCGTTAAAAAGTTTACGTTTTACGTTTTAATTTTTACGTTTTAGGTTAAAAGTTTACGTTTTACGTTTTCCGTTAAAAAGTTTACGTTTTACGTTAAAAGGTTTACGTTTTACGTTAAAAGGTTTACGTTAAAAAGTTTACGTTTTACGTTAAAAAATTTACGTTTTACGTTAAAAACTTTACGTTTTACGATTTACGTTAAAAAAGTTTACGTTTTACATTAAAAAGTTTACGGTTTAAACTTTTTTTACATAAAACTTTTTTACACAAAACGAACACAACCATAAATCACAACTGGGTAGGTGTCTCGGATAGATTTAAATTATCATCATCGACATCAAAAAAAATATGAAAAACCCAACAAAACGGGGTTTGGCTCAAAGTTTCCAATAATAAGGCTGTAAAGTGGGGTTGCATGTTCAAAAACCTACCCTCCACCATCCTTTGCCGCGTCATCGTCATGAATTGTCGGGATTTTGTTTCGAACTATCACTGCAAACCTCAACCCCCAATATCAAAAACATAAATCTATCACCGGAGAATCCCACCAGAATCACAAACAACTACAGTAAAAAACAAACAACTAAAGGTTGATGGGCATCATCGATGAAAAAAGTCATCTCCGCCTCCGCCGGCACCACCGGGCGCCGGCAGCACCAACACCGTCACCGAATTATTCAAAACAAGCAAACTGCGAAACAATAACATAATTATTCAATAATAAACGGTTTTCCAGATTCAAACATTCAACAACCTGCATCAAAGATCATCCTTTTCATCAGATCCGGACTACACCACCGTCAGACCTACTCTCCAACGGTCACCCACCTCTGCCACACAACACCCAAAAAACCCCCACCGCCACTGCCATCACCCCCAACACCCGTCGCCCACCTTCATCACAAAAAATCCCCAAAAAAACCAAATTAAAAAAGGAGAGAGATAAGCAGATCCTTGTGATAAAGAGATAGAGAAACACATATTTACCTATTTTCACCAAACTCCAACCCCCTTCAACAAATCACATACTCTGGTGATGGATGCGGCGGCGGAAGGGTAGTTGTGGGTGGCGGAGACGTCGGAGAGGAAGGGAGCCCGAAGATGTTCCGGTAAAGCAACCACCGGGCAACCACCTCCCACCACCGACGGTATCGGCTAAAAACAGGGAATTTTATGCTGGTTCCGTCTGGCTTGTCGCCGGAGAAGGAGGGGATTGCCAGAGAAACGAGGGGCCTGGAAAAGGAGGGGGTCGCCGGAGTAGGAGGGGTTCGTCGGAGAAGGAGGGGGTCGCCCTGTAATCTGATGAAGATTTGCTTCATCAGTGAGGGATGTGTTTCAAATTAGGAGAGAGACAAAGATGAAAGAACTTAAATGAATCTGACATTTTAAAGGCTGATGGTTTTAAATGTGGAGAGATGTAGGGATTTGACATTTGGGGTAAATGACCAAACTACCCTTTAGGGTGGCAGAATATGATTGGTGGAGAGTGGTTCCCGTGGTTTTCTTAACTGGGGATGGTTTTCATTTTAGCGGCTCCATATATATATATATATATATATATATATAAAACCTATAGGGGAGAGTTTAAATGAAAACGCTAAATATCGCGAGAACCGTGAGAACAAATGAAAAAACCGCAAAAACTACGTCAAAAGCATTTCAAATTAAAATTTCTTTTTACACTTAACATTATTATTCGAATACAATGTTATAAATTTAATTAACACGTTTAAATTTACATGTATTCGTAAATATTGAAAATTTACACATGTGTAAAAATCTAATAAGAGTGATTTTGAGAGAATATGTGAATTATTTGATGTTGTAAATTCTTTTTTTAATGTTGTATCTTAATTACAATGAGGTTTGTATTAAAAAAATGGTTTTGATTGGTTTTCTCATTCGTTCTCACGGTTCTCGCAATATTTAGCGTTCTCAAGATAACCCTCCCCGTAACCTATATGTGTCCATGTAAATAAATAGTACAAAATTTTAATAATATGGCCTAATTAGTAATTAGTTTAACAGTATATCATGTGGTATAAATGATATAAAAGTAAATAGTTGTGAACAAATACATTTAATTGTTCGTTTACGTATATTGTCTACGCATTCAGAGCATGCACAACGCATACATAAGTGGCAATCAAGGTGGCAAACTAAGTGGTGTTGTGGGTGAGGTTCGACCCCAAGTTTGGAAGGTGTGGTCCGTGAATTCAAACCATTTTAGGACCTCACATGTGGCCCCACTTTTACTTTCCCTCTCACAAACATATTTGGGGGACGGGCCGCTCCGTGGTGGCCGTTTGGCCATGCGTTAATGAACGTGGAACACAGCCATCGGTGTCTACTATCACGCGTGGTGGGAGATAAGCGTGATGATGAGCACGCGTTGTTTGTGTTTGTGCGGTCAGTTGTTTTTCAATGGAGATGAGTGTGTGGTGAGTGATGGGCATTTCCACAAAAATCCATCACTAGTGACGGAATAAAGCTCGATCACATGACGGAAATTGATTGGATGATGTGAGTGATGAGTGTGTGGTGAGTGATGGGCGCCCCTGCCCCCCTTATATATATTTAATATTTTGAGTAAATTACTTTTTGTGTCTCCGTGTTTTAGTTGTTTTAACCACTTAAGTTCAAAACAGTGGCGGACCCAGAAATTATTTGCTGGGAGTGCGGATGAGGCGTTCAATCATATTTTCAAGGGGTGCGGTCAGGTTTTTTTTGCTGAAAGTATACACTAAACTTTTTTTTCAAGGGGTGTGGCCGCCTACCCACGACTGTGGGTAGGTCCGCCAATGGTTCAAAATCAAAAAGTTTAACACCATGTCATTATATAAAGTTTTGAGTCCAATTTGCTAACACCATCCACCAAGTCTGTTAACTACGAGGATTTTTTGGTCATTTACACATAAAGTACAACCCTTTAATGCATAAAGTATAAGAAACAAGTCTTTAATGTATACACACACAAATATCTCTCTCTCTCTCTCTCACACACACACTTGCACTTCACCATCACCATTCTACCATCACACCTTTACCACCACTCCACCACCACCACCACCCACTTGCCACATGCCAGAACCACACCTACACTTCATCATCACTACTCAACGACTGCACCTTCACCACTACCACCCTACCACCACCACCACCACCCCACCATCACTCACCTGCCACCATCCACCTCCTACATGCCACTACTATACCTGCACTTTACCATCACCACTTCACCACCGCACCATCACTCACCTCAACCACCCACGTGCCACGTGCCACCACCGCACAACCACCTCCACACAACCACCACCACACATCCACCAAATCAAATCAAACCTAAACAACACAGATTCACATTAATTCACACATGTCTAGGTCAAAATTAAACAAAAAACAACTCAACAATATCTAACCAACGTTATCGATCTGAGTGGTGATGGCGTTAGGGTTTCAGCGTGGAGAATGATGGTAATGGTCTTGACACCCGGAGTTGGTGGAGCGACGTGGAGGTGGTGGTGCGGTGGTGGAAGTGCAATGGTGATGGTGGTGGCAGTGGTGCGGTGGTGATGTTGGTGGGGAAGATTTAGTTGAGAGAGAGAGAGAGAGTAATTTGTGTTTTGTGTGTCGATATATATATATATATATATATATATATATAT
The DNA here is from genome assembly GCA_030545235.1 of Helianthus tuberosus. Classification (NCBI taxonomy): domain Eukaryota; kingdom Viridiplantae; phylum Streptophyta; class Magnoliopsida; order Asterales; family Asteraceae; genus Helianthus; species Helianthus tuberosus. The sequence goes on from CM060447.1 coordinate 26,714,134, forward strand.
ATATATATATATATAGGGGACCGCTAAAATGAGAACCACCTCGAGTTGTAAGAACCGTGAGAACTACACCGTACGGGGCGAGGTGGACCAAATTTTTTTCATAAATGTAGATGCATGTATTATAAACACATTTGTAAAAATAAAAAATAAAAAAAATTGTCGTCTGGTACCCGTAAACACAAACTTGTCGTGCTCAAAACTACACACACGACATTTTTTTTTAATTTTTTTTACAAATGTGTTTATAATACACGCATCTACGTTTATGAAAAAAAATTTGGTCCACCTCGCCCCGGATCAAAAAGTTCTCACGGTTTTTACAACTCGAGGTGGTTCTCATTTTAGCGGTCACTTATATATTTATATATATATATATATAGGGAGCCGCTAGAATGAAAACCACCTCTAGTTATGAGAACCATGAGAACCATTCTCAACCAATCAGAATATGACAACCCAAAGGGTATTATGGTCATTTACCCCAAATGTCATTTCCCACCCCTCTCCTCATTTATTGTTGTCAGTACTCTCTCCCCACTTTTTTATAAACTTATCTCTCATCGTTTCTCTCTCATTGATATCTTGAAATTAAAACACCATCTCTCATATTTTCTCTCTCTATTTGAAGTTGCAGACATTCTTGTATCATCACTCTTTTGTCTCTCTCTCTTTGAAGATGAAGACCTTCTTGAATCTTTTAAAGTTCCATGCCATATTTTAAAAAACCCAACCATCTCTCATATAAGCTCCATCTCTCATCCAACCACCGCACCCATCTCTTTGTCTCTCTGCCGGCGACGGTGGTGGTGGGTTAGTGGCTTAGTGGCCGGTGGTTGGTCGGTGGCGGTGGATGAAGGCGGTGGTGGTGGGTCAGCCACACCCTGTGACGGCGACGGTGGGTCACCCACACCCTGTGACGGCGACGGTGGTGGTGGGTCAGCCACACCTTGTTGGTATTGATCTGTTGGTATTTCTTGTTGTTGGTATTTCTTTGATATTTTTTGGTTTAGATCTGTTGATATTTTTTTGATTTGGTTTGAATGATGCTACTGTTCCTTCTGGGTGAAACATGTTCCTGTTCCTTCTGGTTTGAATGATCTGGTTTGAAACATGTTCATGTTCCTTCTGGTTTGAATGATCTGGTTTGAATCTGATGGTGGTATGTTGGGGGGGTTTCATTTGGGTGTTCTACTGTTCTTTGAATCTGATGGTGGTATGTTGGGGGTTTAATCTTGAATCTGATATGTGGGTTTAATCTTTGAATCTGGGTTTTTAATTCTGTTGAATCTGGGTTGATTTCTGTGGAAACTGTTTGAATATGTTTGAATGATGTTCTTGGTCCTTTTTGAATGTTTAAATCGGTTGAATATGGTGCCTTTATTTGAATCGGCTGTGATGATGAAAAAAAAAAGTTGATTTTGATGACGATGGCGCGGCAAAGACGGCAGAGGGTAGGCTTTTTGAACCTGCAACCCCATTTTGCAGCCTTTTTTATTATCGGAAAATCTGAGCCAAACCCTTTTTTTTCGAGATACGCTTTGTTTTGATGTTGTTGGCTTTTTGTATTAGTTTCCCTAGTCGATGACGATAACAATCTATCTGAGACACCTACCGAGTTTGCGTTTTCTGGGTGCGTTCGTGTTGCGTAAAAAAGTTTTTGTAAAAAAAAATTGTTAAACCGTAAACTTTTTAACGTAAAACGTAAAAAGTTTAACGTAAAACGTAAAAACGTAAACTTTTTTAACGTAAAAACGTAAAAAGTTTTACGTAAAACGTAAAAAGTTTTTTGTAAAGCGTAAAAAGTTTTAGGTAAAATGTAAAACGTAAATTTTTTTAGTAAAACGTAAAAAGTTTTACGTAAAACGTAAAAAGTTTTACGTAAAACGTAAAAAGTTTTACGTAAAACGTAAAATGTTTTAACGTAAAACGTAAAAAACCGACGCGTAAAACGTTAACGTAAGAAACCGGCGCGTAAAACGTAAAAAATGTTAACGTAAAAACGACGAGTTGAAAAAACGACGCGTGAAACAGTCGGGCGTAAGACGGGTCGTAAAACGGCGTGAAAAAACGGTGCGTAAAAAAAACTGATTTTAGAAAGAAAAAAAAAACAGATTTTAGAAAAAAAAAAACAGATGTTTGTTTAATATAAAAAAACTGATTTAAGAAAAAAAAAACATTTAATGTAATAGGACAAAATTGTAATAAAAAACAATAAACTTAATAAGACAAAAAAAACAAAATTACTTAAATACCCTTTTAGATTATAATATTAAAGACATAATAAGACAAAAACCATTTAATATTAATTTTTGTTACTTTTAATCTCATCCATCCATCAAGTTGATCTAAGGGCTAATAAGTGGTTCTCATGGTTCTCATAACTAGAGGTGGTTTTCATTTTAGCGGTCCCCTATATATATATATAGTGTGAGGTTCATTGGGGAACAGTAAAAAAGTGGGGAACCGGGGAACATTCTTAAAAATTTAACTTAACATGTTAAAAATTAAATTTTTAAACATCTTTTCCGGCGCTTCTCCTTATATATACTTGTAGAAGCATTTTTAATAAAAAAAATCAAAAACTAAAAATATTAAAAAAAATTAAAAAAAAGGCTTAAAAATATTTTTTTAGAAATTTTTTTTTTACTCGACTAGATTCTCCTCGTTTTTATAAAGAAAAGCGCTGAAAAAAATTTAAAAAAAAATTATTTTTAACATGTTAAGTTAATTCTATAAGATATAACTGTTTTTTTTATATTTTTAGTTTTTGATTTTTTTTATCAAAAATGTTTCTACTTGTATTTATAAGAAAAAGCGCTGAAAAAAAATTAGAAAAATATTTTTTTAACATGTTAAGTATAATTTTTAAAAGTGTTCCCCTGTTCCTCACATTTTAGTGTTCCCCAATGAACCCTACCCTATATATATATATATATATATATATATATATATATTTATAGGGGAGGGTTTAAATGAGAACGCTAAATATCGCGAGAACCGTGAGAACGAATAAAAAAATCACGAGAACTTGGTCAAAATCAGTTCAAATTCAAAATTTCTTTTTACACTTATCATTATTATTCGAATACAATGTTAGAAATTAAATTTACACATTTAAATTTACGTGAATTCGTAAATAACAAAAATTTACACGTGTGTAAGTTTGACATTTACACATGTGTAAATTTGTTATATTTACACATGTGTAAAAAATCTAGTAAGAGTGATTTTGAGAGGATAAATGAATTATTTGATGTTGTGAATTCTTTTTTGATGTTGTATTTTAATTAGAATGAGGTTTGTATTAAAAAAAATCGGTTTTGATTGGTTTTTTCATTCGTTCTCACGGTTCTCGCAATATTTAGCGTTCTCAAGATAACTCTCCCCTATATATATATAAACGAGATCAGGAGAAAACGCCCAAAAGTGTGAGAACGGTGAGAACGCATCCTGGGCCAACACGTGGCGCTCGATATAATTAGGGTGTATGGGCTTTTTTGTCATTTTATCTTTCGCTTTTCCAATTCTGTTTTTCACAATATTGATTTATTTTTTGGGTTTAAGATTTTTTGGCGTTAACCAAATTAAATAATTATATGGCGTTTTAATGGTTTCATTGTATTAACATTTTGGCGTTTATGGTGTTTTTCAAATCGTATGCCATTGAAACCCCAAGGTGGCCAGAATATCTCTCTGAATGGCTTCATCCATACTAAGTATGGCCAGGACTTTTTAGGATGACACCCCATTGTTTGTTCTTAGATTCAAAGGCGTTTTAGACAAGATGACCCATTGTTCTATTATTTTTTATATACATTTTGGCGTTTGTGGTATATTGACGTTTTACAATCGGAAAATTATATTACAGCCACAGGGAAAAAATAGAAGCGAAAAAAATAAATTAAAAATCCTAATCGGATCTCTCTTCACAATCTTCACTGTCATCAGTCTCTCTCTTCTTTAAGACGAATGGTATATATTAAATATGGCGTTTGGGGTTTTGTGTGTTTTTAATTGAAGGTCTGAGATGTTTTATATATAGGATGTTTTTTGGCGTTTATTTAGGCGGGATTTTATTATAATTAAGTTTGGTGTTTTATATCTAATGCCGTTTTTTAGATTAGGATGGTGTGTGCTATTGTATGGCGTTTTATTTCATGAGATGGCGTTTTGTGTGGAGAAGTCAAAAGACTTTTTTACCCTTAATGACGCGCGTCCATGTAATAGAATTGATGTTATTTACAAAAAACGCCACCGCGCCAATCTTGTCCATGGATTGTTTTGATCGGACGATCCATGAGCGTTCTCACCGTTCTCACACTTTCCACCGTTTTCTCTAAATCCTGACCCTATATAGGGTCAGGATTTAGATAGGGTCAGGATTTAGAGAAAACGGTGGAAAGTGTGAGAACGGTGAGAACGCTTATGGATCGTCCGATCAAAACAATCCATGGACTAGATTGCGTGGTGGCGTTTTCGTAAATAACATCAATATTATTAGGTGGGACACGCTTCATTAAGGGTAAAAGGGTATTTTTACCCCTCATATTCAAAACGCCATCATATGATAAAACGCCATACAAAAAATAAACTGCCACTAAAAACAAAACCCCAAAAATTAAAAATAAAACGCGTTGAATATTACAGGAAGATGAAACAACACAAATAACTGAATTACAGTTATTAAGATTTATTAGAAGAAATTCCCTTCGAAATTACGCGCCAAAAACATCATTATATAAACAAACGTAAAAACAAAGCTTCAATAATCACTTCAATCTATCCATTTTCTACAAAAAAAACATCTTTAACCAAAAAACGCCAAAAATGGCAACAATCGTTTCGTGGAGATAAACTCTGAGAATCAGGCGATACGTCATCCATTTTGACAACAGAAGGAGGGTGTGTGTTAAGACGATCAGGGCTATTCTGAAGATGGAAGAAGAGATACAGAGACAAATCCTATCCATTGGCACCGCTCTAGACAACGAATGCCATGAAACGCATATGCTTATGAAAGCATTAACCAGCAAATTTGGACCAATCAAAGGAAATGTGAAGCCAAACCCTGTCATGACATCATGGCGTTTTGATGATGACACAGACATGGTGACGATTACATACGACAGCGGAGAGCAACAAGTCTACTGGCTAGAGAATATCATGACAAAGCAGCGACTGGGTTTCATGGAAGAATTGCATAACGCCACCTGTACCAACCCAGAAATAGACTCAAAATTGGAGTTAATGCAAGACATGTTCAGGTGGAGGCTTCAAAATCTTCAGGAACAAGAAGTTGATGAAGGTGAATGTGATTACATGGATGAAGATCAAGATGAAGACTCTGAGGAGGAAGAAGATAACACAAGTGATGGATACTATTCAGATAAAGTACCTTCTAACGAAGGATTTTATTTTTTTTCCTCTTTTTTTTTCTTCTATGTAATCTTTTATTTAAGATAATTAAATGATATATTACTATCTTTATTTGCAAAACGCCAAAATAATACTAAAAATGGTTAACCCTAACAAAACGCCATAAATAACAAAAAATATTTTCCTCCTTACTATTTTATTTACTCCGTTATTGTATTTTGTCATGATGGTCTGCATAAAGGTCATTTAAAAAAAACACCAAACTTAGAAGATGGGACGTCTATAACATATAAAACTAATAAAAGCTGATCAACACAGTAAATACAAAATACAGTAACTGAAAAGACAGTTACTTTATAACTATCATTTATTACAATAAAAAGTCCCGCCTAAACTACGCGCCAAAAAAACTCCTATAAGAGAGGGGTATATACACAATGAAATTAATCACACCTAGAAAAAAAAACGCCATATATTCTCTAGAAACCACTCCCTTTAAAACGCCACAGATGTCAAAGCTTTCTTCTTGATGATTATAGGCATGGAAGAAAGGGTTCAACTAAAGTGTAAAATGCTATTTTGGACTCCATTATTACAAATAGCATCAAGCAATAGTTGATCTTCAATGACATGCCGCCAAACAAGAATATCACACCAAAAAAACAGGATGCCACTAAGCAGCTTCTTCTGAAAAAAGACGGGGTTTATGTAGGAAAGTTGGCAACTAGCAAAACTATTCAAAATAGGTTCAAAACGCCAAAACAAATTCAAGAAGATAGATGCTGATGACAGTGAAGATTCAGAAGAGAAATTAGATTACAATTTTTTATTATTTTAGTTTTCATTTTATATTGTTTTGATATCAAGTTATATGTTGATTTGTTAACTAGTTCTCTATAAAAAAATAACATTATTATATAAAAGGCCAAAAACTACAAACACCAAAAAGCTAGAAGTATGAAAACTGGGAGAACAGCTGATGGCAAAACACCTTGTAGAGGGTATTAAACGCCAAAAAATTCACTAAACACCAAAAAAAATTGGTCTTATTGTAATCTTATGCAAATATTAGAGACTCGTAGTGAATTATTATACAAAGCGCCATAACGCCAAAAAAATTAACCAGAAAACTTTCTAACGCCAAAAAATTATATATGTGACACAAAAACAATTATTTCAACGCCAAAAAGTTTAAAAAATACGATTAACGCCAAAAAAGCCTTAGACGCCATAAAAAATTATACCGCGTTGGGAAATAAAAGAAGAATGAAAAGACAAAAAAAAACCCTCCGCCCTTCTCTATGACGCGGGACACGTGTTTGGCCAGAAAGCGTTCTCACCGTTCTCACACTTTTGAGCGTTTTCTCCTGAACCCGTTTCTATATATATATATAATAAATAGTTTTTATATTTTATTTTTAACTATAGCGGTAATTTAGTCATTTAACAAATGTGAACACAAAAATTCTAAATTCTAAAGTTGTTAAAAAAATGGATTGAAAAGGTTACAAAATGAGAATTTGAATATTTATGACGTTAAATTTTTTGATATTGGACTTAAGTGGATAAAACCACTGTAAATAGAAACTCAAAAAGTAATTTACTCTAGAGTTAAATGCCCAGATAGTTCCTGTGGTTAGGCATTTTTTCACCTTTACTCCCTAACTTTCTAAAATTACCTCTATAGTCCCTAACTTTTCAATTTTCGTTCCCGGATAGTCCCTGTCGCGGATGGAGGTTAGTTTTTCCAGTTAAGTGGGTGTGAAATGACAATATTGCCCTTGTTGTCAAATTAATAACTAAAAACTTAAAAGAAATATAACTAATATTTTAGAATTTATGTGGAACCCACCACACCCACTTTATCTTCCCCACCACCACCATCTCCACCTCTCACCACCATCTCCATCTTTCACCATCGTTTAATAAACATTCACTAACCCCCCCCCCCCCCCAAAAAAAAAACCACACTTCTCAAAACTTTCTGTAACACCCCAAAAACGGGTTTGGTAATCAAACCACGTTAACACTAAAAGACGGCTAAAGAACCGTTAGTGGTAAAAGTTAAGCCTGAAAATATTAGAATTTATATAACTAAATCTAATATTAATAAAAAAAAAGAATGTGTTTGGGAAATAAAATTTGTAGAAGGCCCGAGTTAACGGGACTTAAGCTAAACTTGGTCATAGATTCCCAAAACCCACTAATTCAATTAGGAATGTTTAACCTAGTTAATAAGTGGGGAATATTGTTGGAAATAAGTAGGTTGTGCCCTACTTAATTAACTAATCAAATTAGAGGGGCCAATGTTGTTAAATTTGAAACTTATATTATTAATTTTAATTAAAAACAAAACCAAATACCTCATTTGTGAGGTCTGGTCGAACAAAAAACACAGGGGCGACATAAGCTCCCCACCAAAACCTAGAGCATGTCAAAATTGATCAGATTGAGGGCTCAAATCAGCTCCAAATCGATTTTCAAGCACGAATTAGTGATCACCTTGTTGAGGGGATCATAAGGTATGCAAAATTCTTGTATTTTGATTCATCTCAAGTTCTAGGTTAATTGTGAAAAACTGAGATTGAGCTTGATTGTATCATGCATGAATGAAATTAGAAGGGATATGGTGTCTAGAGATGAACCCTAGGTGAAATCTTGTTAAAAGATTTCATGTTAATTATAGAGTTCATAATCACCATTGTAGGTGATTAATGAACTTGAAGAAAACTTGATAAACCCTAGAATTGATGATCTTGTTCTAGCATAATCTGAATTTAAGAGTAAATTTCAGAAATATGGATGTTAAGACTTGTGTAAAAAATTTAATTGAAGTTAATTTAGATGATAATTACAAGTCATAAACTTGGTTTTGATGATATAAAAATATGACCCGCTAGGTGTTTGATGAAACGCCTAAGTGAGGATTAAAATGCTAAAAGTTGGGTAAAAACGCAGATTTGATTATTATAAATAATTATGCGTTAAAGCTTATAAAAAAATGGATTTTAGATGATTTAATGAAATTGATGTCGTATTGGTGTTTATAAACACCATACTAACTTGTATAAATGAACTACTTGAACAAAAAGGGGAAATTGTTAAGAGTTCATACTTGATTTGAAGGGGGTCTTGACATAAGAATTAAACTCATAATTTATGATTTAGTTCAATAAGAAAGTAGTCAAAGATTCATAAGGTGTGAAAGTCATGATTTAGAATGACTAATCTAACAACCTTGTGAATGATGAATGAAAGTAGGCGCTTAACAAGCTAGGTGAATCTTGGGATGGAAGCGGGTCGATCGAAGCAAGTGAGAAAAGAAAAGCGTAATTCGGATGCAAGGTAAGTGAAACTTACACCTTTTGTAGAATATTTAGTTATTCTAAAGGTTTTAATTTCGATAAAAAAATAATATTGGGAAAAATGGATTTCCGACGCAATTGATACGAGTCGGGACATACGCAAAATTTGGTAAAAACCATGATGAAGGATAAACATAGGTAAATGGTAATATGGCCGTAAATGACAAGTATATAATGAATCTGGAAATGTTACCGTGTGGGGTAACTCATAATAAGGATAGAAATAAAATGGTAATTTAGTCATGTGCCGACAAATATAAGTAAAGGTTACAAGACACCCTACGGCGTAAGCCGAATTGGGTTAAATAACGAGATGGTGTATATATGTATAAATATACCATTCTAATTTCAAATGCAAAATGTTTGGTCGTTTAGACCAAACGGGTCAAAGGGTGACTTGTAGTACCATTTGACAAATGACGACTAATAAGTATGTGTCAAGTCTTACGCTTACAGGATAATAATGGTTTATGGATTAGAATGCTACGAATTAGCATATTATAGAGACAAGGTATTGAAACTGGTCTATAAGTTGACCCGAGCCAGGTACGTAAAAATATAGTTGTGGATAATATACTTTGTGGTCAAATAAGTAGCGAAAGCCCTTCGTGGTAAATAAGGGGCTAATGTTGACTAAAATTCCCTTGAAGGGTAAATTGGGAAAAACGACCCATAAAGGTTGTTTAGAAACTTATATTATGATTTTGTAACTCTTAGATGCGTATAAAAAAACTTGAACGCATAAATTTTCAAGTGTTGAATGCCTCAAATGCGTCTTGCCGTAAAATGACATATCCGGGAGATAAAACTAGGAATAGTTAGTCTATTTCATTAAATCCACCACAATCATATTTGTGGTGGAAGACTTTTCGTTATGAACGGGTGGAATTATGAGGCATAGGAGAAATGGCTGTAAATTATGTTTAAAAGGACTCAAAATAAGACTATAAGTAAAGACGGGTCAATAACGTGTAGGAACCCATGATTGAAACCTAATATGATACGAAAATGTTGGAAATATTGGGTTCGTAAGGAATGGAGGTCAAACAAATAAGTTGGTTTGGTAAAAACATGAACGGGTCAATATTTGGTAAAAAGGGTAGTAAGCCGAAGACTTAAAAGTCTGAAATAATGTTAATCCGGATGTTGGATTTTAACTCCATGTGATGGAGAATTAAATTACGATCACGTAGGAGGAAACGTGAGGTTAAACGGATAAACGGTTCGAAAGTTACGGCCGTTTTCGTAAAAAGGACCAAAACTGAAAAATAGGAATAGCTGGGCTGCAGCGTGACCCACGGTTCAGACTTTAGGCCACAGTCTGGAGGGGCTGTTTGGTTGTTTGAGCTGCAGCGTGACTCACGGTTCAGACCATAGGCCACGGTCTGGAGGGGCTTTTTGGTTGTTATTTTAATTGTTTGACTTATATGACTTGTTTAATCGTGTTATTTAACTACCAAAGCTAACTTTTAAGTTGGTTTTGGTCATAGGTATATGTCAAGGGATTCCCGGATGAAGTTCAAGCATGGACAAGAACCGAACACACGATCGAACAAAGCTTCCGCGTTAATCTAATATGATTTTGTTTTAAGTGAACTATGTAAAACACTTGGTACTATATTTGAATATTATTGACATGTAAGAATGTTAACTTGGAAAAGTTTTTGTAAAGTCGTATTTTAGTATAAAATGCGTGTTTTATTATTATAATCACGATTCTTTGAGACGGGTGTTACAAGTTGGTATCAGAGCCTTGGTTTAAGAGATTCAAGTATGGTGGGAAAACTATGCTTGGACTTAAACCTTATGCTCTTAATAAAGATTGGTGTTCGGTTCGAGGCTTGATCGCAAATCCGGTAAGTACATGTATGTTAATAGTTTAGCATGCTAAAGTGTTGTAAACAACACATAGGGCTATCGTGTGATACACGTTACCCCAATTAAAATGATTGATATAGTTGACGAAAATACGCGCGTTGACACGTATAGTAGAAAAAGCCTTGTATTATAATACGGGCGATTATTGAAGTTGACGTTACTAACTTTTGTGAATGTTTTAATTGAAGGACACTCGCGTTTGAAGACTACGAGAGTCAAACGAATCGTGGATATGATGATGGAACGGTCCGAAGTATGACAACAGGAGCATGCTCACCGAGGACTAAATCGCGTAACGACCGCGAACAAGGTTAATGGCAAGGAACGCCCGTCGGGGCAAACATTACCAGGTGCACATTTTAAATAATCGCACAAATAGTAATATGCAACAAATAAGTAGAAATTGAAAGTTGCATAAGTAGAAAAAAACTTGGAAAAACCCGAATAGAAAATGTATTCGGGATATTGTTTCCAAGAGAAACAAATAGAGGCGTTACTTACATAGGGCGTGATGTGAAAACTATAAAAAGGTCATGTGTGTCATGTGTTAATCGCTTACTCTGGCCAAGTAAGTAGTGGCATATGATACCATGAACTTCTTATAGCGGACACGTTTACATCCGATGTAGTAAGGGGTGAATGGGACTAAGTTAAAAGTACCCAAATAAATCAAATGAGCAAAATATTTGATAATAATGTAAACGCACAGCCGGGTGACGGAAGCGTATTACATTAGGATGATGAGCCCGAGTGAAGGGACAAAGATTAATGTAAAAGGATTAAGGTATGCAATTGGGAGGGGTGTGATTTCACTCGAACCCGGAAAATGAAAATATGACTCTTAACGGACCGATTTTGTAAAACATCAAATTTGAGAACAAAGTACGAATATAAAAGCAAAACAAAGTCATAATGCATACCGTAAGGGTTGCAATAATAACGACTTCGGTAAAAAAAAACACCCGGTTGGTGGGTAAGGATTTAAACACATGCGTAGACTGAGAAACAGGAACGCGAAATAGAAAGTCAAAAGACTCGGAATATGAGTCATGACTAAAAGACGACAAGAATATAAATTTTAGTAATTACGTTCAACCATTTCGAAGTTGGGCGGGTCAAATAAAGAATGAAGTTTGACATTCATAAGTGATGAAAATTCACCCAAAATGAGTCAAACGAGTCAATATAGGAAAACGCAAACCGGTGAAACCAGAAAACTAAAAACAAAAAGATAGAAGGACCTGGGTAGTGGGTTGTAAAGGAGTATTAGTATGAACCGGGTAATGGCAAGTGTAAGACAAAACGACGTGTAAATGACGCTAGAAGTCGTAAAGTCGGAAAGGATAGTCTGGAAGTAAACAAATTTGTTGGTGCAGTCATCTGTCAACTTCGTCTTATATCGAGTCAGGTTGCATTGCGGTTCGGAATAAGGATTATGTCATCATCTTTGATGATGACATCATAGAGATGACATCATCAATGTGCAACATCACAAAAGACAAAGCTAAACATAATCAGAATGTAATTAAGTTTGATTGGTTAGTTGAAAAGGTCCAATTAGATTAGATGACCGTTTGAAAGTCAATTTCATTTAAGTTTGAATTGGCCGTTTGAAATGTTCATGTTTGTTTGAGGCCGTCGTTTGTAATTGTGTCCGTTTGAGATGTTTCAAACGGTCAGGTGTTTACTATAAATAGGTTGTCAAGCTTTGTCATTTGTAACGGTCAGGAAAAACGATACCGAAGTGCTGCCGGTATTTCCTCTCACTGTAAACACTGTTAATCGATTATACAAGAGGTTTAAAGTGTAGATCAAGTTGTTTTGTAGTGCGTTTCTTAGTTTCCGCATCTGAAACGTACAAGAGCTCTTCCGAACGACTCGTTTAGGTCGCGAAACGATCCTACAATTGGTATCAGAGCACAGGAGGAAGAGTTCTTGCCATATTCAGCTTGAAAATTTGATTTCTACACCTTCTTTCACAAAATTAAAATTTTTTCGCGGTTATAATGGCTTGAAACGATCACATAACAAACGAAATTGACTATTAACTAATCCTTGAAAGTTTGAAACTAAAATTCGGCTTAAAACTATTCAAAATCATGTGTACCGTTTGAAAAGTTTCGCGATTTGCTGACGTCATCGTTTGAAAACTGATCTATCGTTTGAAAACTGCCCAATCGTTTGAAAATACAAGCTGTCGTTTGAAAATGGGTTCTGTCGTTTGAACATTTATCGTTTGAACTTTGTCGTTTGAACAGCTGTCGTTTGAAACTTTTGTCGTTTGAAGCAGGTCGTTTGAATATCTTGGACATTACAACGTGAACATAACTGTTATTGTCAGTAACAATTCACGTGAAATTTTAAATTGCATTGAGTATTCAGAATTCATAAAAGTTTGTCAGTCAACATATTCGGTGAACATGTGAATGTGCATTGAAAATTGATTAAAGATTGTCGGATAATTGTTTTTAATAATATCAAGTTTTGCACGTGATATCTTAAGAGAATTCATAATTGTTGGCACATTATTGTCAAAGATTCGAAAAGAGTGGTCCAATCAAAGTATTTTAGAAAGTGTTGTTTGTCGGTTTAAGTGGATTCAACGGTCCATTCACAAAATTAAAGTTGGTGTTGGTTTGTGTCTATTGCGCATGTGATTTAAAGATAAGGTCCAATCAGAAATCGAATCGCATTTTAGTTGTCAGCCACTACTTGTTTCATTTAAACAATTTGTTGACTTTTGTGATTGCTTTATAAAAGTTAAAAATTGTTGTCGACATAGTGGGATTAAGGTCCAATCATATCATCTTGATATTTTTTTTGTTGTCGGCTGCATGTTGTCAGTTGCATTTGTTGAATTGAAAATATAAGAGTAGTTGTTAGACATATTACATTGATTGTATACATAAGAATTAGTGACTCATGTGTTGCATGTGATCTTTAAATGTGTTGTCGTTTATCACTTTAATTGTCTGTTATTAATGAGGTTAGAGGCCCAATCAGTCCAAGCGGCCCAATCATAATAGTTTTTGTCCATTGAAAATTGTCGACTGTATTTCATTATCTTGAAATCAAATAGTGTTGTCAGATTTTTCATGTGATTATCTCAGATCATGTGAATGTGTGTTTAGAGGTCCAATCATTATAAATCGATACATGTGATTTTGTGATCCAAAGTTCAAATTGAGTGAATGATGACAGCTACTTAGAATGTCAGATTGCATGTAATGTTACTTGTGAAATATCTTGGTTTATGTGAAAATTGTCTGTTTGTGAGTATCGATATGAATGAAAGAATTGTAAATTGAAATTGTCGATTATATGCATTGTGTGATTTGAAATTGTTTGTGATATATTGGTTATATGTGCTAATTGATCAGGTTATGTGCAATTTTAGTTCATAGTGTTTGTGTGAGTTAAAGACGCTTGAGTAATCAGGACACAAGGTTTGAAGTTTAGTCAGTTCGCACAATTTGATCAGTCGTTTTTGTGTGATCAAGTCGCGTACTAAAGTCATCGACTCGCTTGTCAGTTCGTACGGTTTGAAGTTCAAAAGTTTCAAAGGTCGTTTGATTTTGATCCGAGTCCTAGAAGTCTGCACAGTTGGTCAACGTTCAGTCCGCACAGAAAATTCACCAGTTCGAGTACCAGTCTTATTCAGTTATTTGATAAGCATTTAAACTGATTGTGTTGTGTTTGTGTGTTGTCAGGTATTTGTCAAGTGTTTTCCGAAATATATCAAGTTTACCGAAGACATGGACGAGGAATTCTACAATGCCTTTGCAACACCGGCTGCACCTGTCACTGCTGCTGAGAATTTATACAGTGAGAATGAAACGGGGACTCATCAAAAGCCGCCAAAGCTCATGTATATTGAAGATTTTCAGGGTTGGAAAAACCGTTTTGAGAATTGGATTCAGGCTTACAGATTCGATGCTTGGTGTTCTTTACTGAAAGATTATGAGAATCCAAAGAATGAACGAGGGTTGGAAAAAGGTTTCAATGATTTTACTGAAGCTGATAAGTTGAAATACACTAGTGAGAAGATGATGATCAGCATTTTACAGCAAGCAGTTAAAGAAGACATTTTTGTCCTACTTCAATATAATGGAACTGCTAGATCAATCTGGGAAGCTTTACTTCAGAAATTCCGAGGGAGTGCTGATATGATCAAAAACAAAAAGGCCTTATTGAAGAAGTCGTTTGACATATTTACTGCATTTGATCATGAAACAACAAAGGAAACAATAGATAGATATTGTCATCTGGTTCTAGAAATGAAAAGATTGGGTATTCAGAAAGATGATGATGAGTGGGTTGATAAGTTAGCAGAGGCATTACCCCAACAGAAGTGGGGAACTTATCTGATGATTGTGAAACTCTTGAGAAAGACTGAGAGTATGAACTTGGCACAGTTTATCCAGAAGATTGAGGAACATGAGCTGGATATTCAAAAGACTGCTATAATGACGAATCCAAATGCCAAACAAGATGTCAGTTTATATTACAGAGGGAACAAGTTTGAGGTCACTCCCAGCCATAGTCCAAAAATTCAAACTGGTTTTAGTGCTGACAGTTCATCTGAAACAAAGAGTAGCAATGTGACTCAAAGTGGTGGATTTTCTTCATCATTTTCAAGTTTTGATCCAAATAGCGCAACATCAACTTCTCAACGACAAAATTCAACACATCTTCAGTGCAATGTTACCTTAAACATTCAAAATGGTCAGAATTTGTCTCCAGAAGTTGCAAAGCAGCACATGGCATCACTGGTTACTATGTTAGAATCTTATGAAAGTTTGATCGGTGGGAAGATTGGGAATCCGATGCTTACCAAAGAAGATTACGACCAAATTGATGCTGAAGAACTTGAATTGATGGATATCAAATGGTGCTTAGCAAGTGCTTGGAGGAGAGTTGAAAAGTTTCAAGAGATTACTGGTAGGGATGAATTTCGAGGAATGGCTACTTCTCAACTGGGTTTTGACAAATCTAAAGTTACCTGTTTCCGTTGCAAAGGAAAAGGACATTTTAAAAGAGAGTGCAAAAGTAAAGAAGTAACCGGAAATCAAGAAAAGAACAACTATTATCAGAAAGCAATTTTCCATCAGATTGCTCAACAACCACAAACTGAACATGGTCATGTTATTGAAGATGGAAAGAAGAAAGCTTTACTTATCAATCAAGATGATGAATTTGTTGCTGAAGGATTTAGTTGGGACAAATACATACCTGGTTCAGCTTGTGTTGCAAAAATACTAGGTGAAGAGGCTAGTGAGAAAAGAATCCCGATATTTCCTGATCTTGGAAGCGATGTGGATACTGATGATGAAGAAGAACATCTCAACAGAGCTAGAAAAGGCATTGATCCTACTAGTTTTAATTTTTTTTTTGCAGATAAAATGGAGATGCTGAATCAAAAGAAGATTGCAAAATTGAAGAAAGAGCTGGAAGTAGCAAGAAGGCTAGCTGATGAAAAGACAAAGACAGAAGCTGGAGAAGAAAAGGTTGATCAAGTGATTGAGAAAGTTGTGGAGAAAATTGTTGAAGTAGAAAAAGTTGTTGACAAGATTGTCGAGATTGAAAAGATTGTTGAAATTGAAAAACTTGTCGAAGTTGAAAAAATAGTTGAAGTTGAAAAATTTATCGAAGTTGAAAAGATTGTCGAAGTTGAAAAGATTGTTGAAAAAATGGTTGAAGTTGAAAAGCCATGTTTGAAGTGTTCAGAATCTTGCAAAGCTTGTGAAGAAAAAGATATAAAGATTGCTGAACTTGAGAAGATTAAGGAAGATTTACTGTCTGATGTGAAGTACATTAAAGAATCATATGATGTGCTAAACAGAACAGTTGACAGTTTGAAGAAAACAAATTCTGAAATTGAAAAAGCAATGGAGAAAATGAGTGGAACATTAATGACAAAACAAAGCGTCATCAATGAGTATATTGAAGATTGTGCACAGTTAAAGAAAGAAGTGGAGCTTGAAAAGATCGAAAGTGAAAGGATTAAACGATTACTGTTGAGTTACACTACTTGTGATTATCTGATTGATCGTGTTTATCCTACTGTTGCAGGTCTGGAAGCTTTCATGGATAAAAAGACTGAAGATACTGATACTGGTAAGAAACCAAGTGTCAAGTATAACAGATGTCCGCCCCCGATCCATGAAACTTATTCTCCAAGGAATCCTAACGAGGAGCGTCTAAAAAAGGCAGTCAACATCAAGTTAAAGTCTGAAATCATTGATGAATTACCAGACAATATTGATGTTACATTCACAGAGTCTGACACTGATCATGAGTCTGAGTTAGTAAAGAAAGTTGTCGATCAGGTGTTAGATACGGATGAAGAGTCAAAGTCGGAGTCTAAGTCAGATAGTTCGAGTTCGTCTGAGAAGAGTCCGAGTTCACCGGTTAACAGGGTTTATAATAGAGAATTCCTGTTATCAAAATCTAATTTGAATGACGGATCAATCAAAGTGGCTTATACTTTGTATGATTCAGACAAATTATATTCTGATGAGGAATTTCCAATAAGAAGTGTTAAAACTGAAAAGATCAAACAGGTTTTCAAATTGACAGAAATTAATATTTCTAAAATAAAAGATTTAAATCTTCATGAAAATCCTAAAAAATACACTTCAAGAGTTCAACAGAGATTGAACAAGAAAAAGGGTTACGGTTATGGTTCACGTTATCAAAAGAAACCAAACCACAACCGTAATTTCAAAAAACAAGGTCTGGGTTTCAATTCTTCAGAAAATTATAAAAATCAGAAAACTTATAAACCAAAAACAAAATTTGTTTCAGGAGGAAGTTCAGAGGATGAACAGAAGAAACCGTTCTGGAAGCAGTCGAATCAAGAGTTTCTTGCTGAAGGAAAGAAGAATGTGAGAAGGTTTGCTGAAAGAGCTGACAGAAGAACCTGTTTCAAATGCCAAGAAGTTGGACATATAGCTTGGAATTGCCCCAAGGCCAACTACCAAAAACAGGAAGTTTCTTCTAATTCTGGTTTGAGAAAGACTTATGTTGATAAGAAAGAACAATCTGTGAAAAATGTTAAAAAGTTTGAAAATTCTACTTCTGAGGAAGGAGAAAGTTCAAAAAGGTTTTACAAAAGAAGAGGTGATTTGAGTAAACAAAAGTGGGTGGTTAAATATGAGGGTAATTCTGACAATGAATCTGATTTCATAAAATCAGAGGAGTCATGTGTTGAGAAAAAGGTTGATAATTCTGTTCCTGAGATGAACGAGGAAAACTTTCCGTCATTGACAAAAGAAAATTTGATGAAAAAAGTGGGAAAGGTAGAGATCTCAAATCAATTCTTCGTTGATAAAGGATAATTTGATGTTGAGAAGGCTTTTAATGGCAAAGTTAAACATATCTTTGGTAAGATGATTGACAGGAAAGTGAAAAATGCTCAAGAATTTTACAAGTCAAAATGTTGGTGGGACAGATGTTTGCCAACAAAATCACCCAAGGCTGGTCAAGCTTGGGTGACAGCTTTTTCACCATAAATTCCTGACTTGCCGGAGCTCCCAGGTTGGTAAGAGTGGAGCAGGAATCGGCATCTTTCTTAGCAAATGATCCTACATGTGGTACAGTTGGTAATGTACAGGTGGTATATTTAAATTGTTATATTTCGATTTACAAGTGGTTATGATTGTTGAGTGAACCTGTTAGTGGTTGAAAGAGGTTTTCATTGACAAGTGGTTAATCAAGGTCATTAAGTTGAACTTGATTGGACCATTCTTACAAATGATTGTTTGGAAAACAACATGATGAACCCCTAACTTTACAAGTGGTAAAATCAACAAAACTAATTTTCCGGAAAAACCATTTGATTAAAACAAACTTATGTGTTTTGAAATCATAATGGGAAAATAGTTTGTTGTAAGGGGGAGTTCTGATTGTTTATGCCAAGTGGATGGCGAATTGAAGTGATTTGATATCAGTTGTCACTTTATTGTACAGTTTGTTTTCAAATTTCCTAAAATGTGTTTGCATTTTAGGGGGAGTAAAAATTTTCAGAAAATCCAAAAACATTTGAAAATTTGAAAAAGCCAAAAACATGATAAAATGAAAAATGAGTTTGGTTGTACAAAAGAGGAAATGATAGTACATCAGTGGACTATCACAACATGCTAAAAATTTGGAAAGAAAAATGTGATAAACGATCTCACTGTGGATGTGTGAGTAGGTTTTTGCACATTTAGTAGATTGAGACGAGATATAAACCTAAATTCAAACTTGCTTGTTCTGTGGGTTAACACAAACTTGGATATATAGGTAACCCCTGAAATCTTGTTTGAAAGGTCTCTTATTCTGAGATACTAGGTCTTTATGCTTAGTGATATCTGGGGTATTATCCCGGGACTTCTGCTGAAAGAAATTTCTTACCTAGTCCCCGGATAATGCTTTCTGCAAATGCTTGAAACATAGCATCGCCCTCAGCAAGCTGATGAAACAATAAAATTGATAGTCGCTGTTGTTGTAATGCAAAAGATCCTCTAAAGGGGACACACCAAAAGTCGAAGCCGTCATCTCTCTGCGTATCGAAAGATCGACCTGAGCTCTCACGGCCCTCGCACTATAATTTATTCCCTTACAGATATCATCTGTGGTATACTCACCTGTAAGACTGAATATTGGGATCTGGATACGGGAGTATATTCAAGTAGTGGGACACACGAATAAGTTCAAGAGCTTAAAACATTAACCTCGTATCTCGGATCAATTGAACTTTGTGTGAAAATTTAAGTGGATCAGTATACTGACAATCTAGGTGAATCGTTTAGAACTTAAAATGAAATCAAGCTTAACGGTGTTGGTGATTTGTCTCAAAAACTGATATGATCCTCTTACGCAAACTCACAAAAATATTGTATGTAAATATTTCTTTACTGCATTTCGTTTCTATTATATTAAAAATTCAAAAAGATTTTCGGTGTGTTTTAGCATAAATTTTGATAAATTCAAAAAGATTTTAGACGACTGATGTTGAAAAGCTGAATTTCAAAATTCCGAGTGCTAAACATGACGAACAGGTTTGGGAAAGTGTGTTTGAAGATGTGTGAAATGAAAATGATAATCATTCAAGTGGTTCATCAGAAATTGACATGATAAATGATGTATTCAGGGTTGTGTCTTCATGTGATTAGCAAAGTTTCTAAATTTGTTATATCTTATCTTTTGTGAAACTTATTTTTGGGTAGAGAATAGGCAGGTGAGTCAGGTTACGATACCTGAACCTGTGAAAGCCAGACTAAGATCCCAGCATATCGAAAGGGGGAGTCTGAAGACATCCGAGTAGAGATTGTGAGTGGTGAGTCTGTTGGTGATGACGAGAAGAGAAGAGTAAGAGTTGAGGATGCTTGCACTGTGAGAAAGACAGAAGTCGTTGAAGACTCGACACTTAAGACTCGTCAACATCTGAGGGGGAGTCTGTTGGTGCAGTCATCTGTCAACTTCGTCTTATATCGAGTCAGGTTGCATTGCGGTTCGGAATAAGGATTATGTCATCATCTTTGATGATGACATCATAGAGATGACATCATCAATGTGCAACATCACAAAAGACAAAGACAAAGCTAAACATAATCAGAATGTAATTAAGTTTGATTGGTTAGTTGAAAAGGTCCAATTAGATTAGATGACCGTTTGAAAGTCAATTTCATTTAAGTTTGAATTGGCCGTTTGAAATGTTCATGTTCGTTTGAGGTCGTCGTTTGTAATTGTGTCCGTTTGAGATGTTTCAAACGGTCAGGTGTTTACTATAAATAGGTTGTCAAGCTTTGTCATTTGTAACGGTCAGGAAAAACGATACCGAAGTGCTGCCGGTATTTCCTCTCACTGTAAACACTGTTAATCTAATATACAAGAGGTTTAAAGTACTTTTCAAGCTGTGTACACGTCCGTTTCTTAGTTTCCGCCTCTGAAACGTACGAGAGCTCTTCCGAACGACTCGTTTAGGTCGCGACACGATCCTACAAAATTAAACCTTAGACTACGGTCAAGGTCAACTAAATCTCAAAAGCAAAATTTAATGATTCCAAACATAACAAAGGATGCTTTAAAGCTATATAGGTATAAATAGACAATGGAATAAAGACTAGAATAAAAGATGATCTACGGGATCATCATAACCTACGGGATATTAATTAGTGTAAAGGTCTACGGGGCCAAAATGACCCACGGGTCATGAACAGAAGCAAAGGGATAATAAGGGCCTCGTCTTAAAGAGATGAAAGCCTAAGGAAATAGCCTACGAGGTTAAGTGAAGGAACCTACGGGTCAATTGTGTAAGGTGAGGGAACTTGTTACGATTCCCCGCGTAAAACGAGAACGGAAAACAATAAATTATGGGTTGACAATTTCTTTGATATGAGTAATTGGCATAGTTAAAGAGAGAAACGTTAAACTAAAATTCAGCTTTAGTAAGAAATAACGTTCTAACAATTATGAATATTATGAGACGAATTCGGAAAATGATTAATATCAAAGATATTAGATCTTAACATCGATAGGTGTAAGGCAATGCATTAGAAAGATTTTCAATACGAAAAGACGGCATAAACTTAAACATGACGTGATGTGATCACGGTCACAAGGGTGATACAGAATATAACCACGTTATAACGTAAGTTGCAAGATATGAAATCATAAACACGTAAAAGGCCAAAGACGGCAATATAGTAAACCCGGGTGATGGGGTATAAGGTAACCGGTGACTAACAAGTCTAACCGCCAAATTAAATAATCAAATAAAGATAATGGGTACAAGCTGAAGGTAACGGCCCTCGAGGCCTTACACATGAAAGACGCACGCGTCAATATAAAAGTGAAAACTTTTGACCAAAGGAAACGGGAGCCTTGAAAACGAAACTAGGTTTGTTTGATTAAACCAATGAACTACGTAAATAAGGTTTCGAGGACGAAACCTCTTTAAGGGGGGTAGACTTGTAACACCCCAAAAACGGGTTTGGTAATCAAACCACGTTAACACTAAAAGACGGCTAAAGAACCGTTAGTGGTAAAAGTTAAGCCTGAGAATATTAGAATTTATATAACTAAATCTAATATTAATAAAAAAAAAGAAAAAGAATGTGTTTGGGAAATAAAATTTGTAGAAGGCCCGAGTTAACGGGACTTAAGCTAAACTTGGTCATAGATTCCCAAAACCCACTAATTCAATTAGGAATGTTTAACCTAGTTAATAAGTGGGGAATATTGTTGGAAATAAGTAGGTTGTGCCCTACTTAATTAACTAATCAAATTAGAGGGGCCAATGTTGTTAAATTTGAAACTTATATTATTAATTTTAATTAAAAACAAAACCAAATACCTCATTTGTGAGGTCTGGTCGAACAAAAAACACAGGGGCGACATAAGCTCCCCACCAAAACCTAGAGCATGTCAAAATTGATCAGATTGAGGGTTCAAATCAGCTCCAAATCGATTTTCAAGCACGAATTAGTGATCACCTTGTTGAGGGGATCATAAGGTATGCAAAATTCTTGTATTTTGATTCATCTCAAGTTCTAGGTTAATTGTTAAAAACTGAGATTGAACTTGATTGTATCATGCATGAATGAAATTAGAAGGGATATGGTGTCTAGAGATGAACCCTAGGTGAAATCTTGTTAAAAGATTTCATGTTAATTATAGAGTTCATAATCACCATTGTAGGTGATTAATGAACTTGAAGAAAACTTGATAAACCCTAGAATTGATGATCTTGTTCTAGCATAATCTGAATTTAAGAGTAAATTTCAGAAATATGGATGTTAAGACTTGTGTAAAAATTTTAATTGAAGTTAATTTAGATGATAATTACAAGTCATAAACTTGGTTTTGATGATATAAAAATATGACCCGCTAGGTGTTTGATGAAACGCCTAAGTGAGGATTAAAATGCTAAAAGTTGGGTAAAAACGCAGATTTGATTATTATAAATAATTATGCGTTAAAGCTTATAAAAAATGGATTTTAGATGATTTAATGAAATTGATGTCGTATTGGTGTTTATAAACACCATACTAACTTGTATAAATGAACTACTTGAACAAAAAGGGGAAATTGTTAAGAGTTCATACTTGATTTGAAGTGGGTATTGACATAAGAATTAAACTCATAATTTATGATTTAGTTCAATAAGAAAGTAGTCAAAGATTCATAAGGTGTGAAAGTCATGATTTAGAATGACTAATCTAACAACCTTGTGAATGATGAATGAAAGTAGGCGCTTAATAAGCTAGGTGAAGCTTGGGATGGAAGCGGGTCGATCGAAGCAAGTGAGAAAAGAAAAGCGTAATTCGGATGCAAGGTAAGTGAAACTTACACCTTTTGTAGAATATTTAGTTATTCTAAAGGTTTTAATTTCGATAAAAAAATAATATTGGGAAAAATGGATTTCCGACGCAATTGATACGAGTCGGGACATACACAAAATTTGGTAAAAACCATGATGAAGGATAAACATAGGTAAATGGTAATATGGCCGTAAATGACAAGTATATAATGAATCTGGAAATGTTACCGTGTGGGGTAACTCATAATAAGGATAGAAATAAAATGGTAATTTAGTCATGTGCCGACAAATATAAGTAAAGGTTACAAGACACCCTACGGCGTAAGACGAATTAGGTTAAATAACGAGATGGTGTATATATGTATAAACATACCATTCTAATTTCAAATGCAAAATGTTTGGCCGTTTAGACCAAACGGGTCAAAGGGTGACTTGTAGTACCATTTGACAAATGACGACTAATAAGTATGTGTCAAGTCTTACGCTTACAGGATAATAATGGTTTATGGATTAGAATGCTACGAATTAGCATATTATAGAGACAAGGTATTGAAACGGGTCAATAAGTTGACCCGAGCTAGGTACGTAAAAATATAGTTGTGGATAATATACTTTGTGGTCAAATAAGTAGCGATAGCCCTTCGTGGTAAATAAGGGGCTAATGTTCACTAAAATGCCCTTGAAGGGTAAATTGGGAAAAACGACCCATAAAGGTTGTTTAGAAACTTATATTATGATTTTGCAACTCTTAGATGCGTATAAAAAAAACTTGAACGCATAAATTTTCAAGTGTTGAATGCCTCAAATGCGTCTTGCCGTAAAATGACATATCCGGGAGATAAAACTAGGAATAGTTAGTCTATTTCATTAAATCCACCACAATCATATTTGTGGTGGAAGACTTTTCGTTATGAACGGGTGGAATTATGAGGCATAGGAGAAATGGGTGTAAATTATGTTTAAAAGGACATAAATACCCATAACGGGTCAAAATAAGACTATAAGTAAAGACGGGTCAATAACGCGTAGGAACCCGTGATTGAAACCTAATATGATATGAAAATGTTGGAAATATTGGGTTCGTAAGGAATGGAGGTCAAACAAATAAGTTGGTTTGGTAAAAACATGAACGGGTCAATATTTGGTAAAAAAGGTAGTAAGCTGAAGACTTAAAAGTCTGAAATAATGTTAATTCGGATGTTGGATTTTAACTCCATGTGATGGAGAATTAAATTACGATCACGTAGGAGGAAACGTGAGGTTAAACGGATAAACGGTTCGAAAGTTACGGCCGTTTTCGTAAAAAGGACCAAAACTGAAAAATAGGAATAGCTGGGCTGCAGCGTGACCCACGGTTCAGACTGTAGGCCACAGTCTGGAGGGGCTGTTTGGTTGTTTGAGCTGCAGCGTGACTCACGGTTCAGACCATAGGCCACGGTCTGGAGGGGCTTTTTGGTTGTTATTTTAATTGTTTGACTTATATGACTTGTTTAATCGTGTTATTTAACTACCAAAGCTAACTTTTAAGTTGGTTTTGGTCATAGGTATATGTCAAGGGATTCCCGGATGAAGTTCAAGCATGGACAAGAACCGAACACACGATCGAACAAAGCTTCCGCGTTAATCTAATATGATTTTGTTTTAAGTGAACTATGTAAAACATTTGGTACTATATTTGAATATTATTGACATGTAAGAATGTTAACTTGGAAAAGTTTTTGTAAAGTCGTATTTTAGTATAAAATGCGTGTTTTATTATTATAATCATGATTCTTTGAGACGGGTGCTACACTTTCAAACCCTAAAAAAAACACATTCACTAACCTGGCGCCATTTGGGCCGTCATTTCCACACCACCGTCACTCCATCACTACACGAACCCCTTCACTCTCCTATGTTATCTCTCTCCCACCCTTAACCACCTCTATCTATATAACACCCCTGTATAATATATATCATACCACAACCCCCAATAACAATCATCCATTCAAGGAGGCCAATGTGGCAACCAAATCGGCGCCAAGTTCTGGGAAGTCATCTGCACCGAACACACCATCGACCACACCGGCCGCCACACCGGATCCAACTCCGATCTTCAACTCGAACGTATCAACGTCTATTTCAATGAAGCTTCCAGTAGGGGTGTTCATCGAATCGAATATCGAATTTTCGAATTATTCGAATAATTTTTATTTTCCCTTGAATTCGTATTCGATTCGAATTCGATTAAAACTTACCGAATTCGTATTCGAATAAAAAACCCAATTCGTATTCAATTCGTATTTGATTAAAAATTCGAATTCGAATTGAATTCGAATAAATTCGATTTAATTCAGATTCTTTAAAAACATGTAAGAAACTATCAAAATGAAACATAAATTTAAAGAAGCCATAAAGCACGATATCACATTAAAAAGTTCCAAATAAAGTACCGTAAGTCTAAAAGTCAAAACGAGAAGTCGGGAATAACCACTCCACGTTACAAGTTAATATTTTTAGGGTTATAAATCTATTGATAGATTTGTTACTTAGGTTTTGGTTATGGGCTTGGTAATGGGTAATTTAAATACTTGGAAAATAAATTGAAAATAATTTAGAGTATAGCTTAATAAAAGTTATACATGCATTATATATAAAAATAATAAATAAAAATGTATAATTTTTATTCGAATTTCGAATCGAATCGAATTTGAAATTATAAATTCGTATTCGATTGGCTTGACTCGAATTGATTCGAATTCTTTTAATCGAAACGAATTCTTGATAATCGAATCGAATTTAAACGAATTTCAAATTTTTCGAATTCGAAATGAATTCTAAACACCCCTAGCTTCCAGTGGCCGGTATGTCCCTTGTATTGTTCTCATGGGTCTGGAGGCTGGTACCATGGACAACATTAGATCTGGTCCCTATGGTCAGATCTTTCTAAAAAACCACACTTAGGGGCTGTTTGGTAGCCTCTGAATGGTCATTAAGAGGCTACATCTTAACGGAACCATTAAGAATTTTACCAATGAGAAGGTAGAAGAATGTGACATGTGATGATTTACCATTCAGAGGTTACCTATTAACCATTCAGACTTGAGGTTACCTCTTATTCATTCAGAGGTTTTAAACCATTAAGAGGTAGCATCTGAATGGTCATTAAGAGGCTACAAAACAGCCCCTTAAGTTAAAGAACCATGGGGCCAACCATCTGATTTAGACTTTGAATTTTGATGAATTTTTATTTTGAACTTATGGGTCTTATGGTTGTGGTGTGGTGGTTTAATTTGTGGTGGTGGTGGTGGCAGCTTAATCGGTGGTAGTGTGGTACAGACAAAATAATGAGAAAGATGAATTGATAAAGGGAAAAGAGGGGTGGGTGTGGGGATAGGGATAGGGATTATGGTGGGGCCCACTATTTTTTTAATATTATAATTGGTTGAGAGTTTTAATTATTTTTATATATTAAGGGAAATTTTGTCATTTTACACTCACTTAACTGAAAAAATTAACCCTCATCCATGCTAGGGACTATCCGAGAACGAAATTTGAAAAGTTGGGGACTATAGCTGTAATTTTAAAAGGTTAAAGACTAAAGGTGAAAATAGAGCAAACCACAGGGACTATCCGGGCATTTTTCTCTTTACTCTAATCTAAACTATATTATTATGCATGAGGCAATGACATTTTAAGATACCAAAAAAATAAGAACTTTTCCCCCCTTATTTATATAAAGACCCATAAAATGAGGGTAGTTTGGTCTTTTAAACACTATTTATTTTTTAGCCCCTAAACTTATTACACTTAAATCCTTGGCTTTTAACCAAATTATAGATATTTAGTTACACTTTTTTCCCTTCCACAACAAACTTATAATTTTTTTACGTATTCTTGACATATCTTATAAATTATAATGTTTAAACAAAATCCAAAGATAGCATCACGACCTACACATTTTTGTTGACGTTTCGGTATTTGTCTTGTTCAATATCGACGCACGGATTAAAATGTACAAGTAGACGATGCATTTGTGTACAAATGATTAAAACCCGACGTACTTTTAGTCGCGTTATCACTTTTAAATCTACTACTATAGTTAAATATCAACAAACCTTCCTATTTTAAAGGAGTAACAAAATCCTATATAATTAAGTAAAGGGGGAAAGTTTTTTTTTTTAAATCTAAACTATAAATTGCATTACTAAAGTTTAGTCTTATTGTACAACCAAGCATAAAAACTATAATAAACGCTAAACTAGGGATTAAATGGGCGGGACATTGTTCAATGGGCTCCAGCTAGAAAAAAAAATCAAAATTAAAAAACCTCATATCTGCTTCTCAACTTTTGAATTCCCCAAATGTATCTAAAAACGTTCGTTGCCTCTCTCTGTCTCACATTTTGAAAACCCTAGACTACTGCATCAGTACAAGATCGACGACCTTTTGGTGGTTTTTACTCTCTTCTTCTTCTTCTACTCTCTCTCTCTTTCTTTCCTACAAATTCCTACACCAGAGGGTGAAAACCCTGATCCCTCTTCGCCGGTGGCGGCGGAAGAGGAAAAAGAAGGTGGCAGTGCCCCCGGCGGGGGCCTACCAGTGCTGAAGTTGTCAAAGGTTCTGTTTAACAACCTGATGACCGGCATCCAGATGCCCCAGGAGTATGGGGCTGTCCTCCCACAGGAAGGTGAAACCGGTGCCGACGCTCCGGCCGGTTACGTCACCATGTGGGCCGATTCCTTCGTTGATGGTAACCTTCGTTTACCATTGACTGTGTTCGTTGCTGAGGTTTTGGAGTATTACAAACTCCATATCTCCCAGGTGAGTCCATTCGGGATGATTCGGATCCGAAATTTTGAGTACACTTTTCGTGCTCTTGTTCTGGAAATTTCTGTTGAAAACTTCCGTCGGTTCTACCAGTTGACGGTGAATACCGGGTTCTTTTCTTTTGGCCAACGGTATGGGAGCCCCAAGCTGATGACCCCTCCGAATGGTATTACAAAGTGGAAGACCAAGTTCTTCTACATTAAGGCTGCCACGGTTGTTGCTAACATGACCTTGTGGAATGTTAATGAGACCATCCCTGTGGAGGATATTGCTCTTCCTAGTGCGGAGACAGTGGAGTGGTTCCCAAGGTTGAAGACTATTGAGCATAAGAGGCTGGACAACTCGCAGTTGTGGGTGCTGCGGATGATGTTGACCAGGCCTGATAGGAAGGCAAGGCCTGTTGTGCGGGAAAAGAGTGGTGGTAAGTATTTCTCTTCTTTTGCGGTTTCCTTGTTTCCCTTTGTATGCTATTGATTTTGTAAGTGTACTATCAGAGGATGTTGCGTTGTGGAGGACATTTGATCCGAACTTCACTGGAAAGGTTGAGTTACTTCCGTGTGCGGAAGGTGAAGGTTTTAACTTGACCATTGTTGACAACTTTCGTGTTCCTAAACGCGAAGCGCTGAATGCACCCCTGCCGCAAGGCAAAGGTATAATCCATAATCTGCTTACTTGCCTTATAAAGTTCATCTTGCTGATTTGCTTGTTTGATGAATTAAACGTAGGTACCCTTGGGACCTTGGGGGAATCTGAGGTGAAAGGTGCCCCCAAGAAGCATGCGGAGAAAAAGCATGTGGAGAAAGCTGTGCGGGGTCGCGGCAAGAAAAAACCTGAGGCTACTGTTGTTCCCGCTTTGGTGCCGCAGGCGGCAGGTATCTTTCGTTCTCGTTTCCGCAGATATACCGATTACGTGGTAGTATCTGACACCCTTGAGGGTTTGGGTGTTCCAGGTGCTGGTGCGGCGGCAGGTGGATCCTCTGCGGGTTCCAAACCTGCTGATGAGAAGAAGAAGAGAAAGATAGATGATAAGGCTGCTGGTGCCGGTGGGAGGAAGCGTCCGAGGATAACGACCAAACGGACAACTGTTGTGAAGCCTGCAGTTGTGTCTGGTAAGTGATTCATAACCTTTACAAGTGTTTTGTGATGTGTGTAAAATGCAACATATAACTTACATCAAATGAGGCATGAAACTAACCCTTTTTAAGTACTAATGTTGGAAAAAGAGTGTTTTTGTCTTCCTTTTGTATTTTCAGGATTAAATGAGCTCAAATTCACAAAAGAAGCAAAAAAGACAGCTAAATCTAACATACAAGAAAAGGAACATAAGTGGACTGCCCGACCCCTCAATGGCATCTTCCCAAGCAAAATAGAGAAGACAGAAGACTGAACACGCCCCGTGCTCAGCCAGCACGGGGCCGTGCCCAAGAAGCAGCAGAAAAGACAAACCTATAGAAGCTTCTATTTCCCACCACGGGCCGTGCCCAGTGAACACGGGGGCGTGGCGAAAGTACAGCAGGCGCATTAATTGTAATTGTGAATTACAATTAATGAAGAGAGAGTGTCAGACAGGCACGGGGCCGTGTCCAGCGGACACGGGGCCGTGCCCAGCCTTCTGTTCAGCCTATAAATAGGAGTGTTTGGTTTCATTTCAACTCATCCCTTGGCACACCACCTCTCTCACACTTCACCCACCACCCACCACCACCATAACACCATCATCCACCATCATCATCCATTGTCCATCGTAGAGTGTGTGAGTCGTCTCGGGATCCAAGATTGATCGTAAGAGTTCTTGACAATCAAGGCCATGTTTGCCTAAGTCTCTTACATCACTTGGTGAAGACAAAGTGTCTAGTATAATACTTTTTATTTCTAATCTTTTGCACTTTTTATTTGGTTTTGTATTAATGACTTTAATAACTAGTTACTTATGTTGAAGGTGATCTTTCCTTATCGTTTGTCCGTGGTGTCTTGGCATTATTTTACTGTCTATATAAAATAAAAGATTTTCACCATTCATATATCCACGGTCTATATGGAGGTATGTTGGCTACCTGGTCGGGGGTTAAGGGAACGGTTTGGTAAAGGTCTTGCCATTGTTCAGCGTTTAGAGGTCCTGCAATGGACCTGGGTCCAATTTAGTAGGACATCCTTCAATGCTTCACAGTATTGGATGGCGGGGGTCCAAACTCTTTGATCCCCTCATAAGTTAATTACTATTAATACTATAACCCGGCTATTTAGGACTGTATCCCTGCTGACTCAGACTACTTAGCCGAGGGTAACGTCACCGCCAAAAGCGGGGCCTACCATAATATTGCATTAATAACTTAATTCATTATCTTCCAATAATCCACCCTTTTAGGATTGTATCCTTGCTGACTCAAACTACTGGGGTGAGGGTAACGTCACCTTCAAAAGAGGGGCCTACTACAATAACTAAGATAATCTCTTAATTATGTGCAAGAGTGCGGAAATAATCAAAGGTTATACTAGATACGAGTCGGAACCAAGTGATTCATCTTGTCTATCTGTTTTTTCTTTTATTTTTATTTTCAGCATTTTAGTTAGTTTTTATTTTTCTTAATTTAAAACATTTTTTCTAAACTTTTTATTTTGATTAGACATTGAGGATAAACCGGTATTAAAAGCTCTTGTGTCCTTGGACGACCTCGGTATCTTGCCAACACTATGCTACGCTCACGATGGGTGCACTTGCCCATATGTGTGTTTAGTGTTAGTAAAATATCGTGTTTTATAAATTTAAAACTTGGCTAAAATAAGTGTTAAAGGGGCTTAAAATATACACCTAATAAATATAACACTTCGCACGCATCAAGTTTTTGTACCCCCACACTTGAACTTTTGCTTGTCCTCAAGCAAAACTCTTTAATATGTGGCTTACACTCCCAAATGGAATAGGTAGAAGAGAAGGTTTTGGGCTTGTCGTAGAGTGTCGGGATTTCCAAGATTCTTTATGTAGTTTTATTTTTTTATTTATTTACAATCCTATTCGTCATGATTTATTTAAAACTTTTCATAAGAGAAATTACTTAATCGGGCATTACATGCCTTTTTAAATTTCCATTTATATACAAGTTCACATACCTCACGGGAGAAATCACTCACACTCGGCCGAAGGTGTATTTTTAGTGAATCACTCGAGAGCGGCATGGAACTTATTTCTACCATAGGCTTGCCAAGCAATCAATCCTCCTCCTTTTTAACTTTTATACCTTTGTAAACATCAAGAGGACTTTGTGGGTGAAGGGTTAGGCTTGGGTTAAAGGTAGGTGGTTGGGTTAGTGGTTAGTGGTTAGTAGAAAAAGGGTGAAAAAGCGTAAC
The DNA here is from genome assembly GCA_030545235.1 of Helianthus tuberosus. Classification (NCBI taxonomy): domain Eukaryota; kingdom Viridiplantae; phylum Streptophyta; class Magnoliopsida; order Asterales; family Asteraceae; genus Helianthus; species Helianthus tuberosus. The sequence goes on from CM060447.1 coordinate 26,745,214, forward strand.
AAGTGTAGGTTTTCGTAGGATTTTCTATTTTTGTCACCTTTTATTCTGATGAAGCTTTTATTCAAACAAGGTTATTTTTAATGAACTTGTTTGTTTATTTTCTTTTGCTTCATCATCAACACATTTTTTTTTTCAATCATACGAAAAACCGAACTTGTTACTAAAACAAAGGGTAAAAAAAATGAAAAAGGTTTTGGTGGGTGAAAGGGTGTTGGGTTATGAAATGAAAAGGTTTAGGCTCAAAGGGGCTAACTAGGGGGATTTTGGGTAGGTGGTAAAAAAAAAAGAAAAATAAATGGTGTAGAAGAAAAAAGGTTAGTCCAAATGCCTCCATCATTTACTTACTCGGGTTTAAGTTGATAAGGACCGGGAATGTATCGTCATGGCAAGTTCTAGAGTTGTAAGAACCAAGCGGCTATTCACACAAGAAACGAAAAATGAGCATTTAGTCTAAGGATGTAAATTTGTATGCTCAATAAAGGCTCAAAACTCACTTTTGTGGGAATGGGTTTTTATGTGATCAAGTATATATAATCAAATTTTAACTAGGTTTGCTATGCCTTTTCATAATTTTCTTATGTTGGTTCTTTTTATCACGACGCTATCGGTTGTAAATTCGTAAAAATATAACCTTTTTGAGAACTTGAATTTCCCGAGTTAAACCTAGACAAGTAAAAAAATGAAATTTTTGAAAAATTTTTGGGGTGATTAGCGGTTCCAATAGAGTTTTGTGTAAGGCTTGTATTTAGGACTTGCAAAATTTCAAGGTTTTAGCATCCCCCCCACACTTAAATTACACATTGTCCTCAATGTGTCCCAAAAATAAATTTTTAGGTTAATTAGATGTGTAAAATGGTGTTAAAAGCAAAGATTTATGTTACTGGCAGTCTGGACACGGCCCCGTGTTCAGGTGCCAGTAACAAAATTAAAGAAAAGAAACAGAAGCCTGGACACGGGGGCGTGTCTGGTGAACACGGCCCGTGTCCAGTTACCTGAACTGGGCATTTTTCTGCAGGGGGTTCAGCACGGGGCCGTGTTGGTTGGGCACGGCCCGTGTTGAACCTTCTGTAATGGAGAGAATTATCGGACGGTTCTGTTTTCCTGCATGGGGTGCTGGTTCAAGTTTCCCTTGTATCCTTTGCCATCTCAAGTGTGTTTTATTCCTGAAAATTAAAACTAACTAGAAAACAAGAAAATTAATCTAAACTAAACTAAAGATAGTTCCGTGGAATGCCTCCATGGTGCGCCACGTTTATAAGGGTCCTTGGCTAGACCCAAAGCCTGGTCATATGTTACGCAAGTGGGAGGTATTGCATCCCATGTTACACCGTCGGAGAGCGTCATCCAAGCTTGAGTCTATGACCTTCGTGTAGTTGACCGGATCTTCTTCCTCTACTTTCTTTCCACATTCAAATTTTAATTCCTCATCCCCAAACTTCAATGTTAGAGTTCCGTCATTCATATCCACCACTGCTTGGACGGTGGCTAGAAATGGCCTCCCGAGGATGAGAGGGACATCTGTGTCTTCTTCCATGTCTAGGATGACAAAGTCGGTTGGAAAGACGAAATTGTCAACCTTGACTAGCAGATTTTCAGCGACACCTTGTGGAAATTTGACGGACCTGTCGGCGAGTTGTATGCTCATCTTTGTAGGGCTTGTTGTTCCTAGGCCGAGTCGCTTTAACATTGACGTGGGCATGAGGTTGATGCTAGCCCCAAGATCGGCTAAAGCATTACGGACGGGGGACTTCCCAATCGAGCAAGGGATTGTGAAGCTCCCGGGGTCGATTTTCTTTTGTGGAAGTTTGTTGAGTACTAAAGCTGAGCATTCTTCGCCTAAGTTAACTAATTGCAATGATTCAATTTTCCTTTTGTGAGTGAGGAAATCCCTCATAAATTTTGCATATTTAGGCATTTGGGTTAGGACCTCAATAAAAGGAATATTAACATGCAATTGTTTTAGTAAACTTTCGAACTTTGCGAATTGCTCATCGGTCTTTTGACGATTTAACCTACCGGGGTACGGAATCGGATGAGTCTTTGTGGGTTCTTGAGTTGTTGAAGGAGCCTTTTCTGGTTGAGGTGTGGGTGAAGTAGTGTTTTGGCATTGACTTCCTTCAATTGGTGGTAAGGGCTCATCCTCGGGACCCACGGTTCGGTTTCTCAACGTGATGAGGTGTACTTGCGCCTTTGGGTTGGTTTCGGTATTACTTGGTAACGCGCCTTGTGGTCTCTCGGAGAAATTTTGAGCTAGTTGATTTAATTGTTTTTCAACGTTTTGAATGCTAGCTTGTTGATTTCTAAAATTCGATTCCAATTGTTGAAATCGATCCGAGTTTTTCTTTTCGGTGTCGGAGATGAGGCGAGATAGGGTATCTTCAAGCCTTTCTCTTCCACCTTGTTGTTGAGAGAAATTTTGTGGTTGTTGAAAATTAGTTCGTTGGTTTTGTTGGTTACTACTATTTCCGGGATCTCTCCAACCAAGATTTGGGTGGTTACGCCATCCTTGGTTGTAGGTACCCGTTGGAGGACCCGACGGCCTAGGTCTATTATCAATGTAGTTTACCATTTCCGCTTGTTCATCTAATTCTTTCATACAACTCCAATTTTCATGTGACCCACCACACCCTTCACAAGCCATAACCGAGGCCGTTTTTGTCATTTCTAGCCTTTTGATTTTCGAAGAGAGGGCCTCGATTTGGGCTTGTAAAGAGGTGCTTTCATCAACCTTATGGGCGCCCGGGGCAATAGATTTATTACCTCGGGGAGTGTGCCATTGAAAATTGGTTTGAGCAATTTCCTCAATTTGATTATATATTTCATTTGGGCGACGATTACCTAAAAGTCCCCCGGAGCTTGAATCAAGTGTTTGTCTTGTGTGTGGCAACAACCCATTGTAGAAAGAGGATACTTGTTGCCATACCGCTAGACCGTGATGAGGGCACTTTCTTAGAAGCTCCTTGAACCTTTCCCAAGTTTCATATAAGGATTCCCCATCCTCTTGTGAATATGTATTAATTTCAGTCATTAATTTAGCCGTTTTAGCAGGAGGGAAATACTTATATAGAAACTTTTGGGCTAGTTCATCCCAGGTGTTTACCGAGCCAACTGGGAGGGTGTTAAGCCAAGCCTTAGCTCGGTCTTTTAGTGAAAATGGAAACATCCTAAGGCGAATGGCGTCGTTTGATGCTCCATTGATCCGAAAAGTGTCACATATTTCCAAGAAATTAGTAATATGTAGATGGGGATCCTCGTCCGCAAGCCCATGAAAGGTTGCGGAGTTTTGGAGCATTTGTATCAAATGCGGCCGAAGTTCGAAGTTGTTGGCTTCGACATTCGGTGCATTGATAGCGGCGCCGAGATTGCCTACGGTGGGCCGTAGGTAATCCATGAGGGTACGTTGGTCCGCCATTGGAATTGGGTCCCCCGAAGCTTTCTCTTGATTTTTAGCTTTAAGTCTTTTTCTGAGAAAGCGTTCGGGTTCTTCTAGGGGTTCTTTTATGTCTCTACTAGAACTGGAGCTCATGCACTACGTAGGAGGTTCAAATGTGGCGCCTGGGTTCCAAATCCTGCAATAAAAACAGAAAAGAATGTTGGTCAGAATGTTCACCACGGCCCCGTGCTCAGTGAACACGACCCGTGGTCAGAGGTACAGTAATTGTTTTCTGTATCCTAGTTACTGGGAGTTGGACACGACCCCGTGTTGCACCGACACGGCCCTGTGCTCAGCTCTCTGTAACTCAGAAAATAAAAACTGCCAGTGATGATGCTGGGCACGGCCCGTGTCTGACCAGGCACGGCCCGTGCTGAGCTCTGCAGAAGCTAAAAAACTAAGAAAAATCCTAAAAATTAAAAAGAAAAATAAAAAAAAATGATTAGGCCGTTGATTCCTAACTTTCTTAAAATCCTTGTGTCCCCGGCAGCGGCGCCAACAACTTGATGCGTGCGAAGTGTTATATTTATTAGGTGTATATTTTAAGCCCCTTTAACACTTATTTTAGCCAAGTTTTAAATTTATAAAACACGATATTTTACTAACACTAAACACACATATGGGCAAGTGCACCCATCGTGAGCGTAGCATAGTGTTGGCAAGATACCGAGGTTGTCCAAGGACACAAGAGCTTTTAATACCGGTTTATCCTCAACGTCTAATCAAAATAAAAAGTTTAGAAAAAAATGTTTTAAATTAAGAAAAATAAAAACTAACTAAAATGCTGAAAATAAAAATAAAAGAAAAAACAGATAGACAAGATGAATCACTTGGTTCCGACTCGTATCTAGTATAACCTTTGATTATTTCCGCACTCTTGCACATAATTAAGAGATTATCTTAGTTATTGTAGTAGGCCCCTCTTTTGAAGGTGACGTTACCCTCACCCCAGTAGTTTGAGTCAGCAAGGATACAATCCTAAAAGGGTGGATTATTGGAAGATAATGAATTAAGTTATTAATGCAATATTATGGTAGGCCCCGCTTTTGGCGGTGACGTTACCCTCGGCTAAGTAGTCTGAGTCAGCAGGGATACAGTCCTAAATAGCCGGGTTATAGTATTAATAGTAATTAACTTATGAGGGGATCAAAGAGTTTGGACCCCCGCCATCCAATACTGTGAAGCATTGAAGGAGGTCCTACTAAATTTGACCCAGGTCCATTGCAGGACCTCTAAACGCTGAACAATGGCAAGACCTTTACCAAACCGTTCCCTTAACCCCTGACCAGGTAGCCAACATACCTCCATATAGACCGTGGATATATGAATGGTGAAAATCTTTTATTTTATATAGACAGTAAAATAATGCCAAGACACCACGGACAAACGATAAGGAAAGATCACCTTCAACATAAGTAACTAGTTATTAAAGTCATTAATACAAAACCAAATAAAAAGTGCAAAAGATTAGAAATAAAAAGTATTATACTAGACACTTTGTCTTCACCAAGTGATGTAAGAGACTTAGGCAAACATGGCCTTGATTGTCAAGAACTCTTACGATCAATCTTGGATCCCGAGACGACTCACACACTCTACGATGGACAATGGATGATGGTGTTATGGTGGTGGTGGGTGGTGGGTGAAGTGTGAGAGAGGTGGTGTGCCAAGGGATGAGTTGAAATGAAACCAAGCACTCCTATTTATAGGCTGAACAGAAGGCTGGGCACGGCCCCGTGTCCGCTGGACACGGCCCCGTGCCTGTCTGACACTCTCTCTCTTCATTAATTGTAATTCGTAATTACAATTAATGCGTCTGCTGTACTTTCGCCACGCCCCCGTGTTCACTGGGCACGGCCCGTGGTGGGCAATAGAAGCTTCTATAGGTTTGTCTTTTCTGCTGCTTCTTGGGCACGGCCCCGTGCTGGCTGAGCACGGGGCGTGTTCAGTCTTCTGTCTTCTCTATTTTGCTTGGGAAGATGCCGTTGAGGGGTCGGGCAGTCCATTTATGTTCCTTTTCTTGTATTTATGTTAGATTTAGCTGTCTTTTTGCTTCTTTTGTGAATTTGAGCTCATTTAATCCTGAAAATACAAAAGGAAGACAAAAACACTCTTTTTCCAACATTAGTACTTAAAAAGGGTTAGTTTCATGCCTCATTTGATGTAATTTATATGTTGCATTTTACACACATCATTTTGTTATTTGTAACTTCTATTTGATGGTTATTGTTGCTTTGTCTGCAGAACCGCAAGATGAAGGGTTCTCTTTGTTCGATGCTCCTCTTTACCCCCCGCATGACACGGCTGCGGATGTGGGGGTTAAGAAGTTTACCAGAAGCCCTTCCATTGAAGTGGTGCCTGAGCCCTCTGCGCGGGCAGAGGATACCGGAAAGAAAGCCGCGGCCCAGATATTTGATACGGTGGATTCTCATGATATGATCTCCCCGCAGGATACTGATGATCTGAAGCTAAAATTTGCGGATGCTGAAAAGAAAAAATCTCCTGCTGATGAGAAGGCTTCTGGTTCCGCTTCTGGGGTGCGGGTTTTAAAGGGACTCCTATTCAGCCTGAAGAGTCTGAATTGGAGTTCTACTACCGCACCTATACTGAATACCGGGCTGTGAACTATCACTGTCCCCCTTGGAATGTTATGCAAGGGGATGATATTTCCACTTACCCCTCCGCGTGTAGGGAGATTTTGGGTGGTTTGGGCACCCCGTTTAAAGTTAACCGGGCCCGCGGTTTGCCACGTGAGCTCCGGGTCAATCAACTCTCCTCCATGCTTGTGGGGAGTTCCATAATGACGAATGCCATTATGGAAGACTACAAGGTGCTGGGGCGCAAGGAGGAGGAAACTGCTCGCTTGTGGGCTGAGGCTGAAGAGTTGGTTAAGGCTGCTCGTGAGGGTGCGGAGCAGCTCAAAAGGGATAAGGCTGCTTTTGAGCAGCATAAGCAGACTGAGGAGTGGGCTGCAACTTCTGGTCTTAAACAGGTTCGTATCCTTGCCAAACTGCTCTCTGATGAGCGCAAGAGTTGGAAAGAAACACTTCCTAACGAGCGCAAGACTTGGAAAGAATCTTGGGCCAAACAGAATGAAACGTTGTTTCGTGTTCGTCAGGAGCTTACAAACGTTAATGCAGCGAACGCTGTTTTGGCTAAGGAGAAAGCCGCAGCTGAGGCGGTTACCAAGGAGGCGGAGGCCCGGGCTGCCAAGGCTCTTAAAGAGGCCAAGGAGACGGAGGTCCGTGCTGCCAAGGCTCTTGAAGAGGCGAATGCTGACCGCACCAACTTAAACAAGACTGTTAAGGGCCTCCAGGTAGGAGTATCTATTGCTCTTGAACTTGTATATTTGTTCTACAAGTATGATTGATTATCTTTTTCCTTGTTTAAAGGCTGAAGTGCAGAGCCGGGTGACCATTATTGAAGAGGTCACTGCCCGTGCTGCTGAAGCTGAAGCGCGGGCTAGGGATGCTGCCGAGGCTAGGGATAGCCTTGCTTCTTCATGTGATCAGCTTCAGGCCGATCGCGAATGGATGCGTGATCATGGCATTCGGCATGTAAGTATCCGGTGCCTTTGCTTTTGTTTATATTTGCATGTGATAACCTTATTGCTTGTGCTTTGCAGATTGTTAGGGCTATCCTCGACGCACCTGAGAATGCAGCTGGTGTAGAGCAGATTAGGCTGCGCGCGCGGGAGGCTAGTTTTAAAGCTGGCTACAACCGTTGCATCAGTCATATCAACGTTTTAGCCCAAGGCAAATATACCGATGAAAGGTCCGGGTTCCATGGCGTGGACACCGAAGCACGTCTTGATGCCGCTCTTGCGGCGTACAATGACATGTCCATTTCTGCCCTTGAGGAACTTGATAAGTGCTTAGATGCGAAAGACTATGTGGACCGCTTGCGGTTGTTATACGCTGATGAGGAAGAGGAGGAAGAGACCGTTGGTGATGGCAAGGGTGGTGCGGAGTCCAGCGGTACAAAGAAGGACTAGGTTGGCCTACGTGCCCTCTTTTGTTTCCTTCATGTAAATGTTAGAAACTTTATGTAAATATCTTATACACCGCGTAGGTGTAGACATTTTTTTAATACAAAGTTTTAACCGTTTCTTTCAAGTTGTACAAGTTTTTTTACTACTTTCCTGTTTAAACTTGTATGAGTTCATGTTATTGTGAATAACACTAAGTCTGTATTTTCCTTTTGCATATCAAGGTGATATGCAAGTATGAAGAACTCTACCTGTTGTAAGCGTGGTTGAGTATACTCTATACCTTTGTCGTATGAGTATTAGTCAATTCCTGTTTTTATCCCGTTAGGGTTTAGGAATTGTGTAGGCTTCATGAAAACCGTATGTGCATATCCTGCCGGATAGACATTTAACGTTTTGCATTTGCTGGCATATTACAATATTTGTGTGTGGTTACCACTTTGTGTGGGTATCGCGAATGAAGATTTTGCCAATCTGTTTTTATAGATACCGCAAAGTGGAACACGCATTTGTAATAGAAGAAAACAAACAATATTGCATTGAATCGTTCATTTATTTATTTGCAAATGGCCTGCGGCCCGATAGGTTACATGGTAAATGTAAAAGCATGGCTTACATGTAACAGCGTCGAAGCAGTTGTGCATTTCATGTGCGTGCGATAGGTTCGCCTTCTAATGTTTGTAGTTTATACGCGCCTATGCCCAGGACCTCTTGGATGAGGTAGGGTCCTTCCCACTTGGGGGCAAGTTTCCCTAGGCGTTTTGCGTTAGATGCTTCATTGTCACGAAGGACATAGTCTCCCGGGTTGAAGGTACAAATGCGGACGCGTGCATTGTAGTACTTTTCAAGTTTGGTTTTATACTTGGCCTCGTTGATTGCTGCGTTTTCACGCCTTTCCTCTAGGAGGTCCAAGTCAACCCTGCGTTCCTCACTGTTGTCTATTTTGTTGATAGCCAACATTCGGGATGAGGGGAGACCTACTTTAGCGGGGATCACCGCCTCAGTGCCATAGACCAGGCTGAAGGGTGTCTCACCGTAACTTATCTTTGGGCTTGTCCTGTGAGCCCATAGGATACTAGGGAGTTCATCGACCCAGCCTCGTCTGGCTGTTCCCAACCGTGTCTTGATGCCTTTGACTAATTTTTTATTGATACTCTCGACTTGGCCATTCCCTTGTGGATGTGCCACTGAGGAGAATATGTGTTCAATGTTTAGTTCCTTTAGCCATTTTTGAAAGTCATCAGCAGCGAAGTTAGTGCCGTTGTCGGTGACGATGCACATTGGTAAGCCGAAACGGCAGATGATATGTTTCTAGATAAATTTCCTTGTTATCATAGCGGTAGTTTAGGCGAGCGGTTTTGCCTCTACCCATTTTGTGAAATAATCAACAGCCACTATGATAAATTTCACCACACCTGGTGCGTCCAGAAATGGTCCTACCACATCAATTGCCCATTTTGGAATGGCCATGCGGTGGTGACGGGGATCAGGTTGTTCTTGTGGCGCAAGGTTTTGGGAGCATGTCGCTGACAATTAGAACACTTGCGCAAGACTTTGACTACATCCAGGTGCATACCGGGCCAGTAATACCCGGCGTTCATAATTTTGGCCACCACCATGTGTGGGCCCGCGTGTATACCACATATTCCTTCGTGTATTTCTCTTATAAGGTATGTGGCTTCTTGGGGGTCGACGCATCGTAGGAGTGGCCCCAGGTATGATTTACGGTATAAGATACCGTCTCCCATCTGATAATGACACGCTTTATGTTGCAACTTACGTGCCTCTGCCTTGCTTTCGGGAGTAACACCTGATTGCAAGTATGCAATGATTGGTGTCATCCAAGATGTTGTACCGTACTGGATGACATTGACTTGGCGCAGGGGTACTGAGGGATTTTGCAGAATCTCGATGCGTACCTCCTTTGCCAGGTGTTGGAAGCTGGTGGATGCGAGTTTTGACAGTGCATCCGCGGGTTTGTTTTCACTCCTGTTGATATGGCGGATATTGAAGGAAGTGAACTTTGATTTCAGTTGCAAGGCTTGTTCGAGGTAGAGGATCATGATATCCCCTTTTGCGGCATAGTCGCCGCGTATTTGCCCTGTAACCAATAGCGAGTCGACGTGTGCTTCCAAATGTTGGACGCCGAGTTTGACTGCCAAACGTAGCCCTGCCAGTAGAGCCTCATATTCTGCCTCGTTATTTGTGCTTTTGAAGGTAAGCTCTTGGCCATCGGGGCTGACGAGTCGCAGACCTGCACCTGCACCATCTTCATTGGATGCACCATCAATGTATAGTGCCTATGTTTCTGAGGAGGATGGTGGTGGTGTAGGATTTTGTTCGTCCTCGCATTCCTGAATGCGATTTGCCGGTACCTCGGCAACGAAATCAGCTAGAACCTGGCCTTTGATTGCGGGGCGCGGCTTATAATTCAGCGTGTGCGCGCCCAGCTCAATTGCCCATTTTGCTAATCTCCCAGAGATGTTGGGTTTTGATAGGATCGGGCCGATCCTATAGTTGGTTAGCACCGTGATGACGTGGTTTGCGAAGTAACGCCGTAACCGTCTCGATGCATGTACTAGTGCCAGTACCAACTTCTCCATGATGGAGTATCTTGTCTCAGGGTCATTGAGCATTTTGCTGATATAGTAGATGGGTGTTTGAACTCCCTCTCGCTCCACTATAAGTACCGCGCCTACTGCGTTGTCTGCGGCACACAGGTATAAAATAAGTGGTTCACCCTTGCGTGGTGCGGTAAGCGTTGGGAGTTGTATCAAACACGCTTTCATCTCCCGGAAAGCGTTTTCAGCCTCTGTGGTGCATTGGAATTGCTTCTTTTTTAAGCAGTTCCACAGGGTCTTGATGAAAGGATAAGACTTAGTTGCATGGTTGGCTAAGAATCTATTCAGTGCGGCTAGCCTGCCGGCTAGTCGTTGCATTTCTTTCATCGTGGAAGGCGATGGCATACGCTCGATCGCCTGAACTTTTTCCGGGTTCACCTTGAATCCATCTTTTGTCACGATGAATCCAAGGAACTTGCCTTCTTCCATTCCAAACGAGCATTTCCCAGGGTTGAACTTCATATTGACGCTTCGCAGAGTTTGGAATGTTCTTTCAATATCATTGAGCATGGTATCCTCTTCCATGCTCATGACGACTAGGTCGTCCATGTAGATCTCGACACTTCTGCTGATTTGATCACCAAAAGTGTCGTTCATCAATTTTTGGTAGGTTGCGCCCGCGTTGCGCAACCCGAACGGCATTTTTGTGTAACAGTAATTCCCGGTAGGAGTGCGGAATGCCGTTTTATCTCCGTCCTTGATTGCCATCTGTACTTGGTGATAGCCTTTGTAACAATCGAGGAAGCACTTCCATCGAAATGGTGCGAGGTTATCGACTTTCTCGTTGAACTCTGGAAGTGCATAACAATCCTTGGGGCAAGCTTTGTTGAGATCCTTGTAATCGACGCACATGCGCCAGCCCCCGGATGGTTTTTCTACCATGACTGGGTTGGACAACCAAGTCTGGTATTTGACTTCCCACAGGATGCCTGCGGAGAGCAGTTCTTGGACCTGCTCACGCATCGCCTCGTTTTTTTGCAGATCCAATGTGGCGTTGGCCTTGGATCACCGGCTTGATACCTGGCAAGGTATTCAAGAAATGCTGCGCAATTTCGCGTGGCACCTCTGTCATGTCTGCGGGTGCCCACGCAAAAATATCCTGGTTCCTGAAGAGGAGCTGCTTCAGGCACGCTCTAATGCTGTGGGTCAAGGCGTGCCCCAACGTGACCGTTTGTTCTGGGTATCTTGCGTTAAGAACCCATTTTTCTGGTTGGGGGTTGGTCTTGCTATCTTGGTCGGACGCAGTTCGTCCGCCGACATGACCTCTCTGCGTGCATAGATTATTGCGACCCCCGTTTCGGTTGGGAAACCGACAGCAGAGTGGGGTACGGACGTAATCATGTTGAAGTCGCCTTGGGACTCCCTCTCGAGAAGCACGTCGTATTTGGAGGTGTGAGGTAAAACCATGAAGTTTACCTCCTCCGTTCGTGTGTGCCTCCCGTTGGTGAGGCGCACAGGAAAAGTGATTTGGCCCAGGGGGAATACGGTTTCCCCCGCAAATCCGGCCAAAGGGTAGTCTACTGGCTGCAACCGATCCTTGTCTTCTTGATCGAACTGGTTGAAGCACTGCTCGTATATGATATCTGACGTACTGCCCGAGTCGATGAATAGTCGCTCGGTGCAGTAGTGAGCCGGTAGCCTGTAATAACGACGGCGCGCCTGTCGCGCGGTCCGCCTCGGACTTTTGGAAAGACCACTTGTTCGTCTTTCCAGTCATTGTCCGGTCTTCTTGCCACCTTACGCGACTTTCCTCGTCCACCATTGACCATGTGGGTTGAGGCCACGTACATGGTCCTCTTACCCGTGGAGGTGCCCTCATTGTGGGGGTGATGCGCTTGGTTTGCTTTTGCACAGTTGGCAACAGATGTTGCAACTTCCCCTCTTTTAGGGCTCGCTCAATCTCCAGTCGGAGACTGATGCAGTTGTTCGTTGTGTGGCCCGAGTCCTTGTGATACTCGAAGTAGAGTGCGGGATCCTGGTTTTTCTTGGACTTCATTGGTTGGGCCGGTCGCAAGAACTGCGCGTCCGTAAGAAGGACGTCGCTTGGCGACTGGTTGATCTCAGTCCAGTTACGATCCCGAGATTCCCTCTTCGACGCCTGGTTTTTACGTTGGGCGTTGATTGTTGCCCTTGCGTCGGGTTGGTTATTGCACGAGACATGTGGTTTGGGATCGCTGCCGCGATTCCATGTGTCCTGGTTGCGCTTGTTGTTGCGCTTGGGTTCCTGGCGGGAGGTCTGGCCTTCCGCTTGGGGCTGTGCCTTGGCAGTGTACGGTTTGAGGGACCGCTGGGTTTGGGCGTATGTCTTGACCGCTGTCATGACATCTTCCCATCTCTTTGGCAATCATTCCTTGCCGGAGATGGTAATAACCATTTCTTCGTCGTTGACGGCCCGAATGAAATGGTTGCGTGCCATTTGGTCTGCCACGCCGCCTATCTCCAGGCATTCTTTGTTGTAACGGACAACGAACGCTTCGAGAGATTCGTTGTCTCTGCGCCAGATGTTCATGACGTCCATTAAATCACGTTCGTGACGTCGCTGCTGGCTAAAATGTGCGAGGAACTTTGCTTGTAAGTCCTCAAATGAGGCCAGTGATCCCACTGGCAAAGAATCGAACCAAGCCCTCGCCAGACCTGTGAGGGTCTGGGGGAAAAATGACACCAGGTAGGCTCGTCCCACCTGCCGTTGCACCCTGCGCCGGTGAAGATGTTCATGTGATCGTCCGGGTCGGACGAACCATTGTATTTCCCAATGTTCAATGGGAATTTAGTGGTAGTAACATCGGCTTGGGTGATCTCCGAGGCGAACTTGGAGTTTTCGGCCGCAGATTTTGGCCTGTAGGTTGGCTCTTGTGGCGCTTTGTAGCGCGGAGGTATGTGGTGCGGGGTTGAGTGGGAGGAACATAATTGCGTCCTCCTGGTCTACTGTTAGTAGCATGAGACTCCCCGCAGTATGTATGGTCATCCGGATCGGTACGGCCATGTCCTTCATGGTGGGACTGGGTCCCAGCCGGCTATGGATGCCGAAGTCGCGGCGGGCTGTAGACTGCCGCCTAGTTTCCCCAAGGGGGCCTAGGCGGCTATGTATAGGGCCCCTGCGGCGGGACCCATACGAGGAATCGTCCTCATCGAGTGTGCGGACCTCGCAGTAAGAGGAGCCGCGGTCTTCATGCCTACTTCTGGAGGCTGGATGTGTGGGGGCCCTGTCGTCGTACTGTAAAATACGACCCGCAGGTGTATGCGGTGCCGGGGTAGGCCCGACAGGTACTTGCGCTTCTGCGCAAGCTCTGTTGTATGCTGCGGCCAGCAGGGCTTGTTGTTGGTCATACCAGGCATGGAGGTTCATTCCTGGAGGTATCACAGACGCGTACTGTGACAGATCGTGTCCGAACGTAAGGGATGCGCCCTCTTGCGTTGATGTGCTAATGTGTTCAGCGTTTGGGGCTGGGGGGTGCTCCCCGCAGGCCCTGGGTTTACGGGGTTTAGGTTATCCCCAGCAGTGTTGTTTAGGCGACCAGCCATAATCTTGGGAAAGAATAGGGGATGTGGAAAAAAGTGCTAAGAGTAGTGACGTGCTGTCGTGGTCACAATCAAATTTAATTCCAATAACAACTATATAGATAGCGGTAAGTGGGTATCGAACACAGGGAGTTTGTGGAAAATGTGCTATTTCAATTGTTTCTCTAAATTAACTAAATTAGACTAATTACGAGAAAAGTAAAATGTAAGAGTTGGTTTGATTGGATTGATTTTAAAAACTAAGAATACTAATTAATTTGTGAAATGAAAGTTGAGTTTGTAAACAATTTGGAGACGAATGACCATCCTAAGTTTCCGGTTTGCTTCAACAATTGTGCTATCATCCACTAGAAAGAACTACATAGACATAGTTCGCGTGTAATTACTTATTGTGATAAAAGGGAACTAAGTACTCAGATTCCTAGAACGTGAGGTTGTTACCCGATGACCAATCAACCCTTACCCAATCCTACTTCTACCCATGATATCTCGATTGCCAACGGCACCAAGAACGTATGGTTTCAAACTAGAATGTCATAAGAATCAACAATTTACAAATAAGCAATCACACACCATGATAAACAAAACATAGATAGAGTTTACCATTCTAGAAATATGGAATCAAAACACAATTGTCTCATACAAACCTTCAACCTAGGATGACCATAAAGAACCTAGCCACTCATAGCTTCAAACAACATCTTAACAAGAGTTTCAATGTTCATATGGATCAAAGCACACCAAAACTAATGATTAGGATAATGTTTTTTTCTCTCAAAAGTCTCTCAAAGTTAGCCAAAAGTCGTCCCCCAATTGCCCCAATCTCGAAATCCTAGCAGGTGTTGCTAAGTGATGTGTAACCGACTGACAAGTGAAAAGACCTCTTCAAACTTCATCAAAAGGCCATTCAATGCGGTAAGTTACATATGCTCTCCACTATTGCCGCCGATGATGATCATATATTAATGTTTCTTAAAGTTGTGTTTAATGTGTTGTGATATGTTCCAAGGTCCACGTGAAGCCATTGTTAGTGTCAGCCCACATGTGCCATGAGTTAGTGTTGTTGGCCCATTAAATGCCATCCAAAAGTCCCATCTCTAATCTTCAAAGTCAATATGGGCCCAAGACTGAAATTGATGTTGACACCAAACTCTAGTGCACGTGACCTCCTTTTCTTCTCAATTATTTTTCATCAAAAAGTGAGTAGTTAATGTTGTTGACTTTCTTTTGCTGCCTCCCCCTTTCGATGATGTATGATATTGTGAGATGATGATGGGGATGTGAATGATGATAATGTTGTTGAATTATTTTTGTTGTGTACCCCAAAGTCAGCGTACAACACTCCCAAATGGCCTCCTGATGTGATGATTTCTCTCTTTTAATAAATGAATGAATTGTTGACTTCCCTTGTGAATATGGCGGCTCACGTGATGATCATGTGCAAAAGATGATTAGGGTAGTAAACCCTTTAAATGCCGCTCACAATAGAACAACATGCGCTGCCAAGTCTTTTTGTACCGTAATCTACGGAACCAAACCGTAGGCTACGGTTTGTTGTTACTGTTTGTTTTGTTTCTACCAAACCATAAGCTACGCCATGATACGTAAGCTACGATGCATTTTCAATCCTTTTGCTTCACTCATTTCAACTTTAATCAACTGACTAAATAGCCTCTGAACTTCAATATTACTTCGCGTTTCTTGCACATAGAAGTTATCTCTTTGCCCGCATCAAATCTAACCTCTTTAAATTCACCAAATTACGCGATAAACCTGTAAATTCACGAAAGCTCGTAGCTATCACATTCACGATACATAACCGTGGAAAATATGGGATATGCACGTATTTAGCTCATTTAAGGGTAGTCCTACGGACCACCCGTCACATCCCCACACTTACCCGTTGCTTGTCCCAAGCAACCGATTCAAAAACTATTTCAAAACCACAAGCGATCAACATGCAAACCAAGCTAAAATGTATCGTCCTTTTACTAACTTTCAATCATACCACAAGACACACCCCTGACAAAAACTCTCGGTGACAAGAAATATTAGCACATAATGCTAAACCACTCAATGCGTGTGTGTGTGTGTGTGTGTTTGTGCGACAATAAGCTTGTATAAAAATCAAGTCTCCTCCTATTGAGTATTTAGCATGCTTATGAATCAAAAGGACTTACGGGTTGTAACGGGGCTAAGTGCAAAGGTAGGAAAATGGTGGAATATATATGCGAGAGCTAATTGATTTGACCCGGTTTTTATTTCTACCACTAAACAAAGCAACCATCAAATATATACACAACTTCTTCAACATTCTCAACTACTATTGCAACTAAATACTTTTTTTTCATATTTTTCTCTTTCTCTTTTTTTTCATTTTTTTTTTCATAACACATCAAACTCAACAATATATACAAGAACATCAATACTACATACTAAATCTCCTAAACCGGGTCATCTCAATAGGTAAAATTTTGTAGGAAGTAGGTTTGGGTCACAACCGAATGGTATAAGGCTCAAACATGGCTTTCTAAAGACCAAACCCCCACCCCTCACAATACCAAGCTCATATATGTAAAGTATGAGGTCCAACCCACCAATCCCACACTCTCACACTTCTAGACGAAGTTACCTAAAAGCCCCTTATCATTTTCAAAAGCTTGCTAACTTTAGGATTTAACAAGAATTCGTACACAAGTTCTATTAACACAAAACACACACCGCCACTCAAAACAAAGAACTATCTATAATAATCATATGTGGCTCAAACACTCACCAAGAAATGACTAGGAATGGGTATCGGTGTGTCAAGTGGAACAATATCAAGTTTTCAAATTTTGACAATTTTCGCTTGGCTTCACAAAAATTTTTAAAATTCTCAAAAAAAATTCCCCTCATCCCCACACTTGGGATACATTGTCCCAATGTATGGCTTTAAGAGGATTTGATCGCTTAAACTCTTAAACACCAACTAAAAGCTTATACACTTAAACCCCAATTTTTTTTTATTTTTTTTTATTTTATATATATATATATTTTAACAACTAATACCAATATTTTAATACTAAAGAACATAACAAGACTAAGGAAAGAGTACATTGACCTGGTGAAGTTTGACACAACAGATGTTGTAGATAATCCGACTTCCTGTCATCACCTTCACACAACTCTCCGCACATCTTCCCCACACTTATCTAAAAACACCTTGGGTTGCCTCCCAAGCAGCGCTAAAGTTTAGGTCTTCAGCCCGACCGTACCTGATATGTCTCAAGGTGGTCTCAATGCATATTTACCTTTTTCGTTGCTGATGTAAGCACGGTGTTTGATTCTTCTATTGTGTGTGTGCTTTGTCATGTCCCATCTTTCTTTGCAAAATTCTTTAAATCCACATTTTCCTACCGAATTTCCAACAAATGCTCGGTAGTTTACTCTCCACTTCACTACTTCGTTTTCTGTGCCCAACAAATCCAAACTCTCCCATAAACATAACTTATGAATGAAATCGCCCACATCATGAAGTGCCACCTTCCTAGTTTCTAAACATGCATCCTTAACACTCTTGGTTTCCATAACCACCACAGCCGGAGAGTTGTAATCAACTTTGATTGGTTCATCAAGTAAAAGGCCCTCAACTTTGCTCTCCATAGGTGGTTCCTCCACAATAATTTCAATTGTATATTCCTCATTTGGCCCTAATAATTCAGTTTCAAGTTCGGGAGGACTCACAACCTTTTCTTCTACATCACCCATAGGTGTCATTTGTTCAATCTGCACATATATCCAGTGTTGTTTTGCTTGACGTTTTTCCAATATCGACGTCCCTGGCCTCATCTCTTTCACCTCTTTTGGTAACAAATCATATTTCCATTCCAAAAGTTCTACTCGTTCTTCCATTGACAAATGAGGTTTTGTTAATTCTTTTTCAACATGAACCATGTGTCTCTTTCTCATCATCTCGTCAAGACTTTCAGATTTATGTGACTGATAGTGCAAAGTAGGTTGTTGAGTTACACATTCATAACCATACTGATCAAATGTATACTGAGCATGATAATAATCTTGATCGTACATCTGAGGGCCTTCATATGAAAGTTGGGAATATTCATCATAATAATCACCGTAATCGTACTCCTCTTGGTAACTCATTTCCGGATCAAATGCCAAAGGTGATAGCTTGTGAGAGCTTCTAGTACGCATGTACCTGTCAATACCTGCACACTAACATACCCAGCATAAACCAGAAAAATATCAAACTAAAAAGGATAAAAAATAACACACGTTGCGCACTACTCCCCGACAACGGCGCCAAAATTTGACGTGCTGTCGTGGTCACAATCAAATTTAATCCCAATAACAACTATATAGATAGCGGTAAGTGGGTATCGAACACAGGGAGTTTGTGGAAAATGTGCTATTTCAATTGTTTCTCTAAATTAACTAAATTAGACTAATTGCGAGAAAAGTAAAATGTAAGAGTTGGTTTGATTGGATTGATTTTAAAAACTAAGAATACTAATTAATTTGTGAAATGAAAGTTGAGTTTGTAAACAATTTGGAGACGAATGACCATCCTAAGTTTCCGGTTTGCTTCAACAATTGTGCTATCATCCACTAGAAAGAACTACATAGACATAGTTCGCGTGTAATTACTTATTGTGATAAAAGGGAACTAAGTACTCAGATTCCTAGAACGTGAGGTTGTTACCCGATGACCAATCAACCCTTACCCAATCCTACTTCTACCCATGATATCTCGATTGTCAACGGCACCAAGAACGTATGGTTTCAAACTAGAATGTCATAAGAATCAACAATTTACAAATAAGCAATCACACACCATGATAAACAAAACATAGATAGAGTTTACCATTCTAGAAATATGGAATCAAAACACAATTGTCTCATACAAACCTTCAACCTAGGATGACCATAAAGAACCTAGCCACTCATAGCTTCAAACAACATCTTAACAAGAGTTTCAATGTTCATATGGATCAAAGCACACCAAAACTAATGATTAGGATAATGTTTTTTTTTTCTCAAAAGTCTCTCAAAGTTAGCCAAAAGTCGTCCCCTAATTGCCCCAATCTCGAAATCCTAGCAGGTGTTGCTAAGTGATGTGTAACCGACTGACAAGTGAAAAGACCTCTTCAAACATCATCAAAAGGCCATTCAATGCGATAAGTTACATATGCTCTCCACTATTGCCGTCAATGATGATCATATATTAATGTTTCTTAAAGTTGTGTTTAATGTGTTGTGATATGTTCCAAGGTCCACGTGAAGCCATTGTTAGTGTCAACCCACATGTGCCATGAGTTAGTGTTGTTGGCCCATTAAATGCCATCCAAAAGTCCCATCTCTAATCTTCAAAGTCAATATGGGCCCAAGACTGAAATTGATGTTGACACCAAACTCTAGTGCACGTGACCTCCTTTTCTTCTCAATTATTTTTCATCAAAAAGTGAGTAGTTAATGTTGTTGACTTTCTTTTGCCGCCTCCCCCTTTTCGATGATGTATGATATTGTGAGATGATGATGGGATGTGAATGATGATAATGTTGTTGAATTATTTTTGTTGTGCACCCCAAAGTCAGCGTACAACACTCCCAAATGGCCTCCTGATGTGATGATTTCTCTCTTTTAATAAATGAATGAATTGTTGACTTCCCTTGTGAATATGGCGGCTCACGTGATGATTATGTGCAAAAGATGATTAGGGTAGTAAACCCTTTAAATGCCGCTCACAATAGAACAACATGTGCTGCCAAGTCTTTTTGTACCGTAATCTACGGAACCAAACCGTAGGCTACGGTTTGTTGTTACTGTTTGTTTTGTTTCTACCAAACCATAAGCTACGCCATGATACGTAAGCTACGATGCATTTTCAATCCTTTTGCTTCACTCATTTCAACTTTAATCAACTGACTAAACAGCCTCTGAACTTCAATATTATTTCGCGTTTCTTGCACATAGAAGTTATCTCTTGGCCCGCATCAAATCTAACCTCTTTAAATTCACCAAATTACGCGATAAACCTGTAAATTCACGAAAGCTCGTAGCTATCACATTCACGATACATAACCGTGGAAAATATGGGATATGCACGTATTTAGCTCATTTAAGGGTTGTCCTACGGACCACCCGTCAGGTAGCGGTGGGCGCCAATGATGAAACAATGGTTAACTGAGGTGGTTAACTCACTGGTCTCCTCAAGTAGGGTTAATCCCTTCTTTCTGAGGATTGCCGGCTGGATCGTCCGCTGGTTGATCTCCTACACAAGGAAACAAACCCTGACTCGTAACAAGGAGAATGGGGTGGGGGGTGCTCCTTGTTACCACTCTCCGGAGTGTGAATCAGTAATTTGCTTGGGAATCAAAGTGTGATAGTAGTAGTAGTGAGAGAGTTGTGAAGAGATACCTCAAACCTGGTTTGGGATGGGTATTTATAGCCGAGGAGTGAAGGAGGGTAGTTGAGTAGCTAGTCTGACATTGCACAGTCTCTTGCAGGTGTGTCAGACCTGTCGGTTACGGTGGTGATGCCACGTCCTGCTGTGGTGTCAGACTGTTGCATACATGTGGGCTGATAGGCGACCGTTCCCAGTGCCACTTGTACTGTGGTGTCAGACCCACTTGCCTTGTAAGCAGGTTGCGGTGCCGAACCGCATCTCTGCTTGCGGTAACTGATGTTGTTCCCGCGTTCTTGTTCTGGCCAAGATGCACGCGGGATGCGGTGTCGTGCCGCATCGCCGCTTGGTGACTGTTACTGTTGTCCAGATCCCTTGTCGTGACGAAAATGTTCATAGGATGCGTGCCAGGCCGCATCGTTATGCGTAACATCCGTTTTCATACTTAAGGTAAGTCTTCTCATCCTTTGACCGATTGGATTCGTCCGTTGTGTTCGCGCGTGCCCGCACGGACACATATAAGTTCTTGCTGGTGGGGTTTTTTTTATAAGGGTAATGGTCACTCGCGGTCATGCTGACGCGAGATCTGGGACCATACCCCTTCACGGTGGTTTTTACTCTCTTCTTCTTCTACTCTCTCTTTCTTTCCTACAAATTCATACTCTCAAAGAAACACTATGTAGATTTACACTATGTTCCCGAGTCATTTAACAGGGGGAAGGGAGGGGAGGGGAGGGGAAGGAAAGGAAAATTTTCTCTCATAATCTCTCCAATTTGGGAGGATGAATATATGGTCATATTTGGTCATATTTTCTTCCCTTTTCCCTCCCCTCCCCCTATTAAATGAAACTCGGGAACATGGTTTTTCATATTTTCATCTCTTTTCCCTCCCATCCCCCTGTTAAATGAGTCTCGGGAACAGAGTGTTAGGGTTAGATCTGCCAGACTCATGGAGCTTTGGGGGACGAAAGATAGTGACGGTGGTGATTATTTGGTTACAACCTTCTATACGGTGGTGGTCCTTAAGAGCCACTTAAACACCGTCAACAGTTCCAAGGTTAAAACAAGGAGGAAGACCATGATAGAAAACCCTAGCGCGATGGCGGCCAGGTTCTGGCGAAGACTCCGACAAAGCATCAGTAAGATCCTCTTATAATTGTATGTTCTATCGGTTTTTCCATCGGTTCATGTAATGACAATTGTAACCATTATCGGTTGTAATGGCAGTGGTTCCGACACCCGAGCTCCGGTAGAGGAGACTAAGGTTCTGGCGAATGTAAAGCCATCGGTGACTGAACCACCGGTGCAGGTATGTCTTCATCTTCAAGACCTTTAATTTGCTTCTGATTCTATGTAGGCTTGGTAATTTAGCGTTGTTGGGAACATGGAGGCCTTTTATTGTTCTATACAAAAGACAACATTATATAAAGAAGATGACAATAATCTCTTATGCTTTTAGACTCATGTAGTAGGCCACTTTTGCATTTTTAGGATTTATTGCATATTTTAACAGTTGTAGCCTTTATTTAAAGCCGAAGGTGGGATGTCTTTTTTGTTTGCAGGTGGTTGCATTAGTGTAGCTTGACACTGTGAATACTTCAAGGGTTGTGCAGGTCATGCACTATGAATTTAGTAGATTATATTTTCTTTGTTAAATGTTTTAACTGATGAGTAGGTTTACAATCCTAGGACGAACAAGACATGGGTTGATTAGTGATGATGATATGTCCGGCCAGGTGAAGAGTCCTCTATCTACTCGAAAATGATATAGGTTTTCTGATAATAAATATTGAATAAAATAATTATTTTTTAATTGTGAGGTACTCAAAGTTTAGCCCTTTTTGAGTATGAGTTGGGTTTGCAATTGAGCATGGGCTGATTAGTAATTTTTTTTCCATCATAATTGTTTGATTCAATATTTGTTATAAATCTTAATTATAGGATAATTCATCCCTAAAGTCAGTGTATTATGATAAACATTCTATTTTGCAAGAACTTTACAGCTGCGTAATGTGGTGATCGAAGAAAGTTACCAATCACCAAAAGTAACAAAAGATGGTTTAACTGTTGTAAAAAGCATCAAATTTTATTGAATAAAGTCAAGAATGTTAGTTCAAGTCTGGTGAAACAAGATGCTAATGCTAAAAACGATGTTGATGGTGTTGGTAATGCTCACTCTCCCTAATGAATTCATGCTTTTTTTAATATTTAATAGTTTTTTTTTTGGCAATCTCTTGTCACAATTGTATATATCAATTAATGGTTTATGTTTCAGGCACTACTTGGGCAACATTCCTTACACGAGAAAAATCTTAGAAGTGTGCAAATCGGCTGCAACTAGTATGAATGCAATGGGTCAGAATGGTTTTGGGTGTATGATAATAGATTTGGGTATATGTATATCTAACAAAATAAACGGGGTAGAGGGTCAAAATGGTTTTGAGTCACGAGTCATTTAAAACGGTCATTTGGGTTTGGGTCAGAATGGTTTTGTATAACTGGGTATAGATCAAAACAGGTTGTTTTTAAAAAAGGAGAATATTGTAAGCATACCAAAACCCAAAAGATGAACATGAAAACAAATATTTAACTTGCAAAATATGCAAAGATATGGTGTTAATACAACTTTTTGGCGTATTTTGTGTTCTTGTTGCCTATAACAAAAAGGTATACATGAAGATAACCAATACATGTATTTTTTCGGTTTTCCGTCCATGTAACTGAATATATGTATTTGTCGTATTTACATTTTTCAGTTGAACCACTACGGTGGACAGGTCCTACTGAGAATATGGATTTGGAACTTGGTATAAACATTTTTTTAATATAATTGAGAGGTTTGACCCGTTCACTTGTGAATGGGTTGCTGCTCGCTCCAAGTCATTCATCTAAATGTCAAAAAATTTCTATTGGTCTTGATTTTCGGATTTTCACACAAAAGTTACAGGTATGAAACCCTAAATAAGTATAAACGAGCTTTTTGTTGGCTTTGATGAACTTTATAAATTCACCCTTTTTTCATCAATATGCATGTCTAAGACTATACATTTGTGTGTTGTTATTCTTAAAGCTTGACCTGCAACAATCTTCTTAACGATATACTTTTTATTGATTACTTCAATAATTTTGTTTCAAATATATCCACAAATAGTTTTATCCATAGTTATTAAAGGCACTAGGCGCACTTAAGTCACATAGGCCTCGCCTGGGGCCTAGACGCAAAGGGCAAAAAAGCGAGGGCCTGAGAAAAATAAAGCGCATAATGAAAAAAATTAAAAAAATATATTATGTATTAGAAAAATAATACTATTCTTTAGAAAAAAAACATAATAAATTTTTGTAAAAATATTATACGAATAAAAAAATTACAAAAAAATAAGTACCGCAATACAAAGAGTCGCCCCGCATCATCCTACTAGTATTATTCAATGTTAGAATGAAATTTTATAGTATTGTGGAAAAATTTATGGTTTCTAAAAAAGGTTTGAATATGTGATATGGTATGGTAAGGTGGAAGTTTTTAGTGTGTAGCATTATGAATGTTTTTATAGATAAATCATATAAAACTAAAAATATATAAAATATGTACGGTGTTATACTTTTATGTATCACTCATTTTTCCTATTCTAATAAATAAGGAACTTGGGTTGTCACCTGGCACCCTTGACAATCCAAGCTTTTGGAGGGAAACAATTCTACAACATTCACATTTATTCTTTACGTCATTTTAGGATAGATTTAGTTTTATTACATTTTAATTATTAATATTATTAATATTAATTATGCAAACCAAATATTACACACAAATAAAAATTTCGTAAAGCATATTCCTTTGACATTTTCTATTCTTCTGAGCATCTTTCCCTTTGACTCCCCACTTCCCCTTTAATGGCATTCTTAATCGGAGAGTTAGGACCAACAATTTCACTCTTTAATCATAAATGTAATAGTAAAACTGAATCCTGGAGTCGATTTCTTCGGATTAAGGTGTTCCAACAGGTCCTCGAGTATTTAAGTGTCTCTCTTCCAGACTTTGACATTGGCGGTTTCTCTAATATGGACACCGCCCCCCCCCCCCCCCCAAAGCCACAAAAAACTTTGGCGAATGCTCTATTTGAGAAAATCGCTCGGAATCTGGGAGAAACACTTGATCTGTCTCCCCGCCAGAAGGCGGTGATTGAGTGCTTGAAAGGCCCCCATGCGCAAGACTTTTTGACTATTATCCCGATCGAGGGGCTGGGGCAATGCATGTCGGCTGTTGAATACAGGGCTATCCTCAAATACCGGCTGATGATCCCTATGTATCCAGAAGACGAAACCTGCCCAATCTGCCGTAAAGCCTGCATGGATAAATACGGGGAGCATGCTGTTCATTGCAAGGAGCTCCCTGGTTTCAAATACCGGCATGACTGGGTGAGGGATGTTTTGGGGGACATCTTGAGGAGAGCGGGGATTTCTGCCAAGAAGGAGGCCCCTGTGAATTTCCTTACAGACCCCATGGAAGGGAGATCTACATTGAGACCAGCGGACCTGCTCGTCTTTGGCTGGGCGGGAGGGAAACATGCTTGTGTAGATCTCACAGGAGTCTCCCCCTTAGCTGGTTTAAGGGAAAACGGGTTTGTAGCAGGACAAGCGGTAAAGAAAGCAGAATCTAAAAAGGTGGATAAACACGCTAAAGCATGTGCTGATAACCAACATGCATTTGTCCCCTTCGCCTTCGACACCTTTGGATCCCTAGCTTCAGAAGCTATCCGTTTGCTGACTAGGATCCAACAGGTTGTCCACAGCAGTGGCTCATCAACAGGGGGCAGGGGTTTGTCTTTAATAGGCTAGGGTTTGCTATCCAGAAAGGGGTAGCGGCGCAACTTGTTGCTCGCTTACCTGCGATATTGATGTAAAGTGCATTTAGTATGTTGTATTTTAATTACAAAGGTTACAGATAGATTTCAGATTTCAAATTCAAATCCACATTGTTTAGCTTTTAATCCCGCTAATGGAGCTATATATATGTGATCGGTGTTACTATCTAATTCTACACTGCATGCGGCTTCTCTCAATTGCGAGTATTAGCTTAAATTTCAGGTTAGTTTTTTATTTTATTTTCAGATCTTCTTTTATTTTCATTTGTACTGTGTTACAAGCGTGTATGATGATTTGGTTCACCAACAGTTTCATAATATTCTCCATTGAACAATATCGCATGTTGTGGTGGTTCGGCTTGTGATTTGACCCCCATAAATTTCCCCCAATGTGTACCACATTTGTTTCTGCAATGTAAGAGTGTGTTTCTTATTGTATTTTGCAATAGAGGGAGTTTAAGATGCTTAGGCTATAAAAACATTATGAAAAATGCTTTTGTAAGAATAGTGTTTATATCGGCATAAAGGTTGTTTACAGTTTGTCGTTAGTCGTTACAAGGTTTACATTTGCATCTACATCCTATTTCATCATCAATATCGTTTTCGTTAATCGTTTGTTCTGCTAGAAATTATCAGCAAAAGGTTTATTGTTAGAAGTCATATGACAAATGTATGGGGTGTAAGCTCTATGTTCGTGGCATATAATGACATTAGTAAACCAATTTAAGTAAGTTTCGTTAGTTATACAATTTCCTAAACTTTATACTAGACGACTTAGTCCCTTGCTGATGATATTTATTGTAAACTAATGATGTAGTGTAGTTTGGTATACTTTTCTATTAAGGAGTTCAAATGAAAGTTTGATTTCTAATGATGTTATTATCTAATATCTCATTAAAAATTGCCTACTTATTCTTTTGATCTGATGCCATGGTGTCAAAACTCGCACATTCACTTTCAACACCATGTCCTTTGGATAAACATAAAATGTGTTAGTTAGACTTTGCATCAACATGCTTCACTAATTTACTTTTTTTTAACATCCACAGTTCGATGGCTTTAACTAAAGTTACTCTCATCAGTGACCTTGATGTGTTACTCGAAAGCTACAAACTCAAGGTGATCATTCGTTTGTGGAAACAAACTGTACGCGGAAATCCGAAGGAAACCAGTTTTCACACATGGTCAATTGTATGTTGCGTTATCTAGAGTCAAAAGTAGAGAAGGGTTAAGGTTATTAATTTTAGATAAGGATGGTAAAGTTACCAACAAAACAACAAATGTTGTATACAAAGAAGTCTTTCGAGATTTGTAAGTTATAGGTGTTACCTTTACTTTTTTTTATCTTATTGGTTTTTCAATAGAAGTTTTTATTTATGCCAATTTTGAGTTGTATCTAATCTCATAATTTTGTTTTACATTCTCAAAATTTAATATTTTTAGTTTATGTTTGTTATTTGTATGATCCTTTTGAATTTATGTTTGTTATTGCTATGACTATTCAACTTGCGTTACAATTTTATTAATTTTATCATTTTTGTTGTTCAATCCGTGTAATACACGGATTACTAACCTAGTATATATTAAAGGTAAAAAGGATGTCTCACAAAAAATACTATTGAACTTTTACAAGCTTTGATGCATATACATACATGCTTTGACTTTTTGCATGTTTTTTACTTTTAATTTCACTTCTTAGATCATAAGGCGTGACATCGATTTGTGGCGTTTAGGTCGCTCCACGTCACACACACCACACCAGGCTCGGTGTTGTTAATGACGTTGATGTTGCGAAACAATTTTCACGAGCGTGGAGGTAATGGTTGAGGCGATGTGGTGTTTGGCTATTGTGAGTTATAGCCTTTAGACCCCAATTAAAAAAATAAGAGTTAACTGCCACTTTCGTCCATGTGGCTTGTACAATTAAGCCAATTCAGGTCAAATTTCAAATTAGTACCATTTTCGTCCATGACATTCTTGAAATATGTCAGTTCCGTCCAAAAAAAACATGAGTTAGCTGCCATTTTCGTCCCTGTGGTTTGCCCAATTATTCGATTCAACCTTAGTTTTTTTTTTTTTTTTTTGACAAAATTGGCACGTTTCGAGAATGTCCATGACATAAATTGTACAAATTTGAAATTTGGTTTAAACCGGCATAATTAAACAAACCACAGTCCACAAGGACGAAAATGACGTTTTACTCAAAAAATAATTTTAACTCACCTATATAAAAAGCTCAACCTTTTCAACATTTTTCACCTCATTCTCTTCTACCCAACTCATTCTCAACCTTCATTTTTATTAAATCTCTCAACCTTTTATAAAAAATAATGCATTCACACAACCGTAACTTTGATCCGAACAACCCCTATGGTGTCAGCGAAGTATCGAACACCACTTTGCCTCAAGGGTCTCTATTGTAAGGACCGGCAAAAATGTCCTACAACACTTCGTAAGTGAAAACCCGGACCCCTAAAACCCTAATCCTTGTGAAAAAACAAAAACTCAATTTTATTGGTCGCTCGCGGGCCGCGTAAGAATTAAGCTAAGCTTACGCGGGGCGCGACAGCTTGGTGAATCTCCAGATAAGCTTTAGGCCACGTGTCAGACACGTGGCAAGCCTACATGTGACACGGTAGTCCTAGCCGTAGCTAGGGTGGCCCTCGCGGGCCGCGTAAGATTCTCCTTAGGTTTACGCGGGCCACGAGAGACTCAAAAATCAGCTTTAAATTGCTCGTTGCATGGCCATATTATCTGTGTTAGTAAAATCTTTCAAACAACAAACATTCTGCTTATAAACGAGTGTTTTAGGGTCGATACGCTGCTACGATTACAGGGTAATAACTCGATCACTGCTACGATACAATGTCCGATCGATTGAAACCGGTCTGATGGATGTTTAAGTGCTACCCGAATCCGGGCTATACTTTGTCATTCGTCGTGAGGGTTTTGATTTCGTGAGCTTATCGTAAATATTGTATTAAGTTACTAACCTAGTTTCGTGTGCATTGTTATTTAACTAGGTTACGAGGCTAAATCAGTAGGCAAACCTTTGTCCAGTTAAACTTGCAATGTGACTCATTCTCTTTTTATCAAAACTGTTTTACAAAACCTCAAATTATTTTCAAGTTATATTTTACAGGAGGTAAGTCTTTGTTATCTTAAGTTACTGGAAGTAAGTGGGGTATTGTGCACATTAATACTGTTTTCTCACTTTTAGGTGGACGAACCTAAACAGTGATAATCATCACTATTGGGTGAAAGGACCCAATGGTGGTATGACCATAGTCACCAGGGTGTGACACTAGACCAGATAATTGTAAGATAGTGGCAATTATAATCGCTCTTAATCCTGTAGATTATAACACTGTGTCATTTTGTACAAATTGATTGGCTCGCCAGTATTTCCCCGCTGATAAAATCTTTTTAAACATGTTTCAGGTGATTTACTGTGAACCAGGGAAAAGTGCCGCGTAGCGCTACAACTTGAAGAAAGTGGCTCAGTAAATAAATAAACATGTTTTTGTAACCAGGGAATTTCCCAGTGAAATTCCTTTATTGTAAATTACGGGGTTTGTCCCGAAATTTGAAATGACATAAATGGATGTTTTCAGTTTTAAAGATCCTGTTAAAATTTCCTCTGCTTAATTAAATACCCATACCACTGGTTTTCTGTCCCGCGGCTCCTGAAACGGGTAAAACCGGGTCGGGGCGTGACAGAAAAAGGTGGTATCAGAGCCACTGATTTAAGCCAATTAAGTATTTAGAAATACTTAATTTTTCAGATTGCCATTTTGTGATTCTGTGAGAATTTAATTTAATAAATAAAATTTTAACTTAAAATTTTGTATGTTTCTTCATGTATGTTTACAGCATGAATGAACTGTCGGAGGCACTCCGAAACTTTACTATCCATACCACCGACATGGATACAACCGGGACTCTATCCGGCTATCAAGCAGATACTGAAGAGCCAATAGTATTCCAGGCCCAGCAGCAGGAGAAACCAAAGCCGAAAAAGAGGAGAAGAATCTTGGATTGGAAACGCGGACGTAGGAAGAAGCCAGCTGCCCAGAAGGTGAAAAAGACTGAGGATCCGAAGGACAAAGGGAAAGGCAAGGAAATCGGGGAAAGTTCCGGGCAAGCCCATGAAATGCCACCATGGGAGGAGCTAGATCGAAAACTGGCGAATTGTGACCTTATCGGACCTGCCGATGAAAACATGTTCAATTTCCTAGCCCAATCACAACTTCCAATTAATTTGGAACCGGCCATCCCAGACCCTATTGTCAACCCCCAACCTGTTACAGGCCAACTGGAAGAGTGGTGGACAAGCGACTGGCACTTTCAGAATTTTATGAATAACCCCAATGTCTATTTTCCCTAGTTTTACCCTGACCCTGCACCATTCCCACCTATGAGCGCAGAAAACGTTGCCGAGTTACGCCGCTACGGCGAGGAGTTGGTGGATGCGGGAAACCGGATTAGGGAAGTGGGGGAGAACATCACATGGAAATACGACGAGAGGGAGCGTCGTTTCTAAAAGGCTAGCTAACTGTGGTTGTGTGCTTGTATAATAATATGTAGAAGAATATATATATATATATATATATAAAATATAATAATAATATAACAATGTATAATAATAACTAAAAATAAAACTTTTGTAAAATAGACGGCTTGTATCGATGCATACTATTATAAAAATATATGGAAGTCGCAAGGTCGACAGTTTTGGCTATATGTGTTGACTTACTTGTTTCTGTGATTGCTTTATTGTGTTTGGTTGCTATCTATTTTGTGACAATAATTTGTGTATATATATATATTTAATGATTCAGATGGAAAACGCGGACAACCAACCGATAAATGAAGTTAACCAATCCGAACAAAACAATGAGGATCATTTTCTAAATAGGCAAGATATAGAAAATATCATTGCTCAGGGCATAGCCAATACTATCCCGGCAATTGTTGATGCCGTTAAGAATCCTGTTGAACCTTCCCAGGCCAACCACAACAAACGCACCCGGGATGATAATTTCAGTAACAGTGTAAATGGAGGCGGCAACAATGATAATAATGTGGTTCAAGCCCCAATACTTAAGAAAATGAAAGTTGCGACATCTGGTTGCATTTATAAAGAATTTCTTGCCTGTAAGCTAGTTGAATTTGCAGGCAATGAAGGGGCGACTGCCGCACTGCGTTGGTTAGAGAAAACCGAAGCAGTAATTAAAATTAGTAAATGTATCGAGGAAGACAAGGTTATGTATGCATCCCACCTTTTCAAGGAAGAAGCGTTAGAATGGTGGAATACGGTCCTGCAAGCAAAAGGAAGTGACGTGGCTTACGCCATGAGCTGGGAAGAATTCAAGGAATTGGTGGAAAGGAAATTTTGTCCCGCCTATGAAAAGGAACAAATGACGAATAAGTCCCTGAACCAGCGGATGGTGGATGTTGATTGTCGAGGATATACTTCGAAATTTTTCAAGCTTTCCACACCGTTTAGTCTTATACGACATATAAAATACACTTTTAACTTTAATTTGCTTTTTCACTAATATATTACGTTCGTTAACTTAAAAAAAAACTCAATACACGGATGTGTTTAATTTTTGTTCACATATTCCTGGATAAATTTTATAAAAAATGGAGTCCTATTCAACATAGAACATTTTTCTAACATCGTAAGCTATAACGAGTTTCAATATGTGTTTTTGAAACAAGTCAATGGCGGACCAAAGAATTTTTTCATGGGGTGCATAATATTTTTAAAGATTTTAGGCCCCTATGTATATAAAAAAATTCGTTTCAAATCAAGTCGGATCGGGTCGGGTAATGTAAACCAACAGAACTTCAAGCTCCAATTTCTCGCCGGAATCGCTCCATAAGTTCATCGCTACCTAATTTTCAATTTTAATTTTCAAGCCCAAGTAATTGTTGATTACTTGTGTCTTGTAAGTTGTAACAACCAAAAAATCATCTAAACAACAAAATCACCCTATTCAAGTCTAGAACAACCAAAACAACATCAAAAGACATAAAATTTTCTTATCACTAAAAAACAACATAAAACAACAATGTAACATTAAAAAACGAAGGTACCTTGTATTGTTTGGATTCTGGTGAGTTTAGTGGCCGAATATTTGTGATTTCCAGCGAGAAATTGGAGCTTGGCTGGCTGTTGTTGGCTGTTGCCGTCGCTGGGGATGGTATCACAGAGGAGAGAGAGCAGGAGAAACAAAATAGGAAGGGGTGGTTTGGGTTGGGTTATTCATTATACTTCAAATTTTGTTGGGTTGAGTTAAGTGGACTTGGGCTAAATTATTTAAGAAATTGAGTGACTTACAAACTTATAAATGAGGTTATATTTTTATAAAAATTAGTGTTTAGTTTATATTTTTATAAAAATAAGTGTTTATTACAATTTTTTTATAAATTAAACATATGATTTTTTTATCTAAGGGGGTGGTTGAAATTTTCCACAGAAATTTAACACTAGAATTTTCTTTTTCAAGGGGTGCGGTCGCCCACCCACGGGTGTGGGTAGGTTCGCCCCTGAAACCAGTCCGATATTCATTTTTAATGGTTATCAATCGACGTAAAATATGTGTCGATATACTCTTGGGTATATCACACCTTTATTTTTTGGGTTCTCTTCCGACTGGTATACCAAGTGGCGGAACATAGAAGTACCCTACAACTCCGACCGATACCGATATATTTTAATTGCGAAGGTCGGTACAAACAATGTCATTTTTTAACTTTCAATTCACCTGTCACATTTATTTTTTATTTAATTTGATTTTTCTCTAATAACTTGTATCATATAAAAAGAAAAGCTGAATACACCGTTATGTTTAACTTTTCCGACATTCCAATATAATTTTTTTTAAAAACATAGTTGTATTCAAAGTAGATTATCTTTTCCAGCATCGTAAGGTATACGAGTGTCGGTACCGTACTGGTGTTGTGATGAACAAACCAATCCCAACCAAACATCATCGGTACCGCTCTCAATATTACCAGTACCAATATTTGTTTTTATGGTATTCAATCGATTTAAAACACACTTAAATATATCGTTAAGTATATCTCTTTCAGTTAACAACCGAATGTTGCACGCAACGCACAGGTATTCCCAACAGTTACTTTAAAAAATGAGTTAAATGTCATTTTAGTCCCTGTGGTTTGAGTCATTTTGCCAGTTTAGTCCAAAGGTTTCATTTTTAACCTGTGGGTCCAAAAAGTTTTCACAGTTGCCATTTTAGTCCACTGGGTTGACTTCATCCATTTTTTCTGTTAACGAGAAGGTCAATTCGGTCATTTTATATGACGGAATGCCCTTTTAGTTAACAGAATTACATACAAAATGACCGAATTGGCCTTCTCGTTAACAGAAAAAATGGATGAAGTTAACCAAGTGGACTAAAATGGCAACCGTGAAACCTTTTTGGACCCACAGGTTAAAAATGAAACATTTGGACTAAACTGACAAAATGACCCAAACCACAGGGACTAAAATGGCATTTAACTCTTAAAAAATTAAACAAATGTTAAAACAAATATCCAGTCCCCAAGTGGAGTTTCCGTAGATATGGGCTTTCTGTCGCCGGTTCCCACCACACCTACACTTTTCCGAGCACCCTCATCCACCGTCTTTCTTCCCCTCTCACGAAACATATTCCGATGCTCCGCCGCAACCCTTACAACCCCTCAACAACAGAGGAACGAATTGGAATTAGAAAACAAGAAATATGACTTGCTGAGAGTCATTCAAGACACTCAGCGTGGGCTCGTCACTACCCCTAACCAACGCTCTGAAATTGAAGAATCTTTGGTAGGTTTTTATTTCATAGCAGCTGCATCAATGGGGGTTGATTTTAATTTCATAAATCGGGTTTTGTAGGTGGATTTGGAGAGCTATGAAGCGGGTGATGAAGCTATTGATTTGGGAATTTTGGATGGAACATGGAGGTTGCTGTATACATCTGCTTCTGATGTTCTTGTTCTTCTTGATTCTTCCTCCAAGCTTCCTTTTTTTCAGGTTTTTGTTCTTTCCATCATCCTTAATTACTTGATTTTACTGGTTTTATTCTTAGGATGGTGTTTTTTTGGTTGCTGTAGATACATTAGTGATGTATAGACATTAGGTGATGTCATCATACGGCAGGGCGAAAATGGTCATACGTGCCGTATGACTTTGTGATTGGTTGTGTCAGCCGCCTATGTGTCGGTGTAACACATCATACTAGACGTATAAGCAGGGCTGCAAACGAACTGAACGAACACGAACAAGACCTTGTTCATGATTGTTTGTTAAGGAAATATATGTGTTCACGAACTGTTCATGAACACTTACCGAACGAGATTTTATGTTTGTGTTCGTTCGTTAAGGAAATGAACGTGTTCGTGTTCGTTTGTTAATTTTAGGCAACGAACACAAACGAACGTTCATGAACACAAATCAACACAAACAAGCATTAATGAACAAAATATATAATACACTAATACTTATTAAATATTTGATTTGTTGGGATTTTGAAGTATTTAAATCATAGTTATCAAATGCGCTAGGCGCATAGGGCTCGCTTCTCGCCTAGGCGAGAAGCGCAAAAAAAAAAGCGAGGGCCTGAGAAAAAAGCGCAATCAAATAAAAACATTAAAAAACAAAGTTATGAACCGAAAAAAAGCCAAATCCTCAAATTCCAAAAGTTTTCAAATATCATAAACCTTAGAATAAAACCAACATTATTATGAATCACCAAAATATCCCAAAACCAAAACTGTTAAGACTTGAAAACAATAAAGTTCGGACTTCAAAAAGTAAATAAAATTCAAAACCAAATGTTCTTCAACTTTAAAAATCATCGGAGTCAGAGTCGTCATCCACAACAACTGCCTTGTCTTTTCCAGCAGCATTAGCAGCATACACATACCTGTAGTATTTTTTGCTGGCAAAGAACTATGAATGCTGTGGATACGTCTTATTTGTTATATACAGAACATGAATGAATATTATATAAAGATAATATATATCTCTTAACTTTTTGAAATTCAAAATATTTTTAAAAATATATACAGATTTGATGAGATATGATTCTAAAAGATTTAAAATTAGCTGTAAATATAATCTGGGTTGTTTTTAAAAGATAGGGTTTTAAAAAAAATAACGTTGCTTTTTTTATCTAGGAGACAAAAGCAGTGTTTGGTCGCCTTGGTCGCCTAGGCGGACCAGGCGATTGCTTTTAACACCAGAGATTTAAATAAACTATAAAAACTAATAACACTAATGAACTATCGAACACAAACGAACATAGATGAACACGTTGCCGAACGTTCACGAATATAAATGAACGAACATGGCATCTGTTCATGTTCGTTCCTTTAACTAAAGGAACGGAATTTCTTGTTTGTGTTCGTTTATTTTGTTAATCAAACGAACTTCCCGCCGAACGGTTCACGAACTGTTCGCTGACCGTTCAGTTCGTTTGCAGCCCTAGTGCCCTACATATAAGAGTGCAAAAAAGGCTATACATAACGTATGACTTTGTCAGTGGTCACATAAGTCATTTCTTTATTAGTCAAACACATCATATAGGTTGTATGAATTGGCCATCATACGAACCATATGCCAGTTTTCACTCTATCATATGGCCCGTTTGATCACTTTTCGCGCTATCATACGATCGTCTGACACATAAGTGGTGTCTGGGTAGTGTGTCGTTGTTTGTTTAGCTCTGCCCTTTGGCTAAAGACCCACAGGCTCCTAGAAACTTACAACACGTGACTTGAAAATATTTTGAATATCTATAACAACTTAAGTAATAGTAATAGAATAATCTTGTGAACCGAATCTATAAAAACAAGTTATCCTCAATTGTAACATCATGATATTTTAAGGATATGATCAGTTGACATGTTCCACTTTGTGATATGAACAGGTTGGCCCAATATTTCAGAAGTTTGAATGTAAGGGTCAAGATGACGGAGGCTATGTCCGCAATGTTGTTCGTTGGAGTATTCCCAGCTTGTTGGAGGTTAGCTTTTCCCGTACATGTATACTTTATACGTTTTAATATAAAATCTGCTTTTACTTATCTTAAAAGAGAAGATAACTAATGCTTATACACAACTTTAGAGCTGTATCACCATCACTTTATGAACCAATGCAAATATAATACTAGTTTATATCTAACAAAAGAAACAAAATTGCGATTACAGCCCTATAAGAAGAAATAGAGACGTCGTTGAAAAGTTTTCCAGAATATACGTTATTTGAATATTTTTTTCTGTTTTTCGTGTTTTCCTAGAAAACTTTTCTATTAAACACTCATACTTTTCCATAACCAAACAGACCTGTAAGGCCATAGATTTTTCAAAAAAAGAAGCTAATAAAGGTGTAAGAGAAGATAACAAGAAGCATATGTTTTTTTTTTTTTTTTTGAACAGCAAAACAACACACTTTTATTCATCCAGACCAAAGAGACGACATAAAGCAAGACGCTAAATATCGCCACACCCATCAAGTATACATCAAGAATCATCGAAAGCCAAAGAGACTACATCAAGAATACATATCAAATCTTTCGACTACATATATCATATATAACTATCTACTCCAGTATAGAAAAACTTCTCCACTCGTTCCATGTTACCCTGATTCGTCTTGTTCTTAAATTTATCCATTCAAACGACTCCGCTTTGATCTCTTCTACCAATTTAACTGGCACCGTGATTTTGTCGTTGTATACTTTGTTATTCCTGTTTTTCCATAGGCTCCATGCGGCTAAAGAGATGTATTGCATATATAATTTTCTCCTTTTTCCTCGGCCAGTCCGACTTCTCGTTGAACCTTCTTCTCATGCTTTCACTGTGATCACGAATTGGAATTTTCATCCAAGACCACAAAAGCAACCAAACCTCCTTCGCTACTGGGCATTGAATGACAATATGATCTGCCGATTCCGCCGCGAGACCACATACTTTACATATATCCGCTCCAACTTGCAGCCCCCCTTTTCTTTAAGGCCACCAAAGTCGGAATTCTGTCTTCAGCCGCTCTCCATACGAACAAGTTAACTTTTGCTGTTGCTATCTTGCTCCACTCAAAGGTGTTTGGTTCGGCATTCACATCAATAAACCCAGCCACATCTCTCCTAACATCCTTAACCGAGTACACATCCGTGATGTTATCCTTCCAGCTCCACACATCGCTGTTTTGACCCACATTTTGTTGTTGCAGCAGTGATTTCAGCAAGTCCCATTCGTCATTTTCTTCGGCGCAATTTGGTAGTCTGGTCCAACTCCAATCCCATAACACTCCTCCCTGGTTTTTTACATAATTTTGCTGAACTTTATTCATTTTTTTAGCCAATCCGAACACACGTGGAAATTCCTCCCTTAGCGGTCTATAAGTCGCCCACGAGTCCAACCAGAATAGTGTTTTATCACCAACTCCAACTTTGCTTCTTAGACACCGGGTCGCTTCAATGCCAACTTTTCTAAATTCATCTTCCATTCCCACAATCGCTTTCCATACACCTGATGCTGATTTCTTTAACGGTATGCTTCTCGTAGAGCTACTGTTCCCATGTATTGCTTCTACCACCTTGACCCATAACTGATCCGGTTCTATTTTGAGTCTCCACCTCCATTTCATCAGAAGTGCCATATTCATTTCCTTAATCCCCCCTATCCCGAGCCCATCCATGTTTTTTCCGGCCACTATTCTTTCCCATTTCACCCACCGTATTTTGTTCACACCCCCACACCCTCCCCAAAGGAACCGTCTCCTGATCCCTTGTAGTATTTTTATCACTTTCTTTGGTGCTTTATACAAGGACAAAAATAGTTCGGTAAGGAGCCAAGTACCGATTTTACTAACGTAAGTCTCCCGGCGAACGATAATTGTTTTGCCTTCCAGTTTCACAACCTCTTATTAAATTTATCGATTACTTCCTTCCAATTTCCCACATTATTCATATTTGCACCGACTTTCAATCCTAGGTACGTGAATGGAAACCGACCCATTTTACAATTCAGTGTACTGGCCATACTCTCAATCACTGTATCACTTATCCCAACCCCGTAAAGAAAGCTTTTGTTATGATTAACCTTTAGCCCCGACACCATGAAAAATATCCTCAATATTCTCCGCATTGATTTCAAATTTTCTATATCCCATAACCCAAAAAATATAGAGTCATCTGCATAAGCACATGTAAAGCTTCCATTGCTATCGTAAATAAGAATGGGGACAGCGGGTCTCCTTGCCTTAGGCCCCTCTTGTATTGGACCTCCCCCGTAGGAGATCCGTTGACCAAGACCGACGCTTTACCGGAAAATAAAATACCCATAATCCATGTTTTCCACCGGGACGGGAAACCCATGTGAGTTAGAACTGAGATTAAAAATCTCCAGTTTAAAGTGTCATATGCTTTCTCAATGTCCGCTTTGAATAAAAAAACCTGTTTCTTTTGTTTTTTCGCCCACGACACTACTTCATTTAGAACCAATGGCCCGTCCACAATGTTCCGGTTAGCTATAAAGGCAGATTGTTCATGTGATATTACACTATTCAAAACTCTTTTTAATCGATTCGCCAAGGTTTTAGATATAATTTTATTAATGACACCTATAAGTGAAATAGGTCTAAAGTCGGATAAAGTAACCGGATCACTTACTTTAGGAATCAATGAAATGAAAGATGCACTACACGATTTTTGAATGGACCCATGGGTATGAAATTGCTCCATCATTTCCATCATGTTCCCTTCTAACTCCTTCCAGAATTTTTTAACGACAACAAATGTAATCCCATCCGGGCCCGGCGACTTTTCCGATCCACATTCCCATATTGCAGCCTTTACCTCCTCCGGTGTGAATTTCTCGACTAGTTGATCTGCATCCATAACTGATAACTTCGAGAAACCATGTGATGGCATCCTCGGTCTTGACTTCATAGGTTCCATAAACTTCTTTTTCATGCACTCTTGAATATACTTCATGATGGTTGGCGGATCAACCACCCAAGACCCATCAATCCAAAATCCGTTAATCTTATTTCTCGCCATATTACTCTTTACTATTGTGTGGAAATACCTCGAGTTCTCGTCACCGTCTACTATCCATTTTGCTCTAGCCTTCTGTTGATAATCCTTAGCTTTCCTTCTGAACCAATCTCTGACTTTACTTTTACAATCTCTCCAGTTCTCGATTTCACTTTCCTCTAAAACCCTTTCTTCCGCATCTGCGTCCAACTCTTTTATCCTATTGATTGCCTCTGTGAACTCTTTTTCTTTAGTATCCTTATTTTCTTTTCTCCATTTCTTTACTTCATCCTTTATACCCTTTAATTTTGACCCCAACAGACGATTCTTGAAATTGTCTACCACACTATGATCGAGACCCTTTTTTACCATCTCCTCCAAACCCGGAATATCTAGCCAACTATTAAAAAATCTGAATGGAACCGG
The DNA here is from genome assembly GCA_030545235.1 of Helianthus tuberosus. Classification (NCBI taxonomy): domain Eukaryota; kingdom Viridiplantae; phylum Streptophyta; class Magnoliopsida; order Asterales; family Asteraceae; genus Helianthus; species Helianthus tuberosus. The sequence goes on from CM060447.1 coordinate 26,783,518, forward strand.
GCCAAAATCCACTCTTCCTGTAGCTAGTATTATCGGGCTATGATCGGATATTGTTCTCTCGAGAGCTCTCAATGTTGCATTTGGCCACCTCGTCATGAACTCACTATTAACTAGGGCTCTATCTATCTTGCTCATTTTCTTGCCATCACCCGACAGAAATGTGAATTTTCTCCCCGCCATCGGGTACTCCAACAATCCAGCTTCCCCAATAAAATTATTAAAACGTAGAGCATTATTGATATCAAAATTTGAATTCCATCTTTCTTCTGGCACCCGGACTTCGTTGAAGTCACCTATCAATAACCATAAACCTTGTACCGAACCACGAATAGACAGCAATTTGTCCCAAACCTGTCTTCTCTCCGAGCCAGTACTTGGAGCATAAACATTTACTACGACTAACTCAACACCTTCTCCAATCAATTCACCTTTTACCAATATAAAATTTTGGTCCAACATCTCCATGCTTTTTTTAAACAAACCTGGATTCCACATCGAAACTATTCCCCCGGATCTACCCACTGCATCCACTTTGACATACTCCATAACTGTAACGTTCCAGAATTTACGAATTCTAGCTTCCGACATGTTACACAATTGCGTTTCTTGTAGTGCTAAAAAGCTTACATTGTTTTCTTTTGTAATACTTCTAACCATCGGCGCCTTCCCCGGACCCCCTGCCCCTTTCACGTTCAAAGATGCCCGGTTCATTTGTTCAGAGCATCCACCTGTTCATCGATTATAATGTTGTCGATCTGTTCACTTCTTCTGGCCAGATCCACACCTAGTATTTCCCCCATTTCTTCCATACCCCTTCGTTCTTCTGGCCAGAGCATCCACCTGTTCATCGATTATAATGTTGTCAATCTCAAAAACAAATTTGATAATCATATCCAAAATTCAAAAGCATTTCATAACCATAATCATAATTCATAAGTTGATAACATAACAGAAAATTCATAAAACAAAAGCAGTTTATATGTGCAGATGTAAAATTGGCGCCAATAGCCAATATATATTAATAATATATAGCGTATAATTATAATCCCTAATACATCCGTGTTGTATTCCGCATTTGTTTCTGGTATAAGTGTGGTATCTGACTGTACCTCATCTTCCCAATCCGACTCATACTCATCATCCAAAGAGTGGCCCCTCACTTCCCAATGCTCCTCTAGCTCTCGAATTTGTTTCCCACACATCTTATTTCTCTTCATCTTGAACTTCATCTTGGTTGATTTTTTTCTAGGGTTCAATCTTGTTTCATCTGAAAGTTCCACGTTTAAATCGAAACCTCTGTTTTTCCTTAGCTTTGGATTGGGCTTGAGAGCATGACTTTTTACATCAGCAATTGAATTTCTTTTTCTTTTTTTCTGGACCTTATCACTTTGACCTTTATCGATCTGTTGGGCTGGCCCATCTCCATCCTCATAATCTTTATTTTTTGGGCCTCCCACTTCACTAGACTGCATACTAGATTCTAGGGATTAAATTAGTAAAGCATATGTAAGTAAAGCTTAGAAGAATGAAATGATTCTAGGGATTAAATTAGGAAGATACATTTAATGCATAGAAGGCTCGTCAACAACTTGAGATCAGCTTGCTAAAATCTTGAAGATCCGAGTTTAAACGAGCTCGAGCCTAAGATGGAGTTCATATCATAAATAAGCATGGTCCCAAGCTTGATTAGACTCGCGAGCCTAAATGACCTTATTATTCATACAAATATGATATTATTTATATTACTACAATTTTCATAACTATATTATTATTACACATAACAAATATGATAAGAATTAAGAAATCTAAATAATATACATATATACAATATAACTATGTATAAAAAATATTTGAATAAATAAAATAATAAATAATAATCGAGGCGATCTTGGGGTGGGCTCAACTCGCTTACACCCCGATATAGAACAATGTAGGACCATTCTCCATATTTGATCAATAGTAAATGTATGATACCTACTAACTATACCATCAATGAAGGATGTAACTTCCTAACTATATCATTTGATGAAGTTAGTTTTGCTCATAATTATATTCTAACTAACATTTACTTTTTGCTCAGGAAAATGAAGGCGCAACCCTCCTAGTTTCTGCAAAATTTTCTGTCGTGTCCCGCCGTAACATCTTCCTTGAATTTGAAGAGGTTGGTTACTTATATCAAACCACCACAGAAATTACTAAATTTAATGTTTTCTTTATAAATTCAACAGAATTATTAAATAACTATTTAATTATTAGTATTATTCCAATGACAGATAGCTCTTCAAAATATAATCATTAGTGACGAGTTGCAAGCTCTAATAGCCCCCGCATTGTTGCCCCGCTCTTTTTTTAGCCTACAGGTGAACATCTCACCAGTTTCTAACATTGTTAAGTTTTATTTTTATATTTTTACGCGAAAAGAAAGAAACGCATTTTTTGTTTAATTTTTAGATCTTGCAAGCAATTCGTACTTTTAAAGCTCAAATTCCAGTAAATAGCACAAGCCCGGGAAGGTAAGTTTACAATATATTATTAAATCGTGTATATGTTCATTATATATGAAAGTTTAAAAAAAAAAACTGATATTAAATGGCAGGCGATCGGTGGGAGGGTTGTACTACCTTTCGTATCTGGACAGGAATATGCTTGTGGGTCGAGCTGTTGGAGGTGGTGGTGTTTTCGTATTTTCTCGAGCTCAAAACATCCTGTAAATTATCCGCGACTGATTGTATAATTGTTTTATAAGTTTTTACAAGTATTCATTCAATAAAAAATTGTGTAATTTAGAATAATATCAAATAAATGTCGGGTTGATGAAGCATTCCTGGTAATTCATTATGAAAATCCAGATTTCGTTAGTTGTTGTTTAAAGTCACAAGTGGCCTAGTGGTGGAGTGACTTGGGTTCTCCAATGGAGACCCAAGTTCAATTCCCATTAGTGCCACTTTGGTGGCCACCGACACCCGCTTTAAAGCCGGACCGAGGACACTCGAGGTCTCGGGTTCGAAACATGTTTCTTACCCCTCTTTGATGGCTATGGGTATTTGCCGCCAGGGATCCTTGTCGGGTGGTGAACTGGGAAGGGAGATCCCTTCCGCGGTCAGGGGTACCGTGCAATTACCCTTTTTTTTTTGTTTAAAGTCATTAATCTATAAGAAAGTATCATTATAGTTGATAAATTTTTACAATTATAATAGTTGTTAGAGATGACCATTTTTAAGTGTAGTATTTGATAAGTTTTTACCATTGGTATATGTAATGAATATTTACCATTTTTAAGTGTAGTATTTGATAAATTTTTACCATTGGGGGGTATATGTGATGAATATTTACCATTTTTAAGTGTAGTATTTGATAAATTTTTACCATTGGGGGGTATATGTGATGAATAATTACCATTATGGTCCGGAAATTATTATGTATCTATTTTATATTCGTGTGTAAGTAAAATGTGATTTATTTTATATTCGTGTATTCTTTTACTATATTTTATGGGTCCTAATATTAACACATGGGAAAACTTATTTACACATGGTGTATACGGGCCGTATACTGTTATACGGCCCGTATAGAATAAAAACAACTTGACAAAGTCTGTGCCAGCAGACTTTGTCAGTTGTTTTTATTCTATACGGGCGTATAACAGTATACGGCCCGTATACACCATGTGTAAATAAGTTTGCCTGGTCGTATACAATGTATACGAACGTGTATACGGGCCGTATACTAATATACGGCCCGTATGGAACGAAATTTTGTTTTTTCAAATATTTTAGAGTGGTGAGGTGCTCAAAACTTTCTAAAAGTAGAAAAAAATAAAACATTAACAAGTAACAAAGATTGAAGAACAAGAAAACGTGTCGTATGACTGTAATAAAACGGAAGCTATCAACGCGGGATTACGGGCATGGTGTTATTCTTTATTTAATATTTATAGAATAAAAGGAAGGGTGAGGCATTTGATGAGAGTTGTAAGGAGTCTGAATAAAACGGAAGCTATCAACGCGGGATTACGGACATGCGTTTAATTCCCAACATATTTGTTTCGTCACGTACATTTCGTAAGAAACTTTTCGTGCACTGAACCTTCACCTCCAATCATTTCCTGGTCAAATCACACACTATAAAAGTTTAAACTTATCGTGTGTTGTAGTTTGGAAAGATGACCGAATAGAGATCTGAATAACAAACTGTGGAGAACTTGTTTGCGTTATCCACCAACAATCCGTTCATTATCTGTTGTTGTCTAAAACAATATCAATTAATGTTCAGTTGTGTATACAAATTCATCACCGGTTTCTACAGCACAAGCACATACACAGGGAGAATGTTCTCGAAATTGAAGGAAAAGAAAAAATGGTTGTTGATGTTTTTTCTCTATCAGGATTTTGTTGAGTCGTTGGGAAAACTTTTCCTCAGGGGAGGGTGAGTAGTATGAGTCTGAGTCCATTGTGGTTCGTGAATGTTGGAAGTACCCGAAACGTCTTCTGCTGCCTCTTCGGTTGGTAAAAGACATAGGATGGCTTTTAATACAGGCTCTTTGTCAGTTGTGGTTGATTTATAGGAGGAGGTTATGAAACGAATATATGTTTATGCGAACATCCTTATTTTGTCACGTACATGCGTTTAATTCCCAACATCCTTATTGTATCAGACTCTCTCCCCTCCTGATGCAATTTTCACAGTGGTACCAATGTCCTGCTACTACAATCCTTCCAACGATCCTTGTCTTGAAAGACAAGAATACAACGTTCATGTATCACAAGGAATGACCGATCTAAGGCAGAGAACCTGATTTAGATACACAAATTCATCACCGGTTTCTACAGCACAAGCACATACGCAATGAAGTATTAAAAGATGTTAGTTTCTTGACAGTATGGTTTCTCGACAAATGAAGTATTATATGTCCTTGCTGCCTCTTCGGTTGATAAAAGACATAGGATGATTTCTCTATTACAGCACTCTTCTGAAAGACAAGAATACAACGTTCATGTATCACAAGGAATGACCGAGTTTGGAAACCGGACAGAATCCACGAAGAAACTGTTGGAATTTGTGGATTTCGGTTGGTTCAGAAACTTAACAAGAGAAGCAACTAAAAAAAGGAAAGAAATAAATTTTTTTACCATTTTTTACCATATGTATACGGGCCGTATACCGTTTATACGGCCGTATACTCTCGGTAAAAAACAAATTTACCGATCGTATACAATGTATACGATGATTGTATACGGGCCGTATATTCTGATACGGCTCGTATACTATGGTAAAAAATGGTAAAAAAATGGTTTATTCTCTTTAATCTATTAGAACGATCCTTGTATTGAGAACCTGATTCTGGTTTAAACAATGAAATTTGTGAATCAACAGAAATAACTGAAAATAACTCGCCATTCTCTTGCACCTGTATACGTTGCAAGGTATAGAATGTTTGTAGTATTCTTGGTTCAATACAAACTCTTCTGAAAGACAAGAATACAACGTTCATGTATCACAAGATAATGGTTTCTCAACAAATGAAGTATTATCTGACATCATCTGTTCATCACTGTTCTTGAAGATGAAGATGAAGAAACGAGAGTTTGTTTTGAGAAATTTACAAGGTAAACCTGAATTTTTAGATTTTTAGACACTTACTTGAACATGAGTCTGAGTCCATTGTGGTTCGTGAATGCTTCGATTTCAACAAATCTTTCAAGGTCTTAAGTGATGGACAACTGGTTAAAAGATGTAGAAGAGTTTGTGTAGAGATCTTTACGTACAAATTTGCATCATCCTTACGGTTACAAATGAAGCGTTGGGATTCAAGGGTTTATGAGTAAAATAATTGTGGATTTCAGTTGGGTCAGATCTCGCAAGTTGTCATTTTCAAGTTTGTACATTTTGTGAAAATACCAATGTTGTCATTTTCAAGTGTGAGATTAGCCAAACGAGGATGAAAGATACTCAAACCATCTGATCCCGTTGTTGCAAACTCCTTTAATGTGAGATTCTTCAAGTTTGCACATTTTGAGAAAATGCCAATGTGTTTGTCAGCTTCGTCAATACACAACTTAACAAGATAAGCAACTAAGAAGTTAACATTCTGATTCAGATTCAGAAAGCAGATGTTTAGTAGTGTTTGAGACAATTGATTTCTCTTGCGGTTACCAGGCCTATCATATCCGTCTACGTTTGGTTTCCTCAACTACAGTAACAGTATACGGTAACAAACTGAACCACAACCTATTACAGCACTGTATGAACCTGCGTTTTGAAAATAGGCTTTGTTCTTCGTTTATTGGATCGTTCTAATAGATTAAAGAGGTTTTTACCATTTTTTACCATATGTATACGAGTCGTATACGGTTTATACGGCCGTATACCATTGGTAAAAAATATTTTTACCGATCGTATACAATGTATACGATGGTTGTATACGGGCCGTATATTATTATACGGCTCGTATACTATGGGTAAAAAATGGTAAAAAAGGGGTTATTCTCTTTAATCTATTAGAACGATCCTTGTCGTGATGATTCGAAACATTCACGAACCACAATGGACTCAGACTCATACTACTAGCAGTAGAACCCGACACGTCTTCTGTGATGATTCGAAACATTCCGAATAACTAGCAGAAAAACCCGTACCGGTGATTGTTTATCCATACTATTCTTCATAGCCATATTCCCACTCACAATTTGTTGATACATATCGTCCGTTCAACTTGAGTATTTTTCTAACTTTATGCTTGCATCCACCACAGTGAATATTAACTTTGTGTGAAAGAGTTTGGAAACCGGATGAAATCTATGAAGAAACTGTTGGAATTTGTGGATTTCGGTTGGTTCAGAAACTTAACAAGAGAATCAACTAAAAAAATACAATTGATTTCTCTTCCGGTTACCAGGCCTATCATCTCCGTCTACGTTTGGTTTCCTCAACGAAGAACCATCAGCCATTATCAGCCCTTTTTTCCTTTGGTTTCTGGTTGATTTTTGAGGGTGAGGGTTTTGAATTGATTCATGCGCTCAAGTTTTAACTACTGGAGTGAAAATTGGTAAAAAATGGTTTATTCTCTTTAATCTATTAGAACGATCCTTGTAACCATCAACCGTTCAAGTTGATATAGGAGAGTACTGAACAACCGAGATAACAGCTCCGGTATTTTTCACCAACCCATCTTTGGTAGTGTTTGTTTGAGAACCTGATTCAGATACACAACGGTCTGTTTGCTTCGTCCACTAGAACTATTTGTGTATGCATTCTTTTGGTAGTTAACAACGCTAATTAGAAAAAAATCTGAAAAAAATAATCATATCGATTGCAATAACAGGATGGATGTGACACACATAGATAGATAAAATGTCACAGTTGTCAAGACTGTTTGTCGGGTTTCCAATGCTCACACAGGGTGATAAACAACGCTGATACACGTAACATCTAGTTATATTCAGATTTAAACAATGTCCGCCTCAATCTTCAATACTTCAGTAAAATACCACTAGTAGAAGAACCCGACACGTCTTCATGTAACAGAGAATGTTTTAGAAATTGAAGGAAAATGAAAAGATTTGTTGAAATCGAATTTGACAACTATGACAGCTTATTAAAAGTATCGTGTGTTGTAGTTTGAAAAGATGACCGAACAGAGATCTGAATAACAAACTGTGGAGAACTTGTTTGTGGCAGGTTCTTCTGCTAGTTACTCGGAATCGATAAATAACCAACACGAAGATCTCTGCGATCGCTAAGGTTTTCATCAACGGACTGATCGGTAACGTTACTCTACCTGTGCTCCGATTTAAGCGGCATGTTCCGATCAACGTTTATCGACATTGTTAAAGGTGATGAAGAGTTTAGAAACCCTAGAATGATTGTGTTTTTACGGGAATAAAACGTGATACTTGGAAAAACGTCAATATATACGGCCCGTATACATGTGCCAACATCAAAAACCCACAAAAATAAATCAATTGAGTCGTATACGTTTTACAAATCGTATACACATGTATACGACTCGTATAACTGTATACAGGCCGTATATAATAAAACCAAAAAAACATTCTCTGCGCATTTTCCTATTAAAAAAACATTTTATACGAGCCGTATAATTGTATACGGCCCGTATACAATAGGGGATGTGAAAATAAGATATAGGGTATGTGGGAATAAGGGAAGCCTTTTCTCAAAATTACATATGCACCTTGACAACACAGAATGCTTACCACTACAACAATTATTTTTGTCAACCTATTCAAATTTCATATTTTCAACATATACATTCTCAAGTGGATGATGTCATCGGGCAATAGTTTTGATAAGTGGTTGGCCACTTTTGACGGCAAGTTTTGACTTTTTTTTTTTCATATAATAGTTATTTATAGGTGATGTCAAATTACAATTTTATCCCAGGTGTAAAATTATGACTTCATCCTCGATTCAAAATAAAATTTTGCTTTTGTCTCTTGCTTAAATTTACGATTTTACCGTCAGTTAAAAAATACAAATTTGCCCCCAGTTCAAAATAAAATTATGGTATTGCCCTCAGCTAGAGTCCTGCCAAATTACGATTTGGTTCCCAGTTTAAAATTACGATTTTGCCCCCAGCTAAAAATTACGATTTTGCCCGCAGCTAAAATATTACGATTTTGCCCCCATTTAAAAAAAATTGGTTTTGCCCTCAGTTCAAAATATTATTTTACCCATGGTTGTAAAAATCCCGACTAGTCTCCGATTAGTCGCCGATTAATCACTAATCGGTGGTTCACCGATTAATGGCCGATTAATAGCTATGCAGTCAATGACGGTCCTATTCTGGCCAAATTTTGGCAAGATGCCAGCCAAATTTTGACCAAACCATATAAATTCCTTCCAGTTACTTAAAAAATGGGTTAATGAGGGGTTAAAACATGTCTACTTTAAAAAACTACATATAAAAATGTGTGTGTGTATATGTAACTAAAAATTACATATAAAAATCTCAATCCGATTAATTCCGATTAATCCCTATTAATCCCGATTAATCCCTAGGCGGTACCCCACCGCCCGACTAGCGCCTAGCGATTCTTACAACACTGATTTTACCTCCACTTTAAAATTACGATTTTACCTCCGCTAAAAATTGCAATCTTGCCATCGTTTTTTTTCTTTGGCAAAACCATGGTAGTGTTTTACTTTACTTTGTTGACTTAATTTTGTTTTAGCTGGCTAGCACTCGCTAATTGGTCCTGACAAATTATTGTTTTGCACCCAACTCTAAATTACACGCTTGTCATCGTTTTAGTTAATTTTTTTTATCATAACTATGGTACTATTTTTCTTTAATTGGTTAACTTGATGTGTCTTTTTTGATATCGTGTTATAGGTAGCATGTATACCTAACCGACATAAAGGCGTACATGTTATTAACCTAAGAAATACCCGGTTTAGCGCCCCGCAACGCGGGCGGCGCATAACTCTAGTTGCGTAACACTGGCTCATTAGTCCTGAAAAATTACAGTTTTGCCCTTAGCCCAAAATTACGGTCTTATCATCGTTTTTTCATCATAGCAAAATTATAGTGGTCTTTTTTTAATTGATTGAGAATTATTCGGCCATTGCCCCGCAACGCGGGCGGGGCATCTACTAGTTATACATATGATTATAAAGTGTTGATGAATAGTGTTTAAAATGTTTTTTTATCCTAAAGTAGAAAAACAATATATTAATAATTGATCCCATAGTTACAAGTGTTTATCAACAATTAATATATATATTCGAGTTTAATTTATTGTTCTATTATACCATTAAAATTATTTTTTATCCTAAAGTAGAAAAACAATATATTAATAATTGATCCCATGGTTACAAGTGTTTATCAACAATTAATATATATATATTCGAGTTTAATTTATTGTTCTATTATACCATTAAAATTATAATTAATTTTTACATCCTATACAATATATGTTTCTAAGTACTATTATCTTTTTACTAATCTATATTTTATCCATTTACTTGCGTTTTTTGGCTTAAAAAATCTAAATTCGTAGTTGTGTTTGATTTAATTTCTTGATGTTCATAAATAAATTTTATTGAAAATGGAGTTTTGTTCGAAATAGAGTCTTTTTTGTTTTGCAGGCTAGATCAAGTGTCGGCGTCATAGCAGTATCATGATGAACAAAACGAATACCGACCGAACAACGTCGACATCAGTATTAGTATATGCATAAAAATATATACGCTTCTAATCCATTTAGTTTGTTTATAATTTGATTTTTCTCCGATAACTCACGTTCATTATTTTTTTTAATAAAGTTGAATACGCGAGTTCGTTTAATATTTGTTTCCCATCTTCCTTATTAACTTTGTTCAAAAATATTCTTTTCTTATTAGTACCGAGACAAAGCAAATCAATACCGACATCGGTGCCAGTATAGTTATTATTGGAACTGGCATCGGTATTCGTTTTGATGGTTTCCAATGTAAAACACATTCTTTTGGACATATCATGACTATAAATTAAGTGTCGATACTGTAACGAATCAAATCCCTTCCCCCATCGAATTCCCTCATATAACGATCCGAACCGATACCGACCGAGTTCCCGCCGCATCGTGCGAGCAAATCCACCTAGTTATTAATTATACATGTTCTATATAAAGTATTTGTGAAACGGGGCCCAAAAATTTAGAGGTCCAAAACTCTAGCTTGGATTTAATACACTATCGGGCCAGCCTTGTAAAATTTTGCCATGACCATCTAAAACAAAATTCGTGGCATGAGTTTAGCCTAAACAGACTTTTTTAGGTTGAATCTTCACACACATTTTTGCTAAAAGGGTTGTGTTCTTTGCCCGTGTAGCTTAAACTGATTGAGTATTTAAAAGCAAGATTTGAATTTAACTAGCCATTAAATTTTCAATTTAAACATAATTATTTTTTACACATTATTATTATTATTTTTTTATTCTGTAAACATAATTTCAAGAATACGTCGCCGTTTGGATAGGGAAGCACATTTCGGCTAACTTGCTGTACAGGATTCAGTTTGTTGAGATGCTTGAAGGGCGTGGTGATGACTTGTGAAGTTTTTTGCGCATCTTAAGACCACCCGTAGTGGGGAGTATTTAGGTGTGAATTGCCCCGAAAATGCCGGAAACCACTATGGGGGGCGTTGTTTTGGTTTTTTTTTTTTTTTTTTTTTGGCGTGTTTTATAAAACACTTTTGATTTGTAAATTTTACCAATGAGAAGTGAGGACTGATTATTTGTTTTAATTAAAAAAAATTAATATTGGGTAATAACTGTAGGGGCATTATACCACTACACCCGTTTTAAGATAATGCCTCATAATGCCCAAAAGTTGATTGGACCGTCACATGGCGCAAAACGCCCAAGGTAGGGGCGTTATCTTCCCCTCCCACTACACATGGTTTAAGGATGATGAGTTTGAGTACATTGAGTGATTGGTGAGTTTTGGTTTTGTATTTTTTAATATTATGTTTTGTCTTACAGTTGTAACTTGTAACGTGTGATGGTATTGTGAATTTATATACTCGTAGTTTGTACAACTTTTGTTTTACTGATTAGTTATCATTACGCTATTTTAATTATACTTAATTCAACAAAATGATTTTGTTTGGTTGACTAGAATTAAGACTTTTAGTAGTTGAGACTTATTTTTCGCAATATGAGTGGTCACACTCAATGGCGGCCTCACCCTCATTTCAGGGCTGTTTCATTGGCTAGAACAAGTTCAACACACGTATGTCAAAATTCAAAAATGGCGCTCGTTACTTTACTCATGTTTTGCTCTTGGTGCTATTGGCAGGCGGCCACGACGTGGTATTTAGTGCCCCTTTGCTGATTTGGCATTGGGTGTTAGCCCACCACACATGGTTTGACCATGTGTAGTGTGTGTTCCATCCAAGCAAGTTTTGGACCATGTCAAAAATTTCCAAAATATACACTATCGCTGGAGTGTCAAAGGGTAGCAGGGGCTACCCCTATTAACAAGCTAGGTCCGCCCATGTGAGGCCAACATGTGAATCCCTTTTCAAAGAGGGGACGTTTCTTTGATTTTACTTTAGGTATATACTAAACCCTTTCACACTAATCCTAGCAAGAGTCATTGATTGCCATGGAATCTGATGCCAATCTGATCAGGTGCATTGTTGTTTGTGTTTCAACTATTGGGGAGCAATAAAATTGGATTGGAAAAATTATACGGTTATTTATGGTGGGGAAGTGAATGGATTGCCGACCAAACATGTAATGTTATTAAAGTTTGGCATTTTCCCAACCGAATATAACACCAAAAAAATCGTATAAATTATCATAGAATATCATACCTTGCTTTTCAATCACAATTGTATAATACTTAAGTACCTAAAAAGTTAAGCAATGTATATCTTTTATAATACACATTTGCTGATTGCTCTATACTTTTCATGGGATTGTACTCTAGTATTTTACGCATATATCTTCTTTTTTGTTGATATATCTGGCTATTTTTCCATGTTGCCGTTACTTATTGATAGCTTCTTATGTATACGTTCTTTAAGTCTACTTATTTGTCCGTTGTTTGTATTGAAGTCGAGGGTCTTTTTACCAACAATCTCTCTATCCCTAAAATAAAGGTAAGGTTTGCCTATATCTATCATCCCCCACCAACAACCTTGCTATGTGTGAATTTAATGGGTATCGTTGTTGTTGTACTCTTTACAAAAACCAAATCTTTAAATAAGAAAAGTTCAAGACCGTATAAACACTTTATATATTGTTAAAAACCAAATCTTTAAATAAGAAAAGTTCAAGACCGTATAAACACTTTATATATTGTTTTAGCTGTAATACACAAAATCGTTCCATATATACCTTCTCTACTTCTCTCTCCGAATATATCCGACATCCACAACGTCCAAATACTTTTGCGGTTCTCATAGTTATATGCAGACACACATAGAGGAGGGTTTTAGGTAAAACACTGTTCTGTTTTTCTCAAGAACACAGAACAAAATAAATCATTCAGTTCTCCAATGTTGAAAAAAAGTATAATATAAAGAAATGACCAAAGTGCAATTTTTATTCATCTCTCATGAAATTAAAACAAGGTATATGGAAAAAATTCCTTTACATATCAAACCTAAACATGCGTAAGTCACATGTATGTTATATTGTTCACATGTGTAGGTAAACGTTACCAAAGGGCATGTATCTCAATGGTACCAAGGTGTTGAAATGAGAACCTATAGAGAACTATTAAAACCCATTTTTATTCACCGACGATGCATTTTCCGTTGAATCGCCATGAATTATAGGGTATTCATGGCAATATTCTTCTGCTGGTTGAGAGCCTGAGTACAGAACTTGTAGAGCCATCTAAATGTCATAGTATATTCATACTTTATATAACCTTGACTGTTCTTGACAATCAAAGTGAACCAACTTTCGTTTGATTAACTGATAATAATAATAATAATAATAATAATAATAATAATAATAATAATAATAATAATAATAATAATAATAATAATAATAATATCTAACATAAAAGGGCAGTCTCTGTACAGGCTGTCTTTAAAAGCATAGTTATAATCGAAAGATAAACCTACCTTCACAATAAAAAAAGAGAAACCTACAAACCGATTGCCAGAAAGAAAAAAAAAAGAAAAAGAAAACCAAGTGTGTGCTAATCGCTAAACTTGCAATCTTGAAAAATAACAATCTACCTGGCAATCACGACGAGCTGAAGTTACGTTTAGTGGCTTCCATCTTCAAAAGCAAATCTTTAATCTCTCTTTCCATCCTTACTTTCATATTAAAATACTCCTGATGAGCATTTTCCAATGCTTGTAATTCTTCTAACTTTTGTCTCCTCATTTCCTCCGCTTCCGATAAATGCAACTTTCTCACGCGGGTCCCATACTCTTCATCAATTTTCTTGCTTTTTGCCTGCGCGATTCGGTTTAGACCTTCGGCTTCTCTTCTTGCATCGTCAGCACGGTTTTGAAACATTTGCGCCTCTGCCAGCTTGATCCTGACTATGCCGTCCAGCTCATCGAAAACCGGTTCTCTCGGAATTGAAGGAGCTGCACGTTGTAGTTGCATGTCTGAACTGGCGGTTTTTAACTGCGTCGACCTGTCTGCGTAAATGGATTTCATCCACATGACAGCTTCTTGACTAGTTTTTGGAATATCTCCATGATTTTGTTTCGGTAATTCTTTTTCTTGTGAGATTTGAATGTTGTCGGATTTGAAAGCATCATCATCTGCACAGTGAAGCACAGAAGGTTATAATTAGATCGTCATAAATGGTTAATATTATTAAATAGGGCAAATCTCATAAAAAGCACTATATTTTCTGATTATTCTCACAAAAGTCACTCCACAATTATTTTGCAGATAAAAAACACTATACTTTATGTTTTTTTTCTTGCAAAAGTTACTCAACAATTTTCTGCACATAAATGTCACTCCACTTGTCACTTTGAAACAAATTATGATTTATTTTTTGTTTTAAATAATAACCTGGAATAAAGTTTTTCTTTGATAAATTCCATCTTTGCACCAAATATTATAAAACCATTGTACATCAGTGACGTCAACTTTTCTTTACAATATTCATCTTTTCAACTTTCAAGGTGCAAATGTTTTAAAAGAGAATACAGTTATATATACTATTTAAGCTTAAAACTTTTAAATTCATAAAATATTGATTATTATAAAAACTATAGTTAGTTATATTGATCTGTTTGATTTACGAAGCTCGAAATGAATCAATTTACATATTCAAATTATAGATGAATTCTTGAGATGTTCTAACAAAATAATTTACAGGTGGTGCAAGAAAATAAAGAATGTTAACATGAAATTTGGAACTTAACGCGTGTTCTTTTGTGTCATACATTGCTTATATATTTTTTTATTTTTAAAAAAGAATTCAAAATGATGTCATTGTTGAGTGACTTTTGTGAGATAAAAACAGAAAGTTTAGTGTTTTTATGTGCAAAAAATTGTGGAGTGACTTTTGTGAAAAACAACAGAACGTGTGGTGTTTTTTTTATGATATTTGCCGTATTAAAGCAAATGATATTTAAATGAGAAAGAAGAAAAATGTACCAATTAAAGAAAGCTTACCATTGAGGAAACTCATTATATAACTTCTAACTTGTTGAAGATCGGATTTATTTGAGAGTCTAGTCAGCAACTGAAGTGAGATCTCATGAAGACGTTTTCCTCGAATATCCTCGCTGCCAGAAAATATTCTTCTAACATATTCAAGTTCGTTAGCCATAGTTTCAGCACTCCATCCTTTAGCAAAATTCTGATAAACCTCCCTCACAAAACCGAACATTTCAGAAGGGTGATCACACGCAACACAAAAAAACTGCATCTCAGTTTGACTTTGACCTAAAGCCCCGGTTGCACTACGACCATTTCTAATAAACGATTCCCGTAAACCACAATCAGTGTGACACCAATGCAAACATACATCACATCCTACCCAACTACATGTATTTGAAGCCATATCAAACTTTGAACATACTAAGCACATGCAAGCACTGCAAAAACCTTTTTTCTGCACGCAAACTTTGCAATCGCATTCATCGACAGGTAAGTAACTCCGACACGCAAGATTTCTGCATCTTAAGTTTAGATATATTTCGGCTAAATCAGAAGATGATATATCAGCATTTGTTTGAAGAAAATCTTGAATACCTGTTTTAAATGCCACCAGTATCTCTATTTGAACACTATGGGTTTTCGATAGAGTATCTAAAGTAATATCTGACCTTCTTTCGAGTATTTTACGAAAGGTGGAAAACTGTCTTCGTTTACCCGGGTTCAAAATAACATCACGGGCTAAATCTTTTAAACTTGCTATAGACGGTGGATTCATTTCGTTTAATATCCGGGTCACAATGTGTAATGGGTCGGAAACCACCATCGTAAGAATTGGCTCAACCAAATCGGCTGGATTAGTACCAACAACTTCCCGCATAACGCGCCTTTTATCTTTATGGAACTCCGAACCGGTATCATGAGATCCGACACTTTGAGTTGGGGATCTTATCTCGTTCATATGCCTTGAGTGTGACCCTGACGGCTGTTTGTTGTTATTATTATTACTGCTTAGCTGTCGTTCCAATCCAAGAGGTGCTTTATAACTTCCTTCTGCTGATCTGGCACTATGTAATTGTAAAGATTGAACATTTGAAGCATTTGAAACATTAACATTTCCGTTTGAAACGCTTCTTTGAAGAACAGGTGGTGGTTCTGTGTTCTTCTGATCGTCTGATGACTGGAGCTGCTGCCAGTTCACACCTTGAAACAACGGACGGCTTTTAACAGATTGTTCAAAATCGAATGAATTCTCTGTTAGTGAGCAGCTAGGGTTGTGAGTGAAGTGCTGAGAACCAGAAAACGATCTCGTGAATCCATCGGAACTTGTTTGGAACGAGCTCACATGCGACTGAATGCTCATTTCCTGACTCGGAGAATCTGGACCTTGAACCGGGTTCTGGCAACCGATAGGAAGAAGAACAGATGGTAAACGAAGCGACAGTTCAAGCGGTTCTAACGACAGATCCTCATCTTTCGGTTTGGCGGCTCCTTTTTGGTCGGAACTTTCTTGCTTTTTAACAGGATCCATGAAGAACAAATCGAAACCCCGTGTGCTTGGTCCTTCCATGTCGATCTCTTTACTGGTCATAAAATCTTGTGATTCGTCATTGCCATCGGAAGCAGAAACAATCACGCTCTTGCCCTTGTCTTTGAAATTTTGGGTCAGTTCTTTTGTCACAAGAGAATGATTAACATCTCCAGATGTGTCATGTGACTCGTGTTGTTCTGCAGTTTCCGTTACCTGTACATGCATATCCATATTAAAATTCTCCCCTTTGACTTCATCATTTGTATCATTATCTTGTTGCATATCCGTATTAAAATTCTCCCCCTTAACTTCATCATTCGTATCGTTATCTTGTTTTGAAGTTACTTCCAAGGGTTTACTACTTCCAGAAAAATTGCTAGCTTTCTCTTTATGAGCATCCTTCTTTTCATTACCTGACAATAATGTAACCGCAACTCCGTTTTCAACCGTTTTCCGGGTTGAAGAATCCCCAGAAGAAGACGACTGATTACCTGTGTCCGTTACCTTTTGAAGAGTTTCTGGTTCTTTAACATCAGCTTTCTTTTCAACAACACTTTTTCGTTCAGGCTTGATCTCTTCTTTTGACGTTACCTTTGTGCTATGACTGCTATCTTCCAAACATTTTTCATAAACACGAACTTCTTTTTGAACCTCCTGGCTGGTATTCATTGGCATAGAAGGCGGTTCACCGGCTGTTTCCTCAACAACAGAAGCACATTCAGGACGAGGATCATGATCGGGATCCGGTTCAAGCTCACCTTCTTCTCGTTCACTGTTGTTTTCACTCTTCGCAGGAAGACTTTCACTCTTTTTTACTTCAACACTCTTCGACTGCTCACTTCCAGAGTCCTTCGACCAAGCCGGTGACTTCGCATCTCTCCCACCCTGCGGAGATCTCACATTACCAATTTCTTCCGAAGCAGCCTTACCTCCGCCACTCTTCGTACCTTCCTCCACATCTTTACCACCACCAATTCGCCGCCACGAAGAAACACTACCCTCTCTCCGCGAACGATCTCTCTCCGATCTAAACCCCTTCGGAAAATCCCTCCTCGGCCCCGAAAAACTTTCAGATCTATGTATCCTATCTCTATCACTACCGTATCCACCACGAGGAGACGAGCTCAAAATCCCTCTTTCGCCTCTTTCACCACCATCCCTATACCTGTCATAACTCTTCCTCCTTTCATAACTATCCGCATCATAATCCGACCTCTTCCGAATCAACCTCTTACGATCATCCTCAACACGGTCATACCGTGACGACGATGAAGACGACAAACCTTTTTTACCACTTTCAGACTTATAATGAAAAGTTCTATGAGAACCCGACTGATGCAAACCCGAATCATCATCCTTCCTTCCCCAATCCTTAAACACACCTTTTTCCCCTCCATAAGAGTTCAAATCATCACTAGATTTCAATCTCTTCATATTTTCTCAAATCACAACAATTCAGAACAACAGATTAAACACCTTCAAGTACCAAACTGCTGTTTCTAAACCCTAGATTCGAAATAATCTAATTAAGCCAGATGCAAGAGCTAAATCAAGCTACGGATCTCAATATATCATCTAACAGAGGTTAATCGAGAAACGCACATAACAATTACAGATTTACAAGCAACAACAATCTCAATTTAGGGTTTCTTAACAAACAAAACCCTAAGTTAATAAATAGATACAGATGTATAGAGACATGATACCAGTACACATTCAGGAGGATAGAATAGGGACGCCGGTGGAATACATGATCGGAAAACAGTATTCCGGCTAGAGAAAGAGGTGAAATTTGTAGGTTTTTGACAAAGAAAGAGTTCAGTCAACGTGTAGCTTTAACAAATGAGGAAAATGATATAAAGAAGAGAGAGAAGGAGACTTGGATACGCAAGGTGCGTAGTGCGCATAGTTGGACCTTTGGTGGAGAGTGGGTGTAATGCGCATAGGGAGCGCAGGTTAGAGAGGAAAATTTAGTCAACGAAAGTTGAAACGACAAGGGTCACGCATATCCATGTCATCGTTGCGAATAACAACGAAAATAATATTGTTTTTAAAAAATATTAAAAAATATCGTCTTTAGAAGACTAGAATCCACCAAAGTGAAAGTGTGCCACGTATCATTGTTTTTAAGTTTCACGAATTTATTAAGCTTATGGGTATGAATTTATCAGTGTCACGCTCTGTTCTAGTTCATTTGGTCGCTTACTGTTATGCTTACTTTTATTATTAGCATCTTTAACAGTTTGAAGAAAATAAATGGCATTGCATCTATAATTCTCTGTGCTACTATGTGTTGGATAGCACTATTGTCCACTTGATTGTTATTGTTATTGATACTTGGATTCTCATTAACCACGTTAATGTTACTCTGGTTATCGTTATTCAGATTTCCTTGATTTTCTTCGTCGGCCACCTGAATTTTAAACAAGTATCCCATATTAATATCACAATTAATATCTTAATACAGTTAGGGGCTGTTTGGTAGCCTCTTAATGACCATTCAGATGCTACCTCTTAATGGTTTAAAACCTCTGAATGAATAAGAGGCAACCTCAAGTCTGAATGGTTAAGAGGTAACCTCTGAATGGTAAATCATCACATGTTACATTCTTCTACCTTCTCATTGGTAAAATTCTTAATGGTCCCATTAAGAGGTAGCCTCTTAATGACCATTCAGAGGCTACCAAACAACCCCTTAATCACATGACACGCATTTTTACCAAAAGCGTCGATCATTGCGACTATACTCTTTTCATATACTATTATGTGTCTATTACACACTAGTACAGAAATAAAATTACAATACCAACAGAAATAAAATTACACTAATAGTATTATGCATCCGTACACACATAATTTTATTTTATTATTATTATTACTACCGTCTCCTCCATTCTCACATTCACGGATACGGATTTATCCAAAAATCCATATTGCGCTCATCGTATTTCCATACGAGACGCTCTCCCACCTGACGCATTCTCTCACTGCTTTCTAAGATTTCCTCCCCGAAAGTCCTAAGTTCTTGGACGTTTTCTGCACTCATTGGGGGTGCAAGTTCTCGGACTGGGTTTGGAATCTGGGGTACATGTTCCTGATATGGGGGTGTAGGTGTCTGAAATTGGTAAGGATCCTCTAATATTTCCCTAATATAATCATCTTGGTAATAGAGATCTAAAGGGTCCATACCTGGGTAAGCTTTTATGTTCTGTATGGGTGGATAATCCTGGATAGGATAACGTTGCACAAAATCCCTATTGTCGTCCCACCAGGGATCGTAATTCGGGTCTAGAGGGTTTGGTGTAGGCACTCTAGGGATTTCTTCTGGATTAAAATCGTACATCTCCACTTGGTTTTCCTGATTTTCTATCTCCATAGGTTGTTCTGGGTTTTGTGGTTGTGGGGCTACTAGTTGTTCCAGACTTGGGTCAGCAGCAGTCGTAGCTAAGATATGGAAATTAGCTAGGCTTCTATTTAGCATATCTTGAGTCTGGGCATCTATCTCTCGCTTAATAGCTGCTAAAGCCCTTTGCTGTTGCAATTTTCGCATTCTCTTCCTACGAGCAAAAGCTTCTTTACTGAACCATCCTCGTTTCTTATTAAGAAATGGTTCTTCAGATTGAGCTCTAAAAGCAAATATTTCATCCTCCTGATCAGCAGAATACCCTGAAAAGGCAGGCTGTGATGATGTACCTTCACTCTTAGGTGAATCAGATAACTGACGGTTCAGATCTGAGGGTCCTTGATCACTCATACTGAAAACTAACAAATAGTCAAATAACACATAACACATAATTACAGTTATGCACGTATTTCCGTAATTTATTTCCTAACACAAAATTTAAAATTTAAGTGTCAGCAGAACACTTCTTTGGCTCAGACCAGTGGCTAGGCTCTGATACCACCTTCTGTCGCAAACCCCGATCCCTGTTTCCCGGGAACGGGCGGACACGATCTCAGAGTTTTGGTGGTATCAGATTATTAAATCTTGCAGCGGAATTTTCATCAGGACCGTAGTTAGGAAATGTTTATCAGAGTAAAACCACCTTCTTTTATATTAATAATAACATGGGCAAAACCCAAGTTTCTTATTACAATACATTATAGGAACAAACCCTATTTTATTGAATTTAAAACATCGTTTATTAGGTAACTTTTATAGCCCCATTTTTCCCAAGCCTTCAGTGCTCTCCAGCTGGCTTTTCAATAATTGGCTGTTCACATTGTGTTACCTGTAACGCATTTTTAAAAACATTTGTCAGTCGGAAATACTGGTGAGTGAATCCCAGTTTAATCAAGAAACATTTTATCAATTAAAACAGTATTGAGAGCGATCACATTGTTTATTTCTACACAATTACTCATTCAGTATTTGCCACTCAACCGGATCTATGGCTATGGTCAAATTACCCATTGGCTAACTCGTTGTCCAATGGTAATGTACCGTCGTTCCCGACTTACTACTACTCGTAGTAATAAATTTTGTATACAAAACCCCATAATACCGGCAGTAATTGAAGAACTACAAAGACTCAATCACCGCTTAATCATATTGTAAAACAATTAAGGTTTTGTAAAACATTCCAAAAAGGTTAACAAAAAGAGGATAAACTCACTTTGCTATCTTAGGCTTCTCGTAAGGGTTTCCTGGATATAATCTATAATTTATACAAATGTACATTGGTTAGTATCATAACCCTTTGAAATTATTAATAATACCCTCCCCGAGACGGCATTCCAACAACTACGTCGGGCAGAACCACGACAGTTGTTACGGAACCCTAAATCAATCGGGTAGCGTAACTATTATGAAACTGGGTTATAATACTTACAATGGAGCAGAACCTTGCTAATTAGGGGTATAATACCCAAATATTATGCCTAATACTTTCAGAATTCGAGATTGAGATTTGTGAATGAGCAACGGAAATTGAAAACTGATGCCTGCTATTTATAGTTGTGATATTGGGTTCTGTCGCGGCCCGCGTGAGACACAGGCCAAGGTTACGCGGCCCGCGTCAACCTTGGTCAACACTATAGCTTGGCCTGGTCAGCTTGTAGACTTGCCACGATGTCGACACGTGTCGGCATCTGGTGTATCCGCGTTTCACGAGCTCTCGCAGCCCGCGTGAGCTTGAGGTGGGATCCTACGCGGCCCGCCTCAGCTCTAAATTCAGATTTTTATTTTCTTTTCTATGTTATAATCTATTTTGGGCTCGGTTTTCACATACGGGGTATAATATAAGACATATTGGGACAATTTAAAATATAATAGAGTGTCAGAAATATTATGAGGGTGTCGATTTTACCGAGGGTTGTTACATTCTCCCCACCTTACTTTAGAGCTCGTCCTCGAGATCTACTGAAACAAATGCGGGTATTTCCTTTGCATTTCTGACTCAAGCTCCCATGTGTATTCAGGTCCTCTTTTGGAGTCCCACTTCACTTTGACTAGAACTAATCTCCTATGCTTGAGATTCTTGACTTTCCTGTCTTCAATTTGTAGGGGTCTTTCTACAAACTTGAGTTGTTTATTTACCTCTATATCCCTAAGAGGTACTATCAGTGATTCATCAGCTAAACACTTTTTGAGGTTTGATACATGAAACACATTATGTATTCCTGCCATTTCCTCTGGCAGTTGTAGCTGATATGCTACTGGTCCTATTCTTTTAATAATCTTAAATGGTCCAATATACCTGGGACTTAGCTTTTTGTAAGACCCTAACACACTTTAACTGAAAAGACGCAGCGGAAATACGTGCCATAAAATTTCTTTCATTACAAACGTCTTGTCTTACTTGAAAGTTTGTTTTAATATGAATCTTTTACATAAATAAGGTATAAGTCATGTTTACTAAAGTACATACTCAATTATCCCCGTACAATCTACTTTGTGACCCGATCTTCGATCTCTATTCCTCGTGATAACCGCCTGCGATTCGTACAACCTGCACTCACCACATGCATTCATAACATTAGTATATAATACATAAACAAGATTCAATATCGTACACTTCCCATTTCCTTATCTTTCTAACTTTAAGCATTTCATCTGCATATCCATGTCCTGGTGAGTCTTCAATAATGTACCTGCATTACCTTTCATTCTCAAGGCACACTATTAATAATGTATTACTCAACGTACCTAAATCACGCGTACATACATTCTTACATGCATACATACACATCTGCATACGTACATGCCTTCCCATATCTCTACAAACATGCATAAACTCATACGTACCTTCATATATACCAAACACACATCTACATACGCACATACATTACTACGTCTCTACATACGTACATATACACATACGTATCTTCACATATACATAAATGCATATCTACATACGTACATACATTACTACGTCTCTACTTACTTGCATACTCACATTTACACATTCAAGATCTTATCGAACCCTTGTATACTCATACATACCTTTATGCTTACATACGTAGACATCCACATACATACATACCTTCCCATATCTTCACATGCATACATACAGTCAGACTTACCTTCACACATACATATATATACACATCTACAGATGTACATACCCATATATACACATACAAGCTCTCACATACTTCTTACATAATCATACATTAATTACATAGGACTTAGACTTAGATTTATAGCCCATAGACATCTAAGGAACCATCAAAATCATGTTTGGAAAGTCCTCCGTAGTCCACGGATAACAAACCGAAGCCTAGGATACATAAATCAACTTAAATAACATATTTTTAGTTTTTTGAACTTAGGGAGGGCGTCGGCGACGGCCCTAGGGTCGTCGGCGACGACCCTTGCAATTACCCGTAGCCAAAACTCCCCGTAGACAGTCAAATAACCTGTCAGCCAAAAACTCACTTTCTAGAGCCCGTCGGCGACGCCCCCATACCCGTCGGCGACGCCCTCTAGAATTTGCAGTTTTCTGCAGTTCCGTTTCGTCGTCCGTACGCACTAAAACGCGCATAACTTTTGAACCGTTTACCCGTTTAACCTCCCGTTTCTTCCTACATGCTTGTAAATTCACATTATATCATGTGAACTTGAAATCCAACATCCGGTTAAGGAAAATATTCACTTAAAGCTCTCGGCTTTATATACCCGCTTTCACTTATTCGACCCGTTCATGCATTCATCAACATAACTTGATTGTTTGACCTAAATTCCCCATGAACCTTATAATTTCGACGTCGTCTATCATATAAGGTTCCAAACACGGGTTTATTACAACATCCCAACCCATTTCCACTTAAATGTTATTTTGACCCGTTAAGGGTATTTACGCATTTTTAAGGACTTTGACTCGCAAAGATCATACTTTTCGCTTTCATACATGTCCAAAGTAATCATTTAATCTAATGGCTTGTTTCTAAACAGCCTTTTAAAGTTATTCGCCCAATATACCTATCAAGGGCATTTTTGTCAACTTCGCTCCATCCTTTACAACAAAGGACTTCATTTCATATTTAGCCAATCTCACTACTTAACTATAACTCTATTTACACATACCTGGCTCGGATCAACGCTATGACCCGTTTTAATACTTCATCCGCTAAATTGCTCGTTAATAGCAACAAATTTTCTTTCGCTATTCATTTTGTGAATTCACAACGCTTGACAAAACAATTCATTAATCGATATTGTCAAATGGTGATATCTTCACCATTTGACCCGTTAAATCTAAATATCTATTTTATCCTTGTGGGATTTTAATTATCCATCATCCCGTCCATGTAACTTATTCCTTCGTTAATTCGCAACCAAAATTACCATAATACCCTTTTATCCCTTTTTAACAATCAAATCTAGTTTCTTATCATGAACACATGTTCCGACCCGTATCAAAACTTGTCGGAACTTCATACCTCATTTATAAACTTATCATATTCATAATGTTGATACACTTTGTGTGGACGCGACTCGGCTCGGTTCGACTCGGCCTTGAAGACTTGAAGACACGAAGATCGAGACAAAGCTACAGCCAAGGGGGAGTTTGTTGGTGCACTTGTGTCTGTACTTTGTCTGTATTTCGTCATGATACAAAACGATGTCTTTAATGTAAGGTTGATGTAAGTTTGACCAAGTCAACCATCCTCCTGGTTTGACTTGACCAAACAGTTAGAGAAATGTTGTAAGCTGGCTGTGTCGAAGGATGTGTCATCGAAGGATTGTTTTATATCCTTCGATGATGAGCTCGAAAGATAGACCACGAAGGATAGACCTCGAAGGATATCATCCTTCGAGGTGAATGTGATCTTTCGAAGGGCTTTCTGGTCGACAGATGATCTTTCGATCAATCTGTCTGATCCTTCGACCAGACCTGCTGTGTCGGGTATATATACCCATGTGTTGTGTTCAGTTCGATAGATTAGGCAAGAGAAACAGAGAGAGCATTCTGTTGAGAGCACACACACGAGAGAACTTTGAGAGTTTGCAGAATACATCTGTGAACATTGGACTTGTAACCGAACCTTTCATACGCATTAATACAAGTGGTGTTAATCGTTGAATGTTGTGTGTTGTGTTTGTGCTTATTCTCATATAAAGTCTCGGTTGCATGCTAGCTTGGATTCCGCACTCGCTAGTGTGTTTGATATAACAAGGATAAGGTTTTATCTCATCCTCGAGAGGGACTTACAAGTGGTATCAGAGCCTTGGCTCTTCTCCTTGTTAAAACCGAGGTGTTCTTGGGTGTTTTTCGGGTTTTGAAAAGTTTTTTTTTTCTGAAAAACTTTGTTTTATCGGGTTTAAATCTTGTTCGGAAGTTTGTAGTTTTACCGGAAAACCCTTTGTGTTCTTAATATCTTCAAGTGTTCTTCAAAGTTTACATCTTTTGATCTTGTTTAGGTTATTTTCGAAAGTTGTTGGTGTATTGGATAGGGTGAGCTGATTAAAATAATCAAACAAAATCTGTTTTTGCAGAAAATCATGGTCTGACCATACTTTCTGCCGAAAGATTTACCAACCCATCACCTTTTTCACCAACCTGTCACCCGTTGTCAACTGTGTCAGAACCGATCGAAAGATATCCTTCGAAGTCGAAAGATCATCTTTCGACCAAAGGAGGTTCGACAGATAGTCATCCTTCGAGCATCCTTCGAAGTGTGAGACTTATCCTTCGAACCAAGGAATATTTTCGAAACATACATCTTTCGGTCTTCTGCTCATTTTCGAAAGACTAGGATCCTTCGATTGGGGAGTCTTTCGAAGTCATCTTTCGTGTTCATCTTTCGGTCTACAGTCCTTTTTTTTTCGAAAGATAAGGATCCTTCGTTTGGAGAATCTTTCGAAAAACATTGTTCGACACTCAACAGTGATCTCTCGAACACTGTTGATCTTTCGAACAGGTGTTGATCTTTCGATCCTTGTTTGTTTAAGTCTAACAGTTTGTGTTCTTCAGGTCTTTCGATCAAGGATCTTTCGGCTGGTTGTTATCATTTGAAATTAACATAGTTTGTGAAAATTAAATTTTTAAATAGAAAACTTGTTTTCATTTTTAAATCAATTTTCACTTAATATATTAATTTTCATAAAATGGGAACAAACGGTCAGTGGGATCCAACCGCGTGGACTCAAATAACTTCGACTCCACAATCATCATCTATGCAACCTACGCAATCTACGTCAGATTTCAACAAAACTGCATGGATGCAAGCTATTGCCCCACCTCAAGCTGCAATGATCACTGCAAATCAATGGGCATTGGTCACAAATCAAAACAGCAGTATTCAATCTATGATGCAGAACGACAGTGAAACTGGTACAAGCACAAAACCGCCAAAGCTAAATCACATCAATGATTGGGGATGGTGGAAAGAAAGGCTGAGAACTTATGTTCAGGGGCAAGGTCAAGATCTATGGATGTGCTTCTTCACCGCATTTGAACATGATTTGGAAGTTGCAGGATCCAATCCAGAAACTTACAGCACCTTGTCTGAAGATGATAAGAAGAAATTTGAGTTAGAAAAGAAAGCATTCATGATTCTTACGCAAGCTCTTCACAGAGACATATACCACCAGTTTGTTTACTGCACGACTACTAAAAGCTTGTGGGATATGCTCACGTTACGATGTGAAGGAAATGCTCAATCTAGAAAGATTAAGCAAGATTTACTGAAGAAAGAGTTTGAAGGATTCACGTGTATGGAGAATGAGGCTTTGGCAGATTTATCCACAAGGTTCCATCACTTGTTGAGCGAGATGTTTGCTTTTAAAGTCACTGCCACTCCACAAGAAATGGTGAAGAGATTCGCTGATAGCTTACCAGCAAAGTGGAGCAGTTATCTTGAAATTCTCAAAGAAAACGGTGTTCTAGACACAATCACCGTTTATGAGTTAATTCAAAGATTGGAGAACAAGGATGTGGAAGAAAAGCTTAAGGCGAAAAGAACACTGACTCCTCAAAATCCTGAGATGTACTTTGGGATTGCAGGAGGTATCAGTGGAGAAAGACCAGCTTCTCAACACGCGAAGCTTCAAACAGCTTTCGTTTCTAACACCGGACCTTCAACAACAGATCAGTTTGATCCTTCAGCCTACACGATGTTTTCAAGACCGAATGTGCAACCGACAGCTCAGCAGCAACAACCACAACAGCAAGGGTTTTATGGAAACTCTTCAAACTTTCAATCCACTTCCAATCCTAACACAGTCAGATTAGACACTTCCAACTTTTCCAAAGTCAGTGTCGAAGTAGCCAAGGAGCATATGGAGATGTTGAATACCTTGGTTAGTGCTTATAGTGGATTGATCGCAGGTCAGATTGGGAATATCAATCTAACCAATGAAGATTATCAGCAAGTGGATAAAGAAGAGTTTGAAATGATGGATATCAAATGGGCTCTTGCTAGTGCAATTCGAAGAGCAAAGGAGTTTATGGAAAGGACGGGGAGAACCAACTTGGAAAACAAGAAAGACACCAAGTATGGGTTTGACAAGAAAGCTGTCAAGTGCTTTAACTGTGGCGAACGGGGTCATTTCAAGAGGGAATGCACAAGACCAGCTCAGCATGGAAATCAAAATCCGTTCAGAAATCAAGGCAACCAGCAGAACCAGAACGGGAACAATGTTCGTACGTTGATACCTGTCAACAACCAAGGCCAAGCAGGGTCATCAAATGCCAACCGGGGGCTGGTGGTTCAAATAGATGAGGGTTGTGATTGGTCGCTTCAGCTTGGAGAAGGAGGAAATGGTGGAACAGCATGTTTTGCTGAAGTCGTAAAGGATTTAAAGCACGCCAGTGGTGGAGAATCTTCCACCAATGGTGTTGCATTTTCTGGAGATGAAGACAGTTCTGGTTATAGTGGAAGCTCAGATGAAGAATCCTCCACTTCAGGAAATGATCATGTGGATGAGACATCAAGTGCGTCAGTCGATGCAGATATTGATGAGCTTTTGGAGGAAACTGCAGCAGTAACTGAAAGAGGATCTAATTTGGTGGATCAAACTGCTCATTCTTCGTCTTCTCTCCATTCAGCCTTTATGGCTAATGTCGACAGTTCATCAAGCCAGGTAAGTGTCGATGAACCCACTGTAGTTAGCTGTGAAAATTGTGATAGTTTAAATGTTAAATATGCTGAACAGGAAAGTCAGTTTGAAATCCTATCCAAACACAATCAAGAATTGATTGTAGATCTTTCTAAAGCAGCTGAAGCTAACGTGTTTTTAACCAGAAATGAAAAGGAATTTAAAACAACAATTGCGTCATTAAGACATGATGTTTCAGAATTACAAAAAGCTGTTTTGCGAAAACAACATGCTAACAATGATCTTATAGACACAATTGAAAAGCAGATGGTAGAATTGGCAACCGCTCGATGTGAATGTGAAACAATCAAGCAGAAATTGGAAAGTTATTCCAATTCCCGCTATGTATTGGATCACATTATTGATGTTCAAAAGAAAAAGGGGGATAAGAAGTGTATGGGATTCAAATCATGTCCTCCCCCAATGAATCACAATTACTCCAAATTGCCTGATGACGAGGATATGCCCCGTTTTGAACCTACTGTGCCACTCGGTCTAGATGACTTTGCAGCAGGCCTCGGGTTCACAACTGGTACATCATCCTCGGGTCAATCAGAATCTGAGAAAAGTGTGACAGCTTCATCGTGTGTTAAGGAACAGAGTCCTCCCGTTGTTGAGGATACTGATTCTTCGGATGATGAATCTGATGTAATTGTGAACCAACAGTCTAACTCGGTTACAACAGATATTCCAATCGAGAATCACATCCTGTGTGATCCACCAGTGAAACCGAGTAAGACTGAAATGTCAAAAGAAATGGAGTCGATTGTATCAAGTTTTGAAGGAAGTAACTTGTTGTACACGCTCAAAGGAGATGACAAAATTTACTCTAACAAAGATTTTCCAATTAAAAATGTAAATCAAGAATTAATTGAGCAAATTTTTGAAGGATGCATTGATAAGTTTTTGGGGAACAAAAGTGGCAAAGTTACTGTCACTCAATGTGATCCAATTCCGTGTGAACAAATTAGAAAACAGTACGGAAACCAAAAACTACAAGTTGAGCGAAAACAACAAGTCAACTCCGGAAAGGGTAAGGTACAGGGAAAGAAGGCTCAGAACAAGAATGTTCAAGCACCTAAGGTTCAACAACAATGGGTGCAAAACAAAAGAGCTCCTGTTAAGAAAAGAGAACCGAAAGTGAACTTTGTCGGATCCACGGGTTCAGACAAACTTGAAACATTTCAGGATAAATCTAACCTTGATTTTATAAAACAAGTTAGAATTTTAAAACGAAATGATCAGAATAATTACACCCAACACACCAACGGATGTGATTTAGGTCCAAGCACGTCTAGATCACAAAGTTCATTGTCTGGTTCTCAGTCTGGTCATCAACGTGTTTCTCCGAGGTTTGTAGAGCGGAGAATGTGCTTTGAGTGTGGCACAATTGGGCATATTGTCAGATACTGCCCATACCTGCAAAAGTTGAAGGCAAAAACAAGTGCTCCCCAAGAAACCAATTACCAAAAACGATCATTTTCCCCGAAACTAGACCCACGTGTCTTGAAAGAAAGGGAAAAGAAGTTAAAACAAAAGAATCAAAAGGTAATTGAAAAGGCCTTAAAATCAGAGGTCAAAGAAGAAAAACCTGTTCAAGCAAAACCTAAAACTGTAAAACCAGTAAATGCTAAAACAATTAATGCAAATACTGGTAAAGAACAAACAGCTTGGAAACAAAAACAGGTAATTCAGTCAGGGGGAGCACCACAGGTTCTTTTTCCTAATCATCAAGTGATTGAGATCACCTTTCTTGATGATCAAGGACGACCCAAGTCCACAAAGGCTTGGGTCCCTCTCTCCAACTAATTTTTGAGTAAGCGTGTAGGATATTCCAGGAGGAACTTTCGATAGTCGTAAGATTGTTGATAGTGGAGCATCCTTGCACAAAATAGGCAACAGAAGAAATTGCTGCCTTTGATGGAGAGAAAAAGTAAAAGGAAACAGAAATGTCTGTTGAAAGAGATTGAAAAGCTTCGACAAAATGAAAATCATTTCAAAATGTGAATGTTCAAGGTTTTGATCGGGTCCCCGGGATAGATTCAAATCAAAATGTACGCACCTGCAGCACGTCTGAAGTTCAACATTCTACAAGATGAACGTGCAGTGTACATTTCTTAGTGGTGTGATTGAAGAAAATGTGTTTGTTGAACAAACCATCCAGGTGTGCGGATGCCTTGGTATGGGTTGAACAACCGCACACTACTTCTGAGAGAGAAAGATAAAGACCTTCGCTGGTGCAATGTGGAAGACCAGCCGGACCCAAAGGTTTCTGATCTTGTTGCTGTGAAGAGATTTCTAAGTTGCTACAGAATCGACTTTGAAATCCACACCGGGTGGATATCCAGTTTGGGAGAGCACTCAGATTCCTTGCAATGCACGAAGCAGTTGCAGGATACGGTTTTAAATTTCTAATCTCTCCTATAATTGTCGATATTTAAGCTGCTTTGTGAATTATTATCTCGTTCAGCACTCTTTGGCCAGACAATGTTGTCATGGTCCGCACCGCGTACCGACATGCCAACTGATTTTTCCAAAATTCACTAAATCATTTCTGATTAAAACTTAATTTTGGTAAACGGCATTGAGGTAAAACATGAGTTAACCAACATCGGAAAATCATTTTTGTAAATACCTTTGTGTTTTAAATTTATTTTAGTTTGTTGATTTTAGGGGGAGTAAATCCAAAAATTTGAAAATCCAAAAACATTGAAAATTTCAAAAACACAAAAACAATAGAAAAGCAAAAATGAGTTCCCTGGCGAGCAAAAGAGAATATGATAGTACATCAGTGGTCTGTCTAAACCCCTTTAAACCTTAAATGAAAAACGATAAGCAGCTCTATATAAGATGTATCGGTAGGCTCACAATCATTTTAAAATGTGCAGGGTGATATAAACTTAAATCGACTGAGGACTGGGTGGGAACCATTCATTGGCATATGGTCTTAGTACCGAAATTTCGTTTGAGAGATTGCCGAGGTTCTGAGATATTCGGTCTTTATGCTGCTTATCATCTGGGTATCATGGTTGTATCTTTTACCGAAAAATAACGGGGACGCAAGTCTAGATCTTCCATGATACTATACATACGTGTACATACTGCATACGACCTCAATAAGTGATCAACAATCACATGTCCAAACAAATAAGTGATAATATATCACAAATTTTTTTCCGGGAGTCAAGTTCGTCTCTCTGCTGTACGAAAGTACTGACCTGTTCACGGACTTGCTCCTGTGCCCTCATGCATCTGAAAATCAAGTTCCTCATCAATAAGTGATTCTATCACATAGGGCTTGTTTTCAAATCAAAATAAGTGAGTTTCTCACATCATATACGGTCAAACAGATGATAATCGGTATACTCACCGGTAAGATGAATCCTCGTGCATACCTTGATACGGGAATGTGTCGTGATGTGGATGAACACCGGTCGGTAAGTATAAATTATACCTTAACGTATCCCCTCGCCATGATTACAAATGATAAGCTGAGCTTAAGTGGACAACAATACCGATAATCGTTATAGGATGCTTATCTTAATGTTATCTAAAAGAACAACAAGAGCGTTTTGGCATGACCGTACACTGATATGATTCTCTTACCCTCGAAACTCGCAAAAAGAATGTATGTAAATATTTATTTAATGTTTCCTGTTTATGCATCTTTGTATATATTTATTTATTGCTTTCCATCTTTACATTTGAAAAATGAAAATTTCAAAAAGATTTTAGGTGGGTTTTAATTTAAACTTTATAAAATCCAAAAAGATTTTGCTTCTAGTCTATTTTTGATTGATCGATGTTGGAACTCAAGTCTATCCTACCCAAAATCCTGATTACAAGCCGGAAAACAATTGCATCTTCATAAACAGTCGAAGTTAACGAGTTTTGAAAGTTAAAGGATTAAAATGAATATTTTTCTAAACTTTCAAACTGCTGTCGGTTGGTGTTTGATTGAGAATTGATCTCATATGTGTCGTTAGTTTAAATGTTAACTACATTCCAAGCGGGTGTTCTCATTATGCGTTTAGCTTTCTTGCATGTGCAGATGCTAAAGGCGAGGAGAACATGTTCGATGAAAAGCTTTGGAATGAAGACACGAAGTGGAGGCACTCAAAGGATAAAATGATCGAGTTGCCGCTGTCCCTTCATCAACACCACAAGGATCTGAAGAATTGACAAGTCAAAAGATTCACGAGCATGACTCAATGGAGAGTTCAATCTAAGGGGGAGTTTATTGACACACTACCTAAGTTAAATGGGGAGTTTGTTAATACACTTTCTACTTACGATGCGTGAAGACTTTGAAGATCCTCCGACATGAAAGTCACAGAAGACGAACCATCACGAGTAGCGTCCAAGGGGGAGTTTGTTGATACACTTTGTGTGGACGCGACTCGGCTCGGTTCGACTCGGCCTTGAAGACTTGAAGACACGAAGATCGAGACAAAGCTACAGCCAAGGGGGAGTTTGTTGGTGCACTTGTGTCTGTACTTTGTCTGTATTTCGTCATGATACAAAACGATGTCTTTAATGTAAGGTTGATGTAAGTTTGACCAAGTCAACCATCCTCCTGGTTTGACTTGACCAAACAGTTAGAGAAATGTTGTAAGCTGGCTGTGTCGAAGGATGTGTCATCGAAGGATTGTTTTATATCCTTCGATGATGAGCTCGAAAGATAGACCACGAAGGATAGACCTCGAAGGATATCATCCTTCGAGGTGAATGTGATCTTTCGAAGGGCTTTCTGGTCGACAGATGATCTTTCGATCAATCTGTCTGATCCTTCGACCAGACCTGCTGTGTCGGGTATATATACCCACGTGTTGTGTTCAGTTCGATAGATTAGGCAAGAGAAACAGAGAGAGCATTCTGTTGAGAGCACACACACGAGAGAACTTTGAGAGTTTGCAGAATACATCTGTGAACATTGGACTTGTAACCGAACCTTTCATACGCATTAATACAAGTGGTGTTAATCGTTGAATGTTGTGTGTTGTGTTTGTGCTTATTCTCATATAAAGTCTCGGTTGCATGCTAGCTTGGATTCCGCACTCGCTAGTGTGTTTGATATAACAAGGATAAGGTTTTATCTCATCCTCGAGAGGGACTTACACATAATCTATACAATGAAGAGGTATTCTACAAGGAGGGTGTAAGCTTAACTTACCTTGCATCCGAGTACGCTTCCCGTGCACATAAGTTCCATTTGACCCGCTTCTTTCCCAAGCTTCCATGTTGCTTATCAAGCATCAACTATCATATATCATTCTCAAGATAGTTAGCTTATTCATCATTCATCACAACCTTTTCATTACACGGATCTTATATGGAATTTATCATTCGACCTTATAACATGCTAATCTATCATTTCTTATCCGATTTCTTTAAACATTCACACACATGTTTGATTCCAAACATCATTAACATAAGTAAATCATCAATTTACATCACATTATCTAAAACCCACTTCATAACTACATTATTAATCACTTACTAGTGATCTACTTAAGTTCTTCATAATATCATCATACCCTTGGTGTATGTACTACCTTCTAAACATAAAGTACAACTAGTTCATGCACAATCTCCTAATCTCATACACAATTCATCCAAATCCTTCTACTAATCAACATAAATCATCCATGCATGAACATCAAACATATTAGCATCACATTTCTTTCAATTCCTCTAGCAAGAATCCATCATACACATCATAATACATCAATCTTAAGCAAGAAGTTGGACTTGGGTGATCCTTCAAGTCGTCATCATCACCATAATCAACGGGTTTCACTTAAAAACATCAAATTAACCCGAACCATGCATAATCCATGTTCCAAATGATGAATCTAACACATACTCATGCTCAATTTCATACAAATTCGTGATTTACAACATAACCCACTTCGTGCATAATCACCAATCTAACTTTTAAGACATACCTTGCGATCCCCTTGTGAAGGTGATCATTAATCTATGCTCGGTTATGAATTTAAGCTTCATCTTGCCTTTCAATTTGAAAATTTTGAAGAAACTAGGGTTTGAACCCTCTTTCTCCTTCCTGATCATCGACACACACACACTATGTGTGTGTGGTGTTTTAATTTTTTGTTTTATAAAATCATGTTTCCCACTTAGCGGTTTTGGTCCTTCTAGTTTCATTTTGGTTAAATAAGAGATTAATACTCATTTCTTTATATCAACCGGGTTTTAATTTACCAAACCCGTTTTTGGGGTGTTACACTTTCCTCTTTTGATGAATCTTACCACTCCTTAGGAGAGACTTTCAACAATACTTTATCTCCTACCTGAAACTCCAATGGCTTGCGTCTGTTATTGGCATAACTCTTTTGTCGATCACGTGCTGCTTTCAGTCGTTCCTTGACTTGAATAATCTTGTCGGCTGTTTCTTGTACTATCTCAGGTCCAGATAGTTGTTTTTCCCCAATTTATGCCCAACAGACTGGGGTTCGACATTTTCTTCCATAAAGTGCTTCAAATGGTGCAGCATTGATACTTGTGTGATAACTATTATTATAAGAAAATTCTATTAAAGGTAAGTGATCGTCCCAATTTCCTCCAAAGTCAATTACACAAGCTCTAAGCATGTCTTCCATTGTTTTAATTGTCCTCTCACTTTGTCCATATGTTTGTGGATAATAAGTTGTGCTTAACTTTAACTTGGTTCCCATTGCGTTTTGGAAACTTGACAAAAAATGAGAGGTAAATCGACTATCTCTATCAGAAACAATTGATAAAGGAATACCATGCAAAGAAACAATTTCATTTACATACAATTTAGATAATTGTTCCATACTAATTGTTTCCTTCATTGGTAGAAAATGAGCTGACTTAGTTAGTCTATCTACAATCACCCAGATTGTATCATTTCCTTTCCTAGTTTTGGGTAATTTAGTAACAAAATCCATGGTTATTAATTCCCATTTCCAAACTGGCATTTCTAATTGCTGTAACAAACCTGAAGGTTTCTGATGTTCAGCCTTAACTTGTGAGCAAGTTAAACATTTAGAAACATAGACTGCTATGTCCTTTTTCATTCCTATCCACCAGAAATTTTTCCTTAAATCCTGGTACATTTTATCATTTCCTGGATGCATCGTATATTTAGACTTATAGGCTTCTTCTAATATACGATTACGTAGATTTCCTAATTTAGGTATCCACATTCTCTTTTCATGGAATCTCCAAATTCCATCCGTTCCTTGTTCCAATTCTTTCAACATACCTTTTAATTTTTCAGAATCATCCTTGATTACTAATTCTTGTGCTTCTCGTATCTGATCATTTAAATCTACTTGCAGATTTAATTTAAGAGAACGTACCCTTTTTGGCTTTTCATGATACTTTCGACTTAAAGCATCTGCCACTACATTTGCTCTTCCTTCATGATACTGGATATCACAATCATAATCACTAAGAAATTCCATCCAGCGTCTTTGCCTCATATTCAACTCCTTTTGCTTGAATATATACCTTAAACTCTTATGATCAGTGAATATGGTAAACTTACTACCGTAAAGGTAATGTCTCCAAATCTTAAGAGCAAAAATTATAGCTCCTAATTCTAAATCATGGGTTGAATAATTCTCTTCATGACTCTTGAGTTGTCTAGATGCGTAAGCTATAACCTTTTGTCGTTGCATCAACACACATCCATAACCTAGTTTAGAAGCATCACAGTAGACTACAAAGTCTTCAGTTCCTTCTGGTAATGCTAATATAGGTGTATGGGTTAATCTTTGCTTAAGGATTCTAAAGGCTTCTTCTTGTTTCACTCCCCATTCAAACTTAACAGATTTACAGGTTAGCTTAGTTAAGGGAATGGCTATTCTAGAGAAATCTTGAATAAACTTTCTATAATAACCGGCCAATCCTAAGAAACTTCTAACCTCAGTTGGTGACTCAGGGATTTTCCATTTCGTAATTGCTTCAATCTTTGTTGGATCTACATGAATTCCTTCATGGTTGACTAGGTGTCCAAGGAATTGTACCTGTTCTAGCCAAAATTCGCACTTATTGAATTTAGCATATAGTTTTTCCTTTCTTAACAAACTTAAAAGTGCGTGCAAATGTTTTGCGTGATCCTCTTTATTCTTAGAGTAAATTAAAATATCATCTATGAAAACAATTATGAATTTATCCAAATATGGCTTACATACTCGGTTCATCATGTCCATAAATGCAGCTGGGGCATTGGTTAAACCAAATGGCATGACAGTAAATTCATAATGTCCATACCTTGTTCTAAAAGCGGTCTTAGGAATATCCTCTTCCTGTACCTTTAATTGATGATATCCTGACCTTAAATCGATTTTAGAGAAAAATCGAGCTCCTTGCAGCTGATCAAACAGATCATCAATTATCGGTAATGGGTACCGATTCTTAATCGTGACTTTGTTTAATTCACGGTAGTCAATGCACATACGCATTGATCCGTCCTTCTTTTTAACGAACAATATCGGCGCTCCCCATGGCGACGAACTTGGTTGTATGAATCCTTTTTCCAACAATTCGTCCAATTGTTTCTTTAATTCTTGCATTTCTGCAGGTGCCAAACGGTAAGGTGCTTTGGCAATTGGTGATGTTCCTGGTAGCAGGTGAATTTTGAATTCAACTTCTCTGTTTGGAGGTTGCCCTGGCAATTCTTCTGGAAAGACATCTGAAAACTGAGATACTACTGGAATGTCTTTTAAATCTTTTCCTTTAGTGTTAGTGATTATGGAAATCAAATACACTATAGAACCTTTTCTTATACAACTTGCAGTTTTCATCACAGATATGAATTTTGTGGATCTAGAGGGCTTATCTCCTTTAATTGTGATCGTTTTACCTTTTGGTGAATTTACTCGAATTAACTTTTGATCACATAAAATACTGGCTTTATTAGCTATTAACCAATTCATTCCTAAAACAACATCAAATCCTACCAGATTCATGGGATAAAGATTTGCAATAAATTTCTTATTTGAAATTTCTATACTTGCTTCCTGCAAGATTTCAGAAATTCTAACGGTTTCTCCATTAGCTGTCTCTACTAAGCATTCTAGTGGTAGTTTAGTTAATGACTGATTTAGAAATTTGCAAAATGATGTATTAATAAAACTTTGGTTTGCACCAGAGTCAAATAATACTTTAGCAAAGACATCATTAACTAAAAACGTACCAGTTATAACGTCTGGAATCATCTTAGCTTCATCTGCAGTCAAAACAAATGCTCTAGCATTTTTAGTATTCTTGTTGTCTGGAGCTGGAGCTAATTTTGGGCAATTCAGCTTGATATGACCTTGTTCTCCGCAATTGTAACATACCATGCTGTTAGCTTTCTTCCTGCAGTTTTCTTCCTTGTGTCCCGATATTTTGCAAAAGTTACAGTATATGGAGCATCTTCGTGAATGCTTTCTTTTGCAATACCTACAGTAAGGCGCAGAGGTAGAACCTATATTTTTCCCACGGTTAGAATTTCCAGAACGAAATTCTTGAGTTAACTTCTGGGTTAAGCTCCTTCTTTGATCCTCCTCTCGGGTACGGACTAATTCATCTGTCAAGGTGTTGGCTAGTTCTACAGCTTCTTCTATGGTTTGAGGTCTAGCTGCTTTGACTACGTGTCTTATCTCTCCAATTAATCCCCAAATATAACGGGAAATTAACACTGGTTCTGGTGAAGCAAGAGTTGGCACTATTCTAGCATATTCAAAGAATATTTTAGTGTATCCCTTACTATCCACACCAGTCATTCTAAGGTTTAGAAATTTGTTTGCTATTTGTTCTTTCTCATTGGGTAGGCAGAATTTCCTTTCTACCTTGTTCTTAAATTCTTCCCATTCCTTATTGTAGGTATGATCACTTCCTCATGTCTGGAGGATAGTGTTCCACCATTCTAGTGCTGCATTCTTAAACAGATTAGAAGCAAACAGTATTTTATCTTCTTCAGCACACTTGCTTATTCTTAAGACTGCCTCAGTTTTCTCTATCCAGCGTAAGGTTGCAATGGCCCCTTCGTTGCCTGAGAATTCCATTGGTTTACAAAACCAGAATTCTTTATAAGAACAACCATAAGGCATGGTTCTTCTTCTTTTGGGAATAGGAAATTGAAGTACAGGTCCATTGTTCACGCTGTGTTCTGGTTCACTTGGTCGCTTACTGCTATGCTTACTTTTATTATCAGCATCTTTAACAGTTTGAAGAATAAATGGCATTGCATCTATAATTCCCTGTGCTACTATGTGTTGGATAGCACTATTGTCCACTTGATTGTTATTGTTATTGATGCTTGGATTCTCATTAACCACGTTAATGTTACTCTGGTTATCGTTATTCAGATTTCCTTGATTTTCTTCGTCGGCCATCTGAATTTTAAACAAGTATCCCATATTAATATCACAATTAATATCTTAATACAGTTAATCACATGACACACATTTTTACCAAAAGCGTCGATCATTGCGACTATACTCTTTTCATATACTATTATGCGTCTATTACACACTAGTACAGAAATAAAATTACAATACCAAAAGAAAGAAAATTACACTAATAGTATTATGCATCCGTACAGACATAATTTTATTTTATTATTATTATTATTATTATTATTACTACCGTCTCCTCCATTCTCACATTCACGGATATGGATTTATCCAAAAATCCATATTGCGCTCATCATATTTCCATACGAGACGCTCTCCCACCTGACGCATTCTCTCACTGCTTTATAAGATTTCCTCCCCGAAAGTCCTAAGTTCTTGGACGTTTTCTACACTAATTGGGGGTGCAAGTTCTCGGACTGGGTTTGGAATCTGGGGTGTAGGTGCCTGAAATTGGTAAGGATCCTCTAATATTTCCCTAATATAATCATCTTGGTAATACGGATCTAAAGGGTCCATACCTGGGTAAGCTTCTATGTTCTGTATGGGTGGATAATCCTGGATAGGATAACGTTGCACAAAATCCCTATTGTCGTCCCACCAGGGATCGTAATTCGGGTCTAGAGGGTTTGGTGTAGGCACTCTAGGGATTTCTTCTGGATTAAAATCGTACATCTCCATTTGGTTTTCCTAATTTTCTATCTCCATAGGTTGTTCTGGGTTTTGTGGTTGTGGGGCTACTAGTTGTTCCAGACTTGGGTCAGCAGCAGTCGTAGCTAAGATATGGAAATTAGCTAGGCTTCTAATTAGCATATCTTGAGTCTGGGCATCTGTCTCTCGCTTAATAGCTGCTAAAGCCCTTTGCTGTTGCAATTTTCGCATTCTCTTCCTACGCGCAAAAGCTTCTTTACTGAACCATCCTCGTTTCTTATTAAGAAATGGTTCTTCAGATTGAGCTCTAAAGGCAAATATTCCATCCTCCTGATCAGCAGAATACCCTGAAAGGGCAGGCTGTGATGATGTACCTTCACTCTTAGGTGAATCAGATAACTGACGGTTCAGATCTGAGGGTCCTTGATCACTCATACTGAAAACTAACAAATAGTCAAATAACACATAACACATAATTACAGTTATGCATGTATTTCTGTAATTTATTTCCTAACACAAAATTTAAAATTTAAGTGTCAGCAGAACACTTCTTTGGCTCAGACCAGTGGCTAGGCTCTGATACCACCTTCTGTCGCAAACCCCGATCCCTGTTTCCCGGGAACGGGCGGACACAATCTCAGAGTTTTGGTGGTATCAGATTATTAAATCTTGCAGCGGAATTTTCATCAGGACCGTAGTTAGGAAATGTTTATTAGAGTAAAACCACCTTCTTTTATATTAATAATAACATGGGCAAAACCCAAGTTTCTTATTACAATACATTATAGGAACAAACCCTATTTTATTGAATTTAAAACATCGTTTATTAGGTAACTTTTATAGCCACATTTTTCCCAAGCCTTCAGTGCTCTCCAGCTGACTTTTCAATAATTGGTTGTTCACATTGTGTTACCTGTAACGCGTTTTTAAAAACATTTGTCAGTCGGAAATACTGGTGAGTGAATCCCAGTTTAATCAAGAAACATTTTATCATTTAAAACAGTATTAAGAGCGATCACATTGTTTATTTCTACACAATTACTCATTCAGTATTTGCCACTCGACCGGATCTATGGCTATGGTCAAATTACTCATTGGCTAACTCGTTGTCCAATGGTAATGTACCGTCGTTCCCGACTTACTACTACTCGTAGTAATAAATTTTGTATACAAAACCCCATAATACCGACAGTAATTGAAGAACTACAAAGACTCAATCACCGCTTAATCATATTGTAAAACAATTAAGGTTTTGTAAAACATTCCAAAAAGGTTAACAAAAAGAGGATAAACTCACTTTGCTATCTTAGGCTTCTCGTAAGGGTTTCCTGGATATAATCTATAATTTATACAAATGTACATTGGTTAGTATCATAACCCTTTGAAATTATTAATAATACCCTCCCCGAGACGACATTCCAACAACTACGTCGGGCAGAACCACGACAGTTGTTACGGAACCCTAAATCAATCGGGTAGCGTAACTATTATGAAACTGGGTTATAATACTTACAATGGAGCAGAACCTTGCTAATTAGGGGTATAATACCCAAATATTATGCCTAATACTTTCAGAATTCGAGATTGAGATTT
Source organism: Helianthus tuberosus (assembly GCA_030545235.1). NCBI lineage: Eukaryota > Viridiplantae > Streptophyta > Magnoliopsida > Asterales > Asteraceae > Helianthus > Helianthus tuberosus. The sequence goes on from CM060447.1 coordinate 26,824,320, forward strand.
GTGAATGAGCGACGGAAATTGAAAACTGATGCCTGCTATTTATAGTTGTGATATTGGGTTCTGTCGCGGCCCGCGTGAGACACAGGCCAAGGTTACGCGGCCCGCGTCAACCTTGGTCAACACTATAGCTTGGCCCGCTCAGCTTGTAGACTTGCCACGATGTCGACACGTGTCGGCATCTGGTGTATCTGCGTTTCACGAGCTCTCGCTGCCCGCGTGAGCTTGAGGTGGGATCCTACGCGGCCCGCCTCAGCTCTAAATTCAGATTTTTATTTTCTTTTCTATGTTATAATCTATTTTGGGCTCGGTTTTCACATACGGGGTATAATATAAGACATATTGGGACAATTTAAAATATAATAGAGTGTCAGAAATATAATGAGGGTGTCGGTTTTACCGAGGGTTGTTACATTGGGCCCCACAAAATGGTTCGTCGCAGACGTCTAAGAAAGGACGCAGAGGACGGGACGGGAGGGGGGCAGCATGGTGTGCCGGTCCGTCGCCGCTCCAGGACGGGGTGAAGACGCCTCCATACCGTGTAGCCTTAAGCTTCTGGGTATGGGGACGATAGTTCCGGAACGACGCCGACCCAAACACCGTGCCGCCCCCCGGCTTTGTTCTTGGCGTCGAGTATGAGACTTTGGGGATGATCAACAAGAAGACAAAAATCTACCATCTCCCTCTCACACACACTTATACATACAATATATACATATACATTTTAGGTCCATCATCCCATTCCCATACTTCCATCCTCTTTGCCCCATCCTCATGCCCATTCTACGTGACGCTTACGTTGCGGACCATCCTCCAAGGGAGGACCATCACCATACCGTGTAGCCTTATAAGATTATGTGTAGTGGTTTACTGAATAATGCCCTCATCTTTGAGCGTTTTCTGTCATGTGACAGTCCAGTTAGCAAGGGGGCATTATTGGACGTTTTTACAAAAGGGCGTAATGGAATAATGCCCAACGAATCATTACCCCAATTATTATTTTCTTGTTTTTTTTTAAATTTAAAATTAATTGTATTTGACATGGAATAACCTCATTGGCCAACACAAATTGAAGATCAACGTGTTTCAAATCACGTTGGAGGGGGGTTTATTGCGAAATAACGCCGGCGGGGGTGGTGACCGGGCGTTTTTGGGCGTGTTTGGGGGAGAAAAAGCCCACTACGGGTGGTCTAAGACCATGTGTAGTGGTTTTATCAATAATGCCTCAATCCTTGGGCGTTTTCTGCCACGTAGCAGTCCAGTCAGCAAGGGGGCATTATTGGACGTTTTTACAAAAGTGGCGTAGTGGAATAATGCCCAATAATGCCCCAAATAATCATTACACAATTATTAATTTTTTTAAATTAAAAACTTATAATATTTCATTATAATATTTGCAAACGATTTGATTGGCCAAAACAAGCCACGCACAACGTGATTAAAACAACGCCAAAACAAGATTTACAACCAAACACGCCCAGGGGGTGGATCCCCGGCGTGTTTGGGCGTTTTCCAGCACACAAAACGCCCAAATAGGCATGATTACGGGTGGTCTAAAACGTTTGTATGTATGTATTCAAATCTTTTATATTATTAACATGCCTATTTTACTAGAAAACATTATAAAGATAAATAAAATTCATATCAAAGTACCCATTACCCATTTTACCATTCTTGTTAAGAAGATAAAGTGAAAAAGATAAAACATCCTAACCATATTTAGATTGGCTATGTATCTCATCGGAAGTTCCCTACCACCAACGAGACTTACAAATCAGCCATGATGCGTCTTACTAGAGGTTGCGTGGTGGAGAATGTGTGTGATGATATGCACAAAGACGGTGATGGAAAAGTGATTGTCACGAAGATCTTAAGATTTATCTTAGTTTGGTTAGAATTAAAGTTAACGATGGTTAAATCAAGAAAGAAAAATCTTTGACGAAGTGTCTTTCTTTGTCTACACTTTCTACAATGCTAAATCAAGCAACGCTGGATCTCAAAGAACTATATTCCCTTTTCTTCCTCTTTGTGGCGTGTTAACTTCATAGTTATATTAGAGAGTCAGAAGTAATGTGAAAGTTTGGATGTTTTATCATTCAAGAATAACATCACTTGATTTTGTTATATCAATTATTTGTGCACTTGAAGTATTCTACATGTACTTTTGATTTCTACAAAAAAGGTGTTTGAGTGTTGTATTAGAATATTGAAGAATGTGTACAATATCTCTTAATAACATTGTATTGTTGTTATATTTTATTGGGATATTTGGGTTTGGTGTTGTATGTGTTATTGGCTTCATCAAGAAATCTTCTTAATTGTACATCATGAATGTATATTCATTTGGATGGTTTTTGATAGCCATCTTTCAGGGCCGGCCCTGAGCATGTGCGGGGTGGGCGTCGGCTCAGGGCCAAAAATGTAGAAGGGCCCGTACGTTTTTTAGAAGTATAAATATAAAAGATCTGGAGGAACCCATAAATATAATTAGAGATGAAGCTGCATACAGAAAATGATTATAGCTTAGTGGAAAGGCCCCTTGTTTCCAACCGGATGGTGTCCGGTTCGAGTATCTTTCGTGTATTTTTTTTAAGATTAATGTCTGGTTTGTTCATGGAAGTTCCAATGAACTTGGTATATTTTAATGAAATTGTAAATGCTCAGGTGGGAAGTCTTAAACATTTAATGTCATTTTTAATTCTAACCCCCTTTAACTAATATAGGCTTACAAATTAAATCTTTAAGTTTGTTGAGTTTTAAATAACCCTGCACTTATGCATTTCTTATTAGGAATTAATTGTAACAAATTAAATTAAATAAATAAATAATATGTTATGTTCTTGGATTAGTCAACTCTTGTATCAATGTTTTTATTTTCTTATTTTTTGTTTATCATTACTTTTTATTTAATAATTATAATTTTAGATCAAATAAAGAATTGTACAAGTTCAAGCAAGATCGTATTTGTAAAGCAGATAAGTGTGAATTAAAGGCTATGTCGGCACCAACCATAGTTGAACTGGTTGTCGGCTCGCCTTCTAAAGTTCAGGTGTTGGGTTCGAGTGTACGTGCTAGGCGTTGTTTTTTGTTCAGTGGGCTTACTTTGTTTCTCGCTATTTCCTTATTTACTGCAAAAGGTTGGGTCGGGCCCGGTTTTTTTAATCTCGCTCAGGACCCAAAATCTTTTTAGCATTTTCGGAGACGGCCCTGCCATCTTTGAATTGATTTCAAGCATGCATTTAGGAGATAACTCATTGGTGGAGAGCTCCTTTCTCATGCTTAGGGCTGTGCAACGGTTCAGAACCGGACCGAACCGAACCAAACCGGAACCGAACCAGAACCGTTAATTGCTGAATTTAAGAACCAGAACCAAACCGTATTATAACGGTTCCGGTTCGGTTCCGAACCGGTTAAACGGTTCTTGTGTAAACGGTTCTCGCGGGAACCGGTTGACAATTAAATCGTAAAATTAACAATTCAACAAAAACGAATCAAACCATTTTAAACATTAACTAAGAGTTGTAACATTTAAAGTTCAAACCAACCAAAATAAAAGTAGCAAAGCAACAATAAAAAATTTCAAACCATAAAAGAAACTCTAAATAAAACTATTACAACCATCGTGTTAACAATTAAAACAAACATCTTCAAACTTCATTCGACCTTCATCCTCTCAATCTTCTCATAAACATCTAAATGAAACCAAGTGTTAGCAATTAAAAAAATAAACGAATAATGCATCTACTGTATTTGGTTCACGTGAATAGATTAATCATGTATTTACCAAGCGATACACTATTTATATACACATTTACAATTTGATCAACATTGATTTGATTATTTTTGTTCAATTTTTAATTTCACACACAGAAAACTATATGTATCATAAAGCAAACATCTAGAAAGAAAATATATGCAATAATAAAAAAAAGGTCATGTAAAATAGCGTACCTGTATTTGCAGGGTGTTGATGGAGATGAACTTCTATGATAGCAATTAGGGTTAGGGTTGAGAGATGTAGAAGCATTAGAAGATGAAAGATGAGATCGCGGAATGAATATAAGAGGAGGGAATAAGAATTAGAATGGTCGTATGTATGATGTTGAAAAGCTCATTAATAAAATAGGGTTTTAGATATTAATAATCCCAATTGGTTCTAGCGGTTCTTTAACCGGAACCGTGGTTTTAACCGGAACCGAACCGAGAACCGTTTTTACCCAAATTTAAGAACCGGAACCGGACCCTATATACAAAAATAAGGTTTGGATCTAGCGGTTCCGGTTCGGTTCCCCGGTTCTGACGGTTCTGAACCGTATAGTGCTCAGCCCTACTCATGCTATCTAATATGAACAAGGTGGCTAGTGGAGAGATCCTTTCTCATGTTAACATGAACAACTATGATCTTATTCATTTATAAATCATCTAGTATTAATATTTTTGTTTCTTTAATTACTTTTAATAGATTTATCAAAATTTAGTGACACAAATTTATTTAAGTTGAGTTTCTATTATGTTTATTCTAATAATTTAAGTAAATTACTTAAATAATCTTTTAGATCTGTAAAAGAAAATAAAAACAATTATGTTCACTTCACAGTTAACCGACACGCTCTAACACGTAAAACGGTTAATGGAAACTGACTTAATAGATCGCTTATGATTATGGTTATTCGTTAACCGACATTTTGGTTACGGTTACGGTGTTATGTCAAAACCGACCCATGCACACATCTAATATATAATAATTAAATACATGAATGGTCCGTGTTGTATGGCCATATTGCGTTTTGGGTCCTACCTTTTTTTTAATGTTGAGGGGTATTTTGGATCGCACTTCATAGAGAAACTTAATGTCCATCCACTCCATGAAACCGTATGTGTTACGTTTGAGCAAACTATAAGACTAAATGTGTAATTTAGGAATGTGTTACGTTTGAGCAAACTATAAGACTAAATGTGTAATTTAGGAATGTGTTACTTTGAGCAAACTATAAAACTAAATGTGTAATTCAGGAAACTTTGGGACCAAACCCACAATATATCATACCACAAGACCGTTCATTTAATTAATTCAAAGATTTAATATTAAAAGTAACTAGTTGATTTTCTGCCCGCGCGTTGCGGCGGGGACCCAATGTCTGTAAAACGCGTGTCAGCAGCAGATACCGAATATCAAAACATAAATAAAAATGACGTGGTAAGGATGGTCACTTCGTCCTAAAAAAACGATTTTAAATAACCTAATATATAATAATAGGACCCACACGTCCTACACGTTGAAAATTCGGTTGTTTTCAATTTAGTTATTACGGTGCTAACACGTTAAAATATGGATGAGCTCGGTATCGGTAACGGCACCGAAAGTACCGATCCGGAAAATCATCAAAATTAGGTACCGGCACCGAAATGCTCGGTACAATACGGTATGGTATTTGAAGGTAAAAATCAATAAATACGGGTATGGTGCTAGACCGGTGTCGAACCGAAAGTAATGATTCTGAAAACGCCAAAAGGTGGGTACCAAATTGGTAACGAAAATGATTTGGTAATAGTAAATTTGGTACCGATACGATACCGGTTTGATTACAGGATTTGATACGATTTGCTCATCAATAATCTAAATATCGAAGTTAATTTTACATGCTACAATTCATTCATTACAGAAAAAAGACAAAAAAGAAAGCAAAATAAGTTGTTTTGTATATAAAATCTCAATCAAACGAAATACAGTTTACTTACTGTGCGTATGAAAAGTAATCTAAACGGTGCAATTACTTGCATTGCTACAGGATTTGATGAGCTCGGTACCAACCAGTACCGAAAATACCGTTACCGAAAATACCCTAACCGAAATCTCCAAAAGTGTGTACCGGTACCGAATATACCTGGTACGGTACGGCTCGGTACCGGTTGGTACTGGTACGGAACCGGTATTTGAGGGTAAAAATCGGTGAGTACCGGTGCTGTTAGACCCTAAATCGTACATGACAAAAGTCGCAGCGGAAAACACGAACCATAACATTTCTTTCTTTATAAATACCTCAACTTATTTAAAGTTTAACTTTAACATAACTCTTATTCATAAATCCGTCATCCTCTTATTTACTAATTAAAAATATATCTTATGATTGCTACATTTTACATTCAACGTCCCCCGTACAATCTATCTTGTGACTCGGTCTTCGATCCCTAATCCTTGTGATAATCGCTCGTTATCCGTACAACCTGCATTCACCACATACATTCATAACATTAGCACACATTAAAGAAACAAGGTTCATTCGCGTATACTTGGTCATCTTTTAAGCTTTAAGCATTTCATCTGCATATCCATTTCCTGGTGAGGCTTCAATAATGTACCTGCATTACTTTTCATTCTCAAGGTACACCATTAATAACGTTAACCCTCATCGTCTCTAAATCATGCTTACATACGTACTCACATACATATCTACATGCGTACATATCTTCCCTACAACCTTACATACGTGCATACACTCTTACATGCCTTTACATACAAACCTTATATACGTGCATACACTCTTACATACATACATACTCCTCTATATACATACAAACCTTTCCTACATCATTACGTGCATGCATACAATCATACATATCTTTTCACATACATACATACACATCTACGTACATACAAACCTTTCCTACATCATTGCATACATACATACCCTCGTACATATCTTTACACATACATACATACACGTCTACATGCATACAAACCTTTCCTACATCGTTGCGTACATACATACCCTCGTACATATCTTTACACATACATACATACACATCTACATGCATACAAACCTTTCTTACATCATTGCGTACATACATACCCTCATACATATCTTTACACATACATACATACACATCTACATGCATACAAACCTTTCTTACATCATTACATACATTACTACGCCTTCACATACATGCATACTGTCACGCGTATCCTCATATATACATACGACAAGGTTAGGGAGCTTTTCGGAAGCTTTACATACCAGCGGGTCGTAAACCGAAGCATCAAGACGCGTTACGAGTCAACCGGAAACATAAGACATGAAAAATAAAAAGTTCACAAACAGGAGCCCGTCGCCGACGGGCCCCCAAGCCGTCGGCGACGGGTTGTGAATAAGCCCGTCGCGCCCTTTTACCCGTCGCCAGTAAGTTAACGCGTCGGAAGAAAATGGCCAAACGAGTGCCCGTCGGCGACGGGGTGTATACCCGTCGGCGACGCCCATCCTAAAACCCCTTTTTCTGCAGAATCGTTTCGTCGTCCGAACGCACTAAAACGCGCATAACTTTCGAACCGTTTACCCGTTTATCCTCCCGTTTCTTCCTACATGCTTGTAAATTCACATTCTATCATACGAACTTAAAATCCCGCATCCGGATTAATAAAATTCTTATCTTACGCCCTATCGGCTTATTGTCACTTTCTAATTATTCGACCCGTTAAGGGCATTTGCGCATTAATTGGTTTATGACATTCCAAGACCATACTCTCCGCTCCCATACTTGTTCAAAACATTATACTCAACAACTAACTTGTTCCTAAACCACTTTGTAATATCGTTTGCCCAAAATACCCATCAAGGGCATTTTGGTCAACATCTCTCTATCCTTAACAACAAAGGAAATCCCTACATAATTAACCCATCCTTCTACTTAGCTTAAATTCTTAAACTCACATTCCTTACTCGGATCAATCTAAGATCCGTTTAATGCTTCATTGACATCGCACCATTCATTCCTATTTAATCTCAAATTATCATATTTCATTCAAATGCATATAAATCTACATAAACAACTTGGAAGTGATTACAGAATCATTTACCTCATGCATCCGTGTTCCCATTCGTTCCTCGCCACTTCTTGACCCGTTAGCCTTCCGTGCTTGATTCCGTCTCGACATGATTCCTATACTTCCATGTCATCGAAATCACGCTATCATTAGCATACTCATTTGTACATGATAACAATCGTATCAATCCCATATTTCACACTTAACTTTCATTAATCATTTCTAACAAACATAATTCATATAATCATGTCCGTATACGTTTAACTCATGTAACTCACCATGTCATTACATTTAACACGGATTGCTATTACATGTACCATACGACTTCTCATCAACCTACATTTACGACAATGAGTCAACTCATGTTTCTTATACTTAGTTGACTTTCAAAAGTCAACTATTAACCATACATAACTATCGACTTATCAACATATACCCGTAACATCATAATCGATTATACGGACAACATTATATACATTTTATCATTCACTTGGTGTGCATACCACCTTTTAAGCATAACGTACAACTAGTTCATGCATATCATTCTAATCTCATACACAATTCATCAATTTCTTCCTCCTTATCAACATGATTCATACATGCATAAACATCAAACATACTAGTATCACATTTCTTTCAATTCTTCTAACAAGAATACATCATACAACTCAAAATTCATCAATATTAAGCAAGAACTTAGACATAGGTGATTTACCCATGTCATCATCTTCACCATAACAAATGGGTTTCACCCTTAAACATCAAATTAACCTATTTCATGCATAATCCATGTTCCAAATGATGAATCTAACACATACTCATGCTCAATTTCATACAAATTCGTGATTTACAACATAACCCATTTCGTGCATCATCACCAATCTAGAATCTAAGACATACCTTACGATCCCCTTATGAAGGTGATCATTAATCCGTGTTTGGTTATGAATTTGAGCTTCGTTTAGCCTTCCAATTTGAGGGAATTGATGAAGTTAGGGTTCTTGGCTCCATGGGAGCTTCCTGCTCTTTTCACAAACACACTATGTGTGTTTGTGTGTGTGTGTTTGTTAATTAAAACATAACTTTCCCCCTTGTTCATCTTTGGTCCCTCAAGTTTGTTCCCTTGTTTGCTTTGCTAAACATTTTACTACATTCCACCTTTTAAACATTTTAACCATACATTTAAGTAGGTTAAATAGCCTAGTTATTTATTTCTTGATGTATCATATCATAACATTTTAACGAATATAAATATTCGGGTTTTGGGGTGTTACAGGTGCCGAACCGGTACCGAAAATACACCCGATTTGATAAAAACGGGTACCGGTAAGGGTACCCAATACTATTTGTTCATAGCTTAATGAACTTACTGTTCATTGAGTTCTAAAATTAAGAATAACAAAATATTATGAGAAAACAAATCAAAGGCAGCAACGATCACTTAGCAAACACACATCCAAACACCCTTTTCTCCGTTTATGGGAAAAGAGTTCAAGTTCACTCGTACAATCCACTTGCTAATTCAAACCCAGTGTATTGTATGTTCCCGGTTTTTGCTTTACACGCATCTAGACATTATAGCAACATGCCAAAATACGATGAAGTTTATGTGCAATCATGCCTTAACTCTCTAGAATTCCTTGGCCTTGCCACCTCAGCCTGTAAAATTGAATCTATTACTAGTCATCACATATTTCAGCAAGACACCATAGTCTTTGTAATCAACTAATTGATTGTCACCATGATAGAATAGATATTAGTGAACTTAACTTATGCCTAAAACACAAAATTAGGAAAGAAGAACGCGTACCTCAAATGCAACTTTCAGATGATTGAGTTCTTCATCTAGATCGATGATTGACTGGTTATATGCCTTGCATTGGTGACAACTCGCTAGTTTAGGTGACAAAATAGGTAGGTTGGGTAATATGTAAAACTAGGTCCGAGGTTGGTTGGCCCAGAAGACTAGTTGTAAAAAGAAGTGACTTTACCATATGAATTGTCATATACACTAACAAAGTTATATTATTTCAATCATCATCTAATTTATTTGGAATAAAATGGTTTAGTAAATTTGATGAATCAAAAACATATTTTGGGCCACCATTGGCCTATTTGTTATTTCCTTTTTAGCTTCTACTTATTTGCTTTGCATGTGCGAGATTAAACATGACTAGAATCACCTGTTCATATGTAAATTAATCAAAACCAGTGGGTTAGGAGGCCCAATTTTTAATAAATTTTAAGTATAAATATAGACGCAGTGATAAAAATAATGTTAATGGCGAGAATACGGTCAATATTGGTTCGTTCATTATGGCACCGAGTGCCGACACTCGAAATAAAAACGAAAGAGGAAATTTAAAAAATAAAATCGTGAAAAGTTCAAAAGGCAGCCGAAACGTGTTTTTTATCCGTTTAAAAAATATATATAGCACGTATTTAGTTTTTGTAAAAAGCCAATGAACGAAAGTTATAAGAGAAAATAAAACTATTGGGTTAAAGATGTATAATATTTATAGTGCCAGAGTGAATTTGAAACTTGAAAAAGTATAAAAAAGACAAAAGTTACCATAGCTAATGTGCTTAACACGTGAGAAGTGAAGGAGTGAATTTTTTTAGTGAATTTTTTCCGATTTTGTCAAACACGTATTTTAGTCCTAGAATCTAAAAAAAAAAAATCGTGCATTTACACTAGCAGAGTAATTATAATCACTCTAGAGTAATCAGAGATAATTATTTTACTAGAGTAAATACATAATCTTTTTTTTTTACATTTTGCAACTAAACATCATGCTTAAGTAGATGGAAAAAAAAATTTCTTCACTTCTCATGTTAAGATCCGTTTGTATTGATCTTTACGTTGTAAGAGAGAAACCTGGTGTTCTAAGTGACTCGGGTTCGATTCCTGCCCCGCACCATTTAATTTTGGCGACACCCGGTGATGATGAGAAACTAGGCGAGTAGGCGACGATCCCTAGTACGATCCTTGAACTGAGGGGGTTTTACCTCATCGCACTGTCGTGCCTTCGGGCGAGTGCTCACGGGCTTCGGCCCTAGGTGAGGGTTTTCCTTGGTTCCGAGGTGAGTTTATCCCGATGTGATGAATTTCAAAAGTAGTCTATTTGAAAGATGCCTTTAAAAAAATAAAAATTGTCACCTCTAATATTAACGAAAAAAGCGAACAAACAAAATACACACCCCCATTGCCATGTTACTCCGATGACCATATTTTTCTCTAGATAAATAGAAAATAAAAAATAAAAACTTGAACACTATTCACTGCATGTTTTAAACCCATTTGGGCATTGGTTATGTGAATTCATTTCTGGACCACCATTGTCCTTATTTTCCAGTTATGATACAAGGGTAGGGGTCCATTCCATCCCCACATTTAAGATAAAAATTTTGTTTTACTAGAAAAACAAAAGTATACCAGTTTCACTTAATGAGGGTGAAATGGGTTATAATTTATAAATAGAAACAGTTACGTCGGGTTGACCCACAAGCCTTTGGTCAGATGTTGCGAATCTTGAATGTATTATACTAGGTTAGAACCTCGTGTATTGCACAGGTTGAATAAATGTCATTTTATATATTAAATAATAAAAACTTATATCTTTATAAACCTTGTATATTGTGCGGGTTAAATAAATGTAATTTTATATATCAAATAATAAAAAAGTTATATCTTTAAAAACCATGTGTATTACACAGATTAAATAAATGTAATTTTGTATAGAGTAAATTACGTTTTTGGCCCCTGTGGTTATATCAGTTTTACTATATTGGCCCAAAATAAGAATTTTTAACAGATCTGCCCCCATGGTCCCTATATCTAACCATTTTGGCCCCTGAGTCTAACCAAACCCCAACTCTAGTTAATTCATTGGTCACATGGGTTGCACATGATGGGCATATTTGTAATTTCCCCTCCCCTTTTATGATTTTATAAATAAAACCCAGATCTTCATCATCATCTTCAACTATCATCATCCCAGATCTTCATCTTCAATTAAATCTAACCCATCTTCATCATCTTCAACCATCAATCATCATCCCTAAAACTTAATCTTCAATTAAATCTAACCCAGATCTTCATCATCTTCAACCATCATCATCATCATCCCCACATAAATCATCATCCCTAGATCTTCAATTAAATCTAACCCAGATCTTCACCATCTTCAACCATCATCATCATCCCCACATAATGGGCTGCCCCGCCAAGATTTGGCTCCACAAATCAACAAATATCACAAAAATGAACCATAAATCTATAAAGAAACATCAAGTTTACAACTTTATTAAAATCAAAAGTGGGTTAATCATGATTAACTATATATCAATATCCAAAACAGTAACTAAATTGGTAAAATTAACAGTGTCGGCTGGGATGCAATTAGAAGTTTAGAACCCACATTTTTTCAAACAATTCACCTAATAAAAATTCAAAAGCACAAAGAAAATCACAAATATTTAAAAATTTCACAATAATTAACACAAATACCTGGTTAAACTTAAAGTCTTAAATCCCACAAAATTGTTATAAAAAAGATGAAATCTTGACAATTTTTGTCACCATAAATCTGGGCAGACAGATCACGGTATAAATCGCAACATCTACTCCGCCATCACTGCTACACCGACAACCATCCTCCACCTTCGATTTCACCTACCACCGTCGCACAACATCATCATCAACCACCACTATCACCTCCCTCCGATTCACCACCACCGTTCACCTGAAACCCCCATCAACAACATCTACTACCTGCGGATTCGATGTTTCGGATCTCGGAGATAGGTTTTGTACGGAAGATTGTGGACGGAGATGACGGTTCTGGTGGCACTCTCATGGTGGTGGTGGTGGTTGCCGGTGGTAGATCTTGAAAGAGATGCAGATGATGATGATTTGTTGACAATCGAACATCATAACTGAATTTTCTTATGGATTTTGTTTGTCTGTGATGGTTGGGTTAAAGATTGGTTCAAGAGATTTGGGTTTTATTTATAAAATCATAAAAAGGGAGGGGAAATTACAAATATGCCCATCATGTGCAACCCATGTGACCAAGGAATTAACTAGAGTTGGGGTTTGGTTAGACTCAGGGGCCAAAATGATTAGATATAGGGACCATGGGGGCAGATCTGTTAAAAATTCTTATTTTGGGCCAATATAGTAAAACTGATATAACCACAGGGGCCAAAAACGTAATTTACTCTTTTGTATACTAAATACTAAAAACGTCGTATTTAAAAAAAAAAAACCCGTGTATAATCGGGTTGAATAAATCTAACAAATAATAAAAAATTACATCCTTAAAAAACTCGTATATTAAACGTGTTGAATAGATATAAAAAATAGTTATATCTTTAAAAACCATGTGTATTACACAGATTAAATAAATGTATTTTTGTATATTAAATACTAAAAACGTCGTATCTTTAAAAAACCCGTGTATAGTCGGGTTGAAAAATCTACCAAATAATAAAATAATTATATCCTAAATAAATATAATTTTGTATATTAAATACTAAAAACGTCGTATCTTTAAAAAAACTCGTGTATAGTCGGGTTGAAAAATCTACCAAATAAAAAAAAATTATATCCTTAAAAACCTCGCGTTTTACTCGAGTTGAATAAACATAATTTTGTATACCAAATAATAAAAAAAGTTATGTTTTTAAATAATTAGGATAACATTTAATATTAATCTATTATTTATATATTTAATATAAGATAAGTAGATAAGAGAGGTATTTGTTTTAAAAATATATTAAATTAACAATTTAGATTTGAGGATAATATTTTATTAAAGTATGATAAAATTTAATATTTGACCAAGTCAACCATCCTCCGGTTTGACTTGGCCAAACAGTTAGACAATGGACGAAAGATGTATGGGCCGAAGGATGTGTCATCGAAGGATAGTTTAGATCCTTCGATGAGCTCGAAAGATAACCTTCGAAGGATAGACCACGAAGGATATCATCCTTCGTGGTACATGTTGATCCTTCGATGAGTTTCTAGTCGATAGATGATCCTTCGATCAGTCTATCTATCCTTCGACCAGACGATCTGTGTTCGGGTATATATACCCATGTTGTGTGTTCACTTGAAACTAGCACTTTAGGTAGACATTGTGAGAACACTCAGAGCAGAAAACACACACACACACTTGAGAGAGTTTACAGAACAGATTTGTAAACATTGAGCTTGTAACAGACCTTTCATACGTATTAATACAAGAGGTGTTAATCGTTGAATCTTGTGTGTTTATCATTGTGCTTGTTCTATCTCGGTTTGCATGCTAGCTTGGATTCCGCACTTGCTAGTGTGTTAGACATAACAAGGAATAGGTTAAACCTCAACCTCCGAGGGACCTTCAAGTGGTATCAGAGCCGTGGCTCTTTTCCTTGTTTAAAAACCGGGTTTTTACAAGACTTTGGAGTGTTTGGATAAAACTCACTGTTTTAGCAGCCGTGTTTACTGATTTTCTCGCTTTTCTTGACGTTAAAACGGTTCTAAACTTACCGGGTGTGCTAAAAGACGGGTTGGGTAACTTGAAAACTTGTTTTTGAGGTGTTTGGTAATTTCCGGCCAAAATTCCGGCTTCTCCGGTGACCGGTTTTCTGGATAAGTTTATTATATTTTATGTTTCAAATCTGATTTTGGCAGAAAATCATGGTCTGACCATACCTCTGCCGAAAGATTTCACCAACCCATCAACTTTTTCACCAACCTGTCATCCTTTGTCAACTGTGTCAGAACCGATCGAAGGATATCCTTCGAAGTCGAAAGTTCATCTTTCGATCAGTGGAGGTTCGATAGATCATCATCATTCGAACCAAGGAATCATTTCGAAAGTTCATCTTTCGATCAGTGGAGGTTCGATAGATCATCATCATTCGAACCAAGGAATCATTTCGAAAGACCATCTTTCGATTAGTGGAGGTTCGATAGATCATCATCCTTCGAACCAAGGAATCATTTCGAAGCATACATCTTTCGATCTACAGTTCTTTTTCGAAAGACCAGGATCCTTCGATAGGGGAGTCTTTCGAAAACCTTTGTTCGAAACTCAACAGTGATCTTTCGAACACTGTTGATCCTTCGAACAAGCTTTGATCTTTCGATCCTTAGTCTGTTTATGCTTAACAAGTTTGTGATTTTCAGGTTCTTATTTTTCTTGATCAAAAATGAATCCAAGGTGGAATACTCTGGTAAATACAGATATGTATTTTGGTACTCCGTCATCTTCCGCACCGGTATCTTCTCAAGCTAATGCAATTTCTACCGGTCAATGGGCATTTGTATCAAATCAAATTCCAAGTGTTCAAAGCATTCTCTTAAGCGAGAGCGAAACTGGAAGTTTGAATCGGCCTCCAAAGTTGATGCACTTATACGAATATCCAGGATGGATTGATAGATTTCATACATACGTTCTTGGTCAAAATACAGAATTATGGTTGCGGTTCATCACAGATTTCGATCAAACAATAGAGGTTGCCGCATCATCTGCTGCTACATTTGCAGATCTAACGGAAGATTAGAAGAAGGTCTACGATTTGGAAAAGAAAGTGTTGGTGCACTTATGTCTGCACTTTGTCTGTATTCGGTCACAATGTAAAACGATGTCTTTGTTAGTCTGTAAGTTTGACCAAGTCAACCATCCTCCGGTTTGACTTGGCCAAACAGTCAACATTATGTGTGCAATTTGTTTGGTTCGAAGGATGGTCATCGAAGGATCACTTATATCCTTCGATGATGATGAGCTCGAAAGATGGACCTTCGAGAGATGGACCACGAAAGATCACATCCTTCGTGGTACATGTTGATCGTTCGAGCTGTTACTGGTCGATAGATGATCCTTCGATCATGCTATCTGATCCTTCGACCGGACCAGCTGTGTTTGGGTATAAATACCCGTGTGTTGTGTTCATTTAGACAGTTAGACAGAGTTGGACACTTAGAGAGCAGAAACACACACACACACTGAGAGAGAGTTTGCAGAACTGATTTGTAAACCTTGTGCTTGTAACGGACCTTTCATACGTTTAATACAAGTGGTGTTAATCGTTGAACTTTGCGTGTCGTGTTATTGCGTGTTCTATCTCGGTTTGCTATTTCGGTTGGATTCCGCACAACCGGAGTGGTTCGTATACAAGGATTAGGCGACTAGATCCTCCCCTAGCCGGACCTACAAGTGGTATCAGAGCCTTGGCTCTTCTCCTTGTTAAAACCGAGTGTTTTCGGGTGTTTTTCGGGTTTAAAAGGTTTATTTTTTTTCTGAAAAACTTGTTAAAATCGGGTTTCGGTTTGTTGTCGGTTTGCAGAAATATTCATATTTCTGGGTTTGTTCTTCTTATCTTCAACCGATACTCATAGTGTTCTTGTTAAACTACACTCTTTGATCTTAAAATTTTTAAATTACCAAGTGTTTGTGTGTTGGAAAGGGTATTTTGATTATAATATTCGAACCTTACCTGTTTTCGTGCAACCTGCATGGTCTGACCATATCTTCCGCAGAAAGTTTCTACCAACCCATCACCTTTTTCACCAAACTGTCCGTTTTGTCAACTGTGTCAGAGCTAGTTCGAAAGATACCCTTCGAAGTCGAAAGATAATCTTTCGACCAAAGGAGGTTCGACAGATAGTAATCGTTCGAGCATCCTTCGAAGTGTGAGACTTATCTTTCGTTCCAAGGAATACTTTCGAAACTTATATCTTTCGGTCCACTGCTCATTTTCGAAAGACTAGGATCCTTCGACTGGGGAGTCTTTCGAAGTCATCTTTCGTGTGTGTCTTTCGGTCTACAGTACTTTTTCGAAGGATAAGGATCTTTCGGTTGGAGAATCCTTCGAAAACATTGCTCGAAACTCAACAGAGATCTTTCGAACCCTGTTGATCCTTCGATCAGGTGTGGATCTTTCGATCATCAGTCTGTTTGTACTTAACAGTTTGTGTTTTTCAAGTGTCTTTCGACAGGTATCCTTCGGCTAATCAAAAATGAATCCAAGGTGGAATACTTTGGTAAATACAGATATGTATTTTGGTACTCCGTCATCTTCCGCACCGGTATCTTCACAAGCTAATGCAATTTCTACCGGTCAATGGGCATTTGTATCAAATCAAGTTCCAAGTGTTCAAAGCATTCTTTTAAGCGAAAGCGAAACTGGAAGTTTGAATAGACCTCCAAAGTTGATGCATTTATATGAATATCCAGGATGGATTGATAGATTTCATACATACGTTCTTGGTCAAAATACAGAATTGTGGTTGCGGTTCATCACAGATTTCGATCAAACAATAGAGGTTGCCGCATCATCTGCTGCTACGTTTGGAGATCTCTCGGAAGATCAGAAGAAAGTCTATGATCTAGAAAAGAAGGCATACGCAATTCTCACTCAGGCCTTAAGTAAAGATATCTATCATCAGTTTGTCAGTTATAAGACTACAAAAAGGTTGTGGGACGCGTTGAAGACAAGGGGCGTGGGAAATGAAGCAACACGTCAATTGAGAAAAGAGTTGCTAAAGAAAGAGTTTGATGGCTTTACTTGTATGGAGAATGAGTCGTTGGGTGATTTGACAAGTCGATTTAATCACTTGTTGACTGAATTGACAAACTTTGGGGTAGCTACAACTCCTGTAGAGATTGTGAAAAGGTTTGCAGATGCATTGCCGCCTCAGTGGAATACATTCTTGGAAATCATGAAGTACAATGGTACTTTAGCCACAACGAGTTTCAACGACTTCGTTCAAATTCTAGAAAACAAGAATCAGGAAGAGACTCTGAAGGCAAAAAGAATTCCCGTGCCTCAAAATCCTGAAATGTATTTTGGAACCGCTAGCACTTCTACAAAACCTTCTTCGCATGCTCCAATTCAAACAGCCTTTGTGACTAGCACAGATATGTATGGCAATACTATCCAAGTGCCGGTTCCTCCAAAGACAGACATGTATGGAAATCTGCTAGAACCAGTTCCTCAACAGCAACAACAAAGCCAACGACCTCTCAGACCAACTGATATGTTCGGAAATCCTTTACCAACAACTGATATGTATGGGAATCCACTTCCTCCTCCTCCTGTTCAATCTGCCGTACCAACAGACACGTACGGGAATCCACTCCCTCCTCAACAGCAAGCATGCTATGGAAGTACATCATCTACTGGTCAGCAATCAAAGCCAAATACAGTACGGCTCGACACCTCAAGCCTTTCTAAAGTTAGTGTGGAAGTAGCAAAGGAACACATGGAGCTGCTAAACACTGTGGTGAGCGCATACTGTGGTTTAGTAGAAGGTCAGATTGGCAACATTAATCTGACTCAAGAAGACTATCAGCAGATAGACAAGGAAGAGATGGAGATGATGGATATTAAGTGGGCCTTTGCCAGTGCTGTTAGGCGAGCAAAGGATTTCATGGAGAGAACGGGCCGAACCAGCTTGGAAAGCAAGAAAGACACCAAGTATGGGTTTGATAAACAGGCTGTTAAATGCTTCAACTGTGGTGAACGTGGCCATTTCAAGCGTGAATGTACAAGGCCATCTCAACATGGGAACCAGAATCCCTTCAGAGGTCAAGGCAACCAGCAGAACCAGAATAGGAACAATGTTCGTACGCTGGTACCTGTCAACAACCAAAGCCAAGCAGGACCATCAAATGCCAACCAGGCACTTGTGGTTCAAGTAGATGAAGGTTGTGACTGGTCACTACAGTTGGGAAATGATGCTCCGGATGGAACGGCGTGTTTTGCTGAGATTGTCAAGGATCTTAATCACACCAGTGGTGGAGAATCTTCCGCCAATGGTGGTGACTCCTCTGAGGATGAAGACTCTTCTGGTTACAGCAGAAGTTCGGATGAAGAATCCTCGAGCTCAGGTGATGATCATGTGGATGAGACATCAAATGCGTCAATCGATGCAAATATTGATGAGCTGTTGGAAGAAACTGCAGCAGGAATTCAAAGAAGATCTATCTTGGTGGATCAAGCTGCTTATTCTTCGTCTTCTCTCCATTCAGCCTTTATGGCGAATGTCGACAGTTCATCAAGTCAGGTATGTGTCGATGAACCCACTTCTGTTAGCTGTGATAATTGTGATAGATTGCTTGCTAGATGTGCTGATTTGGATGCAAACATGTTTGAATTGCAAGACAAACATGTTTCTGTGAATGATAGGTGGTGTGAATTGCAAAGCAAGCATGAGTCTTTGCAAGAGAAATATGATGTGACATTTATTCATAATCAGAAATTGACAGTTGATATTTCAAAGTGCACTGAAGCCAATATGTTTTATGAAAACCATGAAAAGAATTATAAATCAATGATTGAAACATTGAAGAAAGATAAAACAGAGCTGACTAAAATGGTTTCCAGAAAACAAACTGACATTAATTTGTATATCACTCGTCTTGAGGTGATGCAAAAAGAAATGGCTTGTGTTAAAACAGAAAGTGAGGCGATCCGACTCAAGTTAGACAGTTATTTGAGTTCTAGCTATGTGTTGGATCACATCATTGATGTTCAGAAAGAGAAAAAGGATGTCACATGCATAGGTTACAAGAAATGTCCACCACCCGTGAGAAACAATTTTGATGCCTTGCCTGATGAGGAGTACAGAACTCACTTTGAACCATCTGTTCCTCTAGATGTTAATGAATTTGCAGCAGGACTCGGATACAAGAAAGATGTATCGTCAGATTCAGATGTGTCAGCAGATACTTTTGTAACTGCTGAACAGAATCAGGATCCTCCAGTTGTTGTTGAGGATGCTGATTCTTCTGATGATGAGTCTGATGATACTGATTCGGAAAAGTCTGATGCAGTAATCAAAGAAGAGGACATACCTCTTGAGAATCATATCCTATGTGATCCTCCCACAAAACCTGCTAAGACTGTTCCAACCGAGTCCACATCAGCAAAAGAGTCGGAGAGTGTGGATTTGCTGTACACTCTGGTTGGTGATGATAAAATTTACTCAGACAAAGATTTTCCTATTAAGAATGTTAATCAATCTTTAATAAGTAAAGTCTTTGAAAATTCGACAAGTAAGTTTCTGGGAAAGACAGGACCACATGTTACAGTCACACAGTGTCCTCCTATCCCAAAGGCTGAAGTCAGAAAACAATTTGGGAATAAGAAATTACCAACAGTGCAAACCCAGCAAAATCATACCAAACCCAAGGGTAAGGCACCGACTCAAAGTCAAAAGAAGCCGAATCAGAAGAAGAAGAAGAATGTGAACTTTGTGAAGTCGAAGGGAACGGACAAAATTGAAAAGTTTGCAAATCAATCTAACTTAGATTTTGTCCAAAAAGCAACAGTGATGAAAAGGAATGAACCAAGTAGTTCAAAACCTAGTACCTCGGGTTCACAAAGTTCATCATCGGCAAGACGACCACATGATACTTCGGGGTTTGTTGAACGAAGATCATGTTTTGAATGTGGTACAATTGGGCATATCATTCGAAATTGCCCGTATCTTCATAAGTTGAAAGCCAAAGAAGATGATCCCCGTGGCCCAACTGACCGTAGGCGATCTGTTTCTGTAAAACAAGATCCCCGACTCATAAGAGAAAGGGAAAAGAAACAGAAACGCCAACAGGTCAAGAAAATTGAAAAGGCAATTAAAACCGATGTGGTTCACAAACCATCTGTTTCAGTTAAACCAGATAATTCAAAGTTTTCAAAAACTTCAAACAATCAAACTGGTAAAACTCAACAGACCTGGAAACCGAAAACGGTTACTGAATCAGGGGGACCATCAAAATTTCCGAATCATCAAAAGGTGGAAGTTATTGTTGTTGATAAGAATGGAAGACCCAAGACCACAATGGCTTGGGTCCCCATCTCCAACTAATCGATTGAGTTTATGTGCAGGGTGTTCCAGGAGGAACTATCAGTAGTCATTGGATTGTTGATAGTGGGGCATCCAGGCACATGACAGGCGACATGAAGCTTCTCTACGACGTCAAATCTATTAGAGGAGGTTATGTTGCTTTTGCTGGAGATAAGGGCGGATATATAACGGGTGAAGGAATGATTTCCAACGGGGTTGTTAGCTTTGACAAGATCAACTTTGTGCAACAACTTGATCACAATCTTCTTAGTGTTTCTCAAATTTGTGATAAGAAGTTCTCGGTACACTTTGATGCTAATGGATGTTATGTGCTGAAACCCGGCTTCAAAATTCCAAAAGAATGGATTCTCTTGTCGGCTCCAAGGATAAATGATCTGTATGTCCTTGATATGAGCCAAGCTATCACAACGTCTGCACAAGCAACATGTTTCGTTTCCAAAGCCACGGAAAAAGACACAATCTCTTGGCACAGACGAATGGGTCACATTCACTTACGCAAAATGAATCATCTGGTGTCAAATGAATTGGTGAATGGTGTTCCTCTTAAAAATTTCCATCTTCAAGACGTCTGTGTTTCGTGCCAGAAAGGAAAACAAACGAAGAAGCGACACCCCACAAAGAAAGTCAACACGGTGGCTGTTCCTCTTGAACGTTTGCACATGGATTTGTTCGGTCCTGTCAAGCACAAAAGCATTAGGAATGATCAATACTGCCTCGTGATAACTGATGATTATTCAAGATTTTCTTGGGTGGCGTTCATGGCACACAAGAGTGAAACCTTCGGTATTCTCAAAAACTTGATCATTCAGATTGAGAATCTTTACAACTTGAAGGTTAGGCGGATACGTAGCGACAATGGTACTGAATTCAAAAATCATGCCATGGCGGAGTTTTGCACTTCAAAAGGTATTCTTCACGAATTTAGTGCAGCTTATACTCCTCAGCAGAATGGCGTCGCTGAACGTAAGAACCGCACATTGATCGAGACTGCTAGGACTATGTTGGTAGAGTCGCAGCTACCCATTCCATTCTGGACTGAAGCTGTGTCCTCTGCATGCTATACGTTGAACCGAGTCCTTACAGTCAAAAGGCACAACAAGACCTGCTTTGAGCTTATCAACAAACGGAAACCAGACTTGTCTTATCTTGAACCGTTTGGAGCTCCTTGCACAATTATCGATCCTCATGGAAAGTTTGGGACAATATCTATCGAGGGATACTTTCTTGGGTATTCCACCCCAAACTTAAGAGTCTGGAATCTAGAGACTAAAAGGGTTGAGGAATGGTCTGAAGTCAGAGTACAAAGGCACACTTTACCAGTCAGAAATCCTGGTCAGCCTTGGATGTTTGAGTACGATGACTTTTTCAATTCGATCAATGTTGAAGCCGTTGAAGAAAGCGCTGCGGCAAGGATGTTTTTCGAGAGTGATAATGCAACAGATTCACCGTTGGTTCGTCCCATTATTGTCAATCAAGAACCATCTTCGGTGAACAATAATGCTCTCGACAATGAGGATTTTCAAGATGCTACCGAATTGAACGAATCTTCAGAGGATGATGAATTTCTAGATGCAGACCAAGGACCTACAGTACATGGTACTTCAGAGGGTACACCTCCAGTGGATGTCCCTAGAACAGCTGAAACTTCTGCATCATCCTCTTCGTCAATTCCGGGACTTGAATTGATTGCTGATCTCAATCTCAACAATCTGGGTACAAATATTCCAGTTCAAGATAATCCAGAAACAAGGATTCATAATACCCATCCTCAACATAACATCATCGGAAATGTACAAAGTGGCGTTCAAACAAGAAACATGTTGCGAAACAACAACAATGCAGGCTTGTATGCAACTATCCGAGAATCTGGTCAACAGAATGATTGGTCTTTCGCGTGTTATGTCTCACAGGAAGAACCAAGAACTTGGAAAGATGCTCTGAAAGATAGCTCATGGGTTGAAGCGATGCAGGAAGAACTGCAACAATTCCAGAAGCTTGGTGTCTGGAAACTCGTAGAGAAACCTGCTGGTTACAAGAAGATTGGTACCCGTTGGGTGTTTAAATGCAAGAAGGATGACCGTGGGATTGTTATTCAGAACAAAGCACGATTAGTCGTTCAAGGTTTTCGTCAGATTGAAGGAATCGACTACAACGAAGTATATGCACCTGTTGCACGTCTAGAAGCCATTCGGATCTTTCTGGCTTATGCCTCATTCAAAGGTTTCAAGGTATACCAGATGGACGTGAAGAGTGCTTTCTTACATGGTGTGGTGGAAGAAGAGGTGTACGTCGAACAACCTCCAGGTTTTGAAGATCCTATCCATCCCGATCGGGTTTGGTTGCTCAACAAAGCTCTATATGGTCTACATCAAGCACCGCGAGCTTGGTACGCAACCTTATCTAATTATCTGCTGGAGAACGGTTTTCGCAGAGGTCTTATCGATTGTACTCTCTTCATCAAAGAACAAGATAGAGATCTTCTACTGGTACAGGTATACGTTGACGATATTATATTTGGTTCTACTAATGATGTTTTGTGTAGGGATTTCGAGCGTGTTATGCAGGATAAATTCGAGATGAGTGCTATGGGGGAAATGACCTTCTTTTTGGGCCTACAAGTACAACAAACCGAGTCTGGGATATTCATCCATCAGACTAAATATGTTGGTGACATCTTGAGCCGGTTCCAGATGTCTGATGCAACGCCCATCGGTACCCCATTGCCACAAAATCACGGAATTACTCCAGACTTGAAGGGTCAAGATACTAGCCCCTCATACAACCGCGCGATGATTGGATCCCTTATGTACCTCACAGCATCAAGACCAGATATAATGTACCCAACGTGCCTGCTTGCCAGATATCAAGTGAACCCGAAGGCCCCACATCTTGCAGCTGTAAAAAGGATTTTTCGTTATTTGAAGGGTTACCCTGACACCGGTCTGTGGTACCCTAGGGATAATAACTTTGACTTGATCGCATTCAGTGATTCTGATTTTGGCGGATGCAAAATCGACGGCAAATCCACAACGGCTGGATGTCAGTTTTTGGGAAATCGCCTAGTCACATGGCAATGCAAGAAGCAGACGTGCGTCGCTACATCAACATGCGAAGCTGAATACATTGCTGCCTCAAGTTGTTGCTCCCAAGTCCTGTGGATACAACAACAAATGCGTGATTACGGTTTTGAATTCCTAACTACTCCTATTTACGTTGATAATTCTGCTGCATTACAAATCACTAGAAATCCTGTGCAGCATTCAAAGACTAAGCACATCGAAATTAAGTATCACTTCATACGTGATTGCTTTGAGAAAAGGCTAATCGATGTTGCTTACGTCCACACCGATGACCAACGTGCCGACCTTTTTACCAAAGCTTTTGACAAATCAAGATTTGACTATCTTTTATTGGTAAACGGCATTAAGGTCAAGCAAGAGTAATCCACATCGGAAAATCATTTTTGTAAATACCTTTGTGTTTTAAATTTGTCTTAGTTTATTGATTTTAGGGGGAGTAAATCCAAAATTTGAAAATCCAAAAACATCGAAAAATTTCAAAAACACAAAAACAATAGAAAAGCAAAAATGAGTTTCCTGGCGAGCAAAAGAGAAAATGATAGTACATCAGTGGTCTGTCTAAACCTCTTCAAACCTAAAATGAAAAACGATAAGCAGCTCTATATAAGATGTATCGGTAGGCTCACAATCATTTTAAAGTGTGCAGGGTGATATAAACTTAAAATCGACTGAAGACTGGGTGGGAACCATTCATTGGCATATGGTCTTGGTACCGAAATTTCGTTTGAGAGATTGCCGAGCTTCTGAAATATTCGGTCTTTATGCTGCTTATCATCTGGGTATCATGGTTGTATCTTTTTCCGAAAAATAACGGGGACGCAAGTCTAGATCTTCCATGATACTATACATACGTGTACATACTGCATACGACCTCAATAAGTGATCAACAATCACATGTCCAAACAAATAAGTGATAAAATATCACAAATTCTTTCCGGGTGTCAAGTTCGTCTCTCTGCTGTACGAAAGTACTGACCTGTTCACGGACTTGCTCCTGTGCCCTCATGCATCGAAAATCAAGTTCCTCATCAATAAGTGATTTTATCACATAGGGCTTGTTTTCAATTCAAAATAAGTGAGAATCTCACATCATATACGGTCAAACAGATGATAATTGGTATACTCACCGGTAAGATGAACCCTCGTGCATACCTTGATACGGGAATGTGTCGTGATGTGGATGAACACCGGTCGGTAAGTATAAATCATACCTTAACGTATCCCCTCGCCATGATTACATCTGATAAGTTGAGCTTATGTGGACAACAATACCGATAATTGTTATAGGATGCTTATCTTAATGTTAATTAATTGAACAACAAGAGTGTTTTGACATGACCGTACACTGATATATTTCTCTTACCCTCGAAACTCACAAAAAGAATGTCTGTATATATTTATTTACTGCTTTCAGTCTTTACATTTGAAATATTCAAAAATACCAAAAAGATTTTAAGTGTGTTTTAATATAAACTTTATAAAAGCCAAAAAGATTTTATTTCTATCTTATTTTCGATCGTACGATGTTGGAACTCGAGTCTTCGTTACCTGAAACCTGAACGAAAACCGAAAATGACTAAATCTTCATAAACGGTCGAAATGTGCAAGTGTTGAAAGTTGAAATTGAAATTGATAAAATACTTTAAACTTTCATACTGTCGGACGGTGTTTGCTTAAACAATGGTCACATGTGTGTTGTTTGCTTATGATATTCCAAGCGGTTGTTCTCATTACGCGTTTAGATTTCTTGCATGTGCAGATTCTAAAGGCTAGGAGAACATGGTCGATGACAAGCTTCAGAATGAAGACACGACGTGAAGGCACTCAAATGAAAAAGATGATCGAGTTGCCGCTGACCATCATCAACACCACAAGGATCTCACTTCATAAAGAACAAGACTTTCACGAGCATAACTCAAGGGGGAGCTTATGTTAAGGGGGAGTTTGTCAACACACTTCCTACCTGAACCAGGGGAGTTTGTTGATACACTTTCTGCTTTCAAGACGTGAAGACTTTGAAGATCCTCCGACATTGAAGACTTGAATAGAAGTCAAAGACTTGAAGACACGAGAACTTACAAGAATGAAGATCGAGACAAAGCAACAGCTGTTTGTTGATAAGCCAGACAAAGCTACAGCCAAGGGGGAGTTTGTTGGTGCACTTATGTCTGCACTTTGTCTGTATTCGGTCACAATGTGAAACGATGTCTTTGTTAGTCTGTAAGTTTGACCAAGTCAACCATCCTCCGGTTTGACTTGGCCAAACAGTCAACATTATGTGTGCAATTTGTTTGGTTCGAAGGATGGTCATCGAAGGATCACTTATATCCTTCGATGATGATGAGCTCGAAAGATGGACCTTCGAGAGATGGACCACGAAAGATCACATCCTTCGTGGTACATGTTGATCGTTCGAGCTGTTACTGGTCGATAGATGATCCTTCGATCATGCTATCTGATCCTTCGACCGGACCAGCTGTGTTTGGGTATAAATACCCGTGTGTTGTGTTCATTTAGACAGTTAGACAGAGTTGGACACTTAGAGAGCAGAAACACACACACACACACTGAGAGAGAGTTTGCAGAACTGATTTGTAAACCTTGTGCTTGTAACGGACCTTTCATACGTTTAATACAAGTGGTGTTAATCGTTGAACTTTGCGTGTCGTGTTATTGCGTGTTCTATCTCGGTTTGCTATTTCGGTTGGATTCCGCACAACCGGAGTGGTTCGTATACAAGGATTAGGCGACTAGATCCTCCCCTAGCCGGACCTACAGAAAGCATATGCCATCCTTACTCAGGCGTTAAGTAAAGACATTTATCATCAATTTGTCAGTTACAAGACAACGAAAAGGTTGTGGGATGCTTTGAAGACAAGGGGCGTAGGAAATGAAGCGACACGTCAATTGAGAAAAGAATTGCTGAAGAAAGAGTTTGATAGTTTTACTTGTATGGAGAATGAGTCGTTGGGTGATTTGATAAGTCGATTTAATCATTTGCTGACTGAATTAGAAAATTTTGGGGTTGTTACAACTTCTGCAGAGATTGTAAAAAGGTTTGCAGATGCGTTGCCACCTCAATGGAATACTTTCTTGGAAATCATGAAGTACAATGGTACTTTAGCTACAACAAGCTTCAACGACTTTGTTCAAATCCTGGAAAACAAAAATCAGGAAGAAACTCTCAAGGCAAAAAGAGTTCCAGTGCCACAAAATCCAGAAATGTATTATGGAACGTCTAGCACCTCTACGAAACCTTCTTCGCATGCTCCAATTCAAACAGCATTTGTGACTAGCACTGACATGTATGGCAATGCTATCCAAGTTCCGGTCCCTCCAAAGACAGACATGTATGGAAATCTGCTGGAACCAGTTCCTCAACAGCAACAGCAAAGCCAACGACCTCTCAGACGAACTGACATGTTCGGAAATCCATTACCTGTTCGATCTCCCGGAACAACAGACATGTATGGGAATCCTCTTCCTCCTCAATCTACCGTACCAACAGACATGTATGGGAATCCACTTCCTCCTCAACAGCAAGCGTGTTATGGAAGCACATCATCTGCTGGTCAACAATCAAAGCCAAATACGGTACGGCTCGACACCTCAAGCTTTTCTAAAGTCAGTGTGGAAGTAGCAAAGGAACACATGGAGCTGCTAAACACTTTGGTGAGCGCATACTGTGGATTAGTGGAAGGTCAGATTGGTAATATTAATCTGACACAAGAAGACTATCAGCAGATTGATAAAGAGGAGATGGAGATGATGGACATCAAGTGGGCCTTTGCCAGTGCTGTTAGGCGAGCAAAGGATTTCATGGAGAGAACTGGCAGAACCAGCTTGGAGAGCAAGAAAGACACCAAGTATGGGTTTGATAAGCAGGCTGTGAAGTGTTTCAATTGTGGTGAACGTGGTCATTTTAAAAGGGAATGTACAAGGCCATCTCAGCATGGAAACCAGAATCCCTTCAGAAATCAAGGCAACCAGCAGAACCAGAACAGGAACAATGTTCGTACGTTGGTACCTGTCAACAACCAAAGCCAAGCAGGACCATCTAATGCCAACCAGGCACTTGTGGTTCAAGTAGATGAAGGCTGTGATTGGTCAATCCAGTTGGGAAATGACGCTCCAGATGGAACAGCTTGTTTTGCTGAAGTTGTCAAGGATCTTAAACACGCCAGTGGTGGAGAATCTTCCACCAATGGTAGTGAATCTTCTGAAGATGAAGACAGTTCTGGTTACAGTGGAAGTTCAGATGAAGAATCCTCCACTTCAGGCAATGATCAAGTGGATGAGACATCGAGTGCGTCAGTCGATGCAGACATTGATGAGATTTTGGAAGAAGCTGCAGCAGGAATTCAAAGAAGATCTATTTTGGTGGATCAAGCTGCTTATTCTTCGTCTTCTCTCCATTCAGCCTTTATGGCTAATGTCGACAGTTCATCAAGTCAGGTATGTGTCGATGAACCCACTGCTGATATCTGTGATAATTGTGATAGATTGCATGTTAAATGTGCTGATTTGGTTGCAAACATGTCTGAGTTGCAAGGCAAACATGATGCTTTACAAGCTAGTTTGTTTGACTTGCAAGACAAACATGTTTCTTTGAATGATAAGTGGAGTGAATTGCAAAGCAAACACGAGGCTTTGCAAGAGAAATATGATGTGACATTCATCCACAATCAAAAGTTGACCATTGATCTTTCCAAGTGCACAGAAGCCAACATGTTTTATGAAAACCATGAAAAGGAATTTAAGTCAATGATTGAAACATTAAAGAAAGATAAAACAGAGTTGACAAAAATGGTTTCCAGAAAACAAACTGACATTAACCTTTATATAACTCGTCTTGAGGTAATGCAAAAGGAAATGGCTTGTGTTAAAACAGAAAGTGAGGCGATCCGACTCAAGTTAGACAGTTATTTGAGCTCTAGCTATGTGTTGGATCACATCATTGATGTTCAGAAAGAGAAAAAGGATGTCACATGCATAGGTTATAAGAAATGTCCACCACCCGTGAGAAACAACTTTGATACACTGCCTGATGAGGAGTATAGAACTCATTTTGAACCATCTGTTCCTTTGGACGTTGAGGAATTTGCGGCAGGACTCGGATACAAGAAAGAAGTATCGTCAGATTCAGATGTGTCAGCAGATACATTTGTAACTGCTGAACAGAATCAGGATCCTCCAGTTGTGATTGAGGATGCCGATTCTTCTGATGATGAGTCTGATGATACTGATTCAGCAAAGTCTGATGCGGTGATAAACGAAGAGGACATACCTCTTGAGAATCATATTCTGTGTGATCCTCCTGCAAAACCCGCTAAGACTGTTGCAATCGAGTCCTTGTCTGAAAAAGAGTCGGAGAGTGTGGATTTGCTGTACACTCTTATTGGTGATGATAAAATTTATTCTGACAAAGATTTTCCTATTAAGAATGTTAATCAATCATTAATCAGTAAAGTCTTTGAAAATTCAACAAGTAAGTTTTTGGGAAAGACAGGATCACGTGTTACAGTAACACAGTGCCCTCCTATTCCAAAGGCTGAAGTTAGAAAACAATTTGGCAATCAGAAATTACCAACAGTGCAAAAACAGCAAAATCATACCAAACCAAGAGGTAAAACACCGACTCAAGGTCAAAGGAAGCCGAATCAGAAGAAGAAAAAGAATGTGAACTTTGTGAAATCTAAGGGAACGGACAAAATTGCAAAGTTTGAAAATCAATCTAATTTAGATTTTGTCAAGAAAGCAACTGTGATGAAAAGGAATGAACCAAGTAGTTCAAAACCTAGTACCTCGGGATCACAAAGTTCATCATCGGTAAGACGATCACATGATTCTTCGGGGTTTGTTGAACGAAGATCATGTTTTGAATGTGGTACAATTGGGCACTTTGTCAGAAATTGCCCGTATCTTCATAAATTAAAAGCCAAAGTTGATGATCCCCGTGAACGCAATCACCAAAAGCGATCTTTGTCTGTAAAACAAGATCCCCGACTTGTAAGAGAAAGGGAAAAGAAACAGAAACGCCAACAAGTCAAGGTGGTTGAAAAAGCACTTAAAAATGAAGTGGTTCAAAAACAAACGGTTCCAGTTAAACCAGAAAGTTCAAAATTTTCAAAAACTTCAAACAATCACGAAGTTAAATTTTCAAACAATCAAACTGGTAAACTTCAACAGACATGGAAACCTAAAATAACCACAAATTCAGGGGGACCATCACAATTTTCAAATCATCAAAGAATAGAAGTTATTGTTGTTGATGAAAATGGAAGACCCAAGACCACAATGGCTTGGGTCCCCATCTCCAACTAATTATGTGAGTTCATGTGCAGGGTGTTCCAGGAGGAACTGTCAGTAGTCATTGGATTGTTGATAGTGGGGCATCCAGGCACATGACAGGCGACATGAAGCTTCTCTACGACGTCAAATCTATTAGAGGAGGTTATGTTGCTTTTGCTGGAGATAAAGGCGGATATATTACGGGTGAAGGAATGATTTCCAACGGGGTTGTTAGTTTTGATAAGATCAACTTCGTACAACAACTTAATCACAATCTTCTTAGTGTTTCTCAAATTTGTGATAAGCAGTTCTCAGTACACTTTGATGCAAATGGATGTTATGTGCTGAAACCCGGATTCAAAATTCCAAAAGAATGGATTCTCTTGTCGGCTCCAAGGATAAATGATTTGTATGTCCTTGATATGAGCCAAGCTATCACAACGTCTGCACAAGCAACTTGTTTCGTTTCCAAAGCCACAGAAAAAGACACAATCTCTTGGCACAGACGAATGGGTCACATTCACTTACGCAAAATGAATCATTTGGTGTCAAATGAATTGGTGAATGGTGTTCCTCTTAAAAACTTCCATCTTCAAGACGTCTGTGTCTCGTGCCAGAAAGGAAAACAAACGAAGAAGCGACACCCTACAAAGAAAGTCAACACGGTGGCTGTTCCTCTTGAACGTTTGCACATGGATTTGTTCGGTCCTGTCAAGCACAAAAGCATTAGGAATGATCAATATTGCCTCGTGATAACTGATGATTATTCAAGATTTTCTTGGGTGGCGTTCATGGCACATAAGAGTGAAACCTTCGGTATTATCAAAAACTTGATCATTCAGATTGAGAATCTCTATAATTTGAAGGTTAGGCGGATACGTAGCGACAATGGTACTGAATTTAAAAATCATGCCATGGCGGAGTTTTGCACTTCAAAAGGTATTCTTCACGAATTTAGTGCAGCTTATACTCCTCAACAAAATGGCGTCGCTGAACGTAAAAACCGCACATTGATCGAGACTGCTAGGACAATGTTGGTAGAATCGCAGTTGCCCATTCCATTCTGGACTGAAGCTGTGTCCTCTGCATGTTATACGTTGAACCGAGTCCTTACAGTCAAAAGGCACAACAAGACCTGCTTTGAGCTTATTAACAAACGGAAACCAGATTTGTCATATCTTGAACCGTTTGGAGCTCCGTGCACAATAATCGATCCTAATGGAAAGTTTGGGGCAAGAGCAATTGAAGGATACTTTCTTGGGTATTCCACCCCGAACTTAAGAGTCTGGAATCTAGAGACTAAAAGGGTCGAGGAATGGTCTGAAGTCAGAGTACAAAGGCACACTTTACCAGTCAAATGTCCTGGTCAGCCTTGGATGTTTGAGTTCGATGACTTTTTCAATTCGATCAATGTAGAAGCAGTTGAAGAAAATGCTGCGGCAAGGATGTTTTTCGAGAGTGACAATGCAACAGATTCACCGCTGGTTCGTCCAATTATTGTCAATCAAGAACCATCTTCGGTGAACAATAATGCTCTCGACAATGAGGATTTTCATGATGCTGCCGAATTGAACGAATCTTCAGAGGATGATGAATTTCTAGATGCAGATCAAGAAGCTCCAACGACAGCAGTACATGGTACTTCAGAGGGTACACCTCCAGTGGATGTCCCTAGAACAGCTGAAGCTACTGGATCATCCTCTTCGTCAATTCCGGGCCTTGAATTGATTGTTGATCTCAATCTCAACAATCTGGGTACAAATATTCCAGTTCAAGATAATCCAGAAACAAGGATTCACAATACCCATCCTCAACGAAATATCCTCGGAAATGTACAAAGTGGCGTTCAAACAAGAAACATGTTGCGAAACAACAACAATGCAGGCTTGTATGCAACTATCCGAGAATCTGGTCAACAAAATGATTGATCTTTCGCGTGTTATGTATCACAGGAAGAGCCAAGAACTTGGAAAGATGCTTTGAAAGATAGCTCATGGGTTGAAGCAATGCAGGAAGAACTGCAACAATTCCAGAAGCTTGGTGTCTGGAAACTCGTAGAGAAACCTGCTGGTTACAAGAAGATTGGTACCCGTTGGGTGTTTAAATGCAAAAGGGATGACCGTGGAGTCGTTATTCGAAACAAAGCAAGGCTAGTCGTTCAAGGTTTTCGTCAGATAGAAGGGATCGACTACAACGAAGTGTATGCACCTGTTGCACGTCTAGAAGCAATTCGGATTTTTCTGGCTTATGCCTAATTCAAAGGCTTCAAGGTATACCAGATGGACGTGAAAAGTGCATTCTTACATGGTGTGGTGGAAGAAGAGGTGTACGTCGAACAGCCTCCAGGTTTTGAAGATCCTATCCATCCCGATCGGGTTTGGTTGCTCAACAAAGCTCTATATGGTCTACATCAAGCACCGCGAGCTTGGTACGCAACCTTATCTAATTATCTGCTGGAGAATGGATTTCGCAGAGGTCTTATCGATTGTACTCTTTTCATCAAAGAACAAGATGGAGATCTTCTACTGGTACAGGTATACGTTGATGATATTATTTTTGGTTCTACTAATGATGTTTTGTGTAGGGATTTCGAGCGTGTAATGCAGGATAAATTCGAGATGAGTGCTATGGGGGAAATGACTTTCTTTTTGGGCCTACAAGTGCAACAAACTGAGTCTGGGATATTCATCCATCAGACTAAATATGTTGGTGACATCTTGAGCCGGTTCCAGATGTCTGATGCAACGCCCATCGGTACCCCATTGCCGCAAAATCACGGAATTACTCCAGACTTGAAGGGTGAAGCTACTAGCCCCTCATACTACCGCGCGATGATCGGATCTCTTATGTACCTCACAGCATCAAGACCAGATATAATGTACCCAACGTGCCTGCTAGCCAGATATCAAGTTAACCCGAAGGCCTCACATCTTGCAGTTGTAAAAAGGATTTTTCGTTATTTGAAGGGTTGCCCTGACACCGGTCTATGGTACCCTAGGGATAATAACTTTGACTTGATCGCATTCAGTGATTCTGATTTTGGCGGATGTAAAATCGACGGCAAATCCACAACGGCTGGATGTCAGTTTTTGGGAAATCGCCTAGTCACATGGCAGTGCAAGAAGCAGACGTGCGTCGCTACATCAACATGCGAAGCTGAATACATTGCTGCCTCAAGTTGTTGCTCCCAAGTCCTATGGATCCAACAACAAATGCGAGACTACGGTTTTGAATTCCTAACTACTCCTATTTACGTTGATAATTCTGCTGCATTACAGATCACTAAAAATCCTGTGCAGCATTCAAAGACTAAGCACATCGAAATTAAGTATCACTTCATATGTGATTGCTTTGAGAAAAGGCTAATCGATGTTGCTTACGTCCACACCGATGACCAACGTGCCGACCTTTTTACCAAAGCATTTGACAAATCAAGATTTGACTATTTATTATTGGTAAACGGCATTAAGATCAAGCAAGAGTAAAACCAACATCGGAAAATCATTTTTGTAAATACCTTTGTGTTTTAAATTTGTCTTAGTTTATTGATTTTAGGGGGAGTAAATCCAAATTTGAAAATCCAAAAACATCGAAAAATTTCAAAAACACAAAAACAATAGAAAAACAAAAATGAGTTTCCTGGCGAGCAAAAGAGAAAATGATAGTACATCGGTGGTCTGTCTAAACCTCTTTAAACCTAAACTGAAAAACGATAAGCAGCTCTATATAAGATGTATCGGTAGGCTCACAATCATTTTAAAGTGTGCAGGGTGATATAAATCTAAATCGACTGAAGACCAGGTGGGAACCATTCATTGGCATATGGTCTTAGTACCGAAATTTCGTTTGAGAGATTGCCGAGGTTCTGAGATATTCGGTCTTTATGCTGCTTATCATCTGGGTATCATGGTTGTATCTTTTACCGAAAAATAACGGGGACGCAAGTCTAGATCTTCCATGATACCATACATACGTGTACATATTGCATTCGACCTCAATAAGTGATCAACAATCACATGTCCAAACAAATAAGTGATAATATATCACAAATTCTTTCCGGGTGTCAAGTTCGTCTCTCTGCTGTACGAAAGTACTGACCTGTTCACGAACTTGCTCCTGTGCCCTCATGCATCGAAAATCAAGTTCCTCATCAATAAGTGATTATATCACATAGGGCTTGTTTTCAAATTCAAAATAAGTGAGAATCTCACATCATATACGGTCAAACAGATGATAATCGGTATACTCACCGGTAAGATGAACCCTCGTGCATACCTTGATACGGGAATGTGTCGTGATGTGGATGAACACCGGTCGGTAAGTATAAATCATACCTTAACGTATCCCCTCGCCATGATTACATCTGATAAGTTGAGCTTATGTGGACAACAATACCGATAATTGTTATAGGATGCTTATCTTAATGTTAATTAACTGAACAACAAGAGCGTTTTGGCATGATCGTACACTGATATGATTCTCTTACCCTCGAAACTCGCAAAAAGAATGTCTGTAAATATTTATTTAATGCTTTCAGTTTCTGCATCTTAGTATATATTTATTTACTGCTTTCAGTCTTTACATTTGAAATATTCAAAAAAATACCAAAAAGATTTTAAGTGTGTTTTAATATAAACTTTATAAAAGCCAAAAAGATTTTATTTCTATCTTATTTTCGATCGTACGATGTTGGATCTCAAGTCTTCGTTACCTGAAACCTGATTGAAAACCGAAACGACTAAATCTTCATAAACGGTCGAAATTTGCAAGTGTTGAAAGTTAAAATTTGAAATTGATAAAATTTGTTAAAACTTTCAAACCGTCGGACGGTGTTTATTTAAACAATGGTCACATGTGTGTCGCTTACTTATGATATTCCAGGCAGTTGTTCTCATTACGCGTTTAGATTTCTTGCATGTGCAGATTCTAAAGGCAAGGAGAACATGGTCGATGACAAGCTTCGGAAAGAAGACACGATGTGAAGGCACTCAAATGATGAAGATGATCGAGTTGCCGCTGACCATCATCAACACCACAAGGATCTCACTTCATAAAGATCAAGACTTTCACGAGCATAACTCAAGGGGGAGCTTATGTTAAGGGGGAGTTTGTCAACACACTTCCTACATGAAACGGGGAGTTTGTTGGTACACTTTCTGCTTTCAAGACGTGAAGACTTTAAAGATCCTCCGACATTGAAGACTTGAAAAGACGTCAAAGACTTGAAGTCACAAAGATCGAGACAAAGCTACAGCCAGACAAAGCTACAGCCAAGGGGGAGTTAGTTGGTGCACTTGTGTCTGTACTTTGTCTGTATTTAGTCTTGATACAAAACGATGTCTTTGATGTAAGATTGATGTAAGTTTGACCAAGTCAACCATCCTCCGGTTTGACTTGGCCAAACAGTTAGACAATGGACGAAAGATGTATGGGCCGAAGGATGTGTCATCGAAGGATAGTTTAGATCCTTCGATGAGCTCGAAAGATAACCTTCGAAGGATAGACCACGAAGGATATCATCCTTCGTGGTACATGTTGATCCTTCGATGAGTTTCTAGTCGATAGATGATCCTTCGATCAATCTATCTATCCTTCGACCAGACGATCTGTGTTCGGGTATATATACCCATGTTGTGTGTTCACTTGAAACTAGCACTTTAGGTAGACATTGTGAGAACACTCAGAGCAGAAAACACACACACACACTTGAGAGAGTTTACAGAACAGATTTGTAAACATTGAGCTTGTAACAGACCTTTCATACGTATTAATACAAGAGGTGTTAATCGTTGAATCTTGTGTGTTTATCATTGTTGTCACACCCCCAAAATCCACACGCGGAGTATCACCGCTTGGAGGCGTGACTGACCAGGATCAAGCCATCAATCATATCAGACATAGTATATAAGTGTAAAAGTAGGAAAATGTAATTCATCTTGACATGACTGATGTTCACAACCAAACATTGTTTAAGTAGCGGAAGCATAATAATGAAAACCCAAAGTAAGTTATAAGTTCAAATATCGTCTATGATCCGTATCCCACAACGACCTGCTCCTCCCTGTGCAAGCTCCATATGTACCTAAGGTCCTGCAAGGCATGTAAGAGAGAGTCAACAACTAGTTGAGCGAGTTCACAGTTAATAGTTCAGTAATAGTATAGCGTGAGTAGTAGTATGTTCGTTCGTTACAATGTATCATATTAGTTTCCATCGCGGCCAATGTCCTTGGCAGGTGTGCGAAGATGTTGGGGAAGGTCTTTCCCCAAGTTTTTCTAGACTAGGTTTGTTTGTATCGCGGCCTCTCTAGGCAGGTGTGCGAAGATGTTGTAACTTTAGTTCGCGGCCAATGTCCTTGGCAGGTGTGCGAAGACAGTCATAATATCGCGGCCAATGTCCTTGGCAGGTGTGCGAAGATCGTTCAATAAGTGTTACTAGTCTAGCAGTAGGTTCTGTTATCTATGTACGTACAGTAATCATCAAATCCCCATTCCCCCCTGGGAACCCCATGCCTTGGCTTGTGTGAACTCACCTTGGTTTGCTCGGTATGCTAAGTGTATGCTCGCAAGTAATCAATCACGTCCTAAAGTATGCACGTATGTGAAATCAGTTTGTGTTTCAGTTGTTCATGTATAAGCATGTAACACGTAATCACAATCATACAAGTCATGTTTAACATATAACAGCAGTTAATTATTCCAGTTAACACTTATCAGAATTAACTCAAGTTACAGCACAGCTCGGCGAAACACATAGATGGCGAAACACATAAGTTGGCGAAACAAGTGAGTTGGCGAAACACACATAGTGGCGAAACACAAATTGACGAAACATATTCTGTTTCGTCGTGGCTTTGCTTGGCGAAACAAAATTCTATTTCGTCGGAAGTCCTTGGCGAAACACTTTCTGTTTCGCCAAGAGGTCTGTTTCGTCAAACCTGTTTCGTGTGAATATCAGTTACGTCAATCAGTTACATGCAGCAAACCCTAATCATGCTAACAGCCGTCATCAACATCATCGATCAACAACAACACAGAAATCATTCATATTCATGTATCTTAGTCTCATGTATTACCTCCAACACATCGTATCATATCAAGCTTACGTAATACATTCATGCGAAATCCTTTCCTATGTATATGTGTATTATTAGTTTAACGACAAGCAAAACATATAATATCTACAGAATAGTAAACCCTGATAATGAACATATT
Source organism: Helianthus tuberosus (assembly GCA_030545235.1). Lineage (NCBI taxonomy): Eukaryota > Viridiplantae > Streptophyta > Magnoliopsida > Asterales > Asteraceae > Helianthus > Helianthus tuberosus. The sequence continues at coordinate 26,861,584 of CM060447.1, forward strand.
AATCAGTTTCACAATCAATATCGATACGTGACCTCCAATTCTACAAACCCTAGCTATGATTATCATGCGGATTGATCGATAGAACAGAATACCCATTTAACACATAACAATCAGAACATAAACAATCGATCAACATCCGATATAACTCAAACAATCAAACAAGAATTAACACTAACCGCAATGACAAAGTATAACCGATCTAGCGGGTTTCGGAGTAACACAAGGTTGCCGTCACAGTGAGAGCTCTAGGGTTTCGGTTGTTATGATGAAAGTGTGAAACTGATGTTGTTTTACGTATTAAGACTCGAAATAACATGTTGGGCCCGAACTGGGCTTCGGCGGATCTGGGCTCGGCGAAACACACTGTTTCGTCGAGATGTAGATGGCGAAACAAGTTCTGTTTCGTCGGAACTGGTTATGGCGAAACACTCTTGTGTTTCGTCAGATTCTTTTATGGTTTGCTAGTTTAAGTTTTACAAACAGTACACAAGTTATACAATCACACATAACCATGCAAACACACTACGTTTATCATAACACAACTATATAGTCAAAGTCAACGTGCATTTAATGCGAATAAAGAATGTCGGAAATTCGAGTTGTCACATTATCCCCAACTTGAAAGAAATTTCGTCCCGAAATTTAGCATGCAGTTACTGAGGAAGCTAGTAGTGTGACGTTGTTTACCTGTATTGTATCGCGGCTCCCCTGAGCATGATTGCGAAGGTTACTGGTTTTCTTGGGGTGTCACATTATCCCCCCGTTGATTTGGAATTTCGTCCCGAAATTCTGCATTGGTCGCTTCAGCCTCAGTAGTAGTTGCTTGGTTTCCGAATAACTGGGGATATTTGAGTTCCATTTGATCTTCGCGCTCCCAGGTGAACTCTGGGCCGCGGCGGGAGTTCCAACGAACTCGTACAAGAGGGATTCTCGTGTTCTTGAGGACCTTAACATCCCGGTCCGTGATTTCAACAGGTTCCTCGACGAAGTGCAACCGCTCGTCGATAGTGAGTTCCTTCAAAGGAACTATGTGGGTCTCATCTGACGTACACTTCTTCAGATTCGACACGTGAAAGACGTTGTGAACTGCACTGAGTTCAGGTGGTAAGTTCAATCTGTAGGCCACTTTGCCTATTTTCTCAATAACCTCGAAAGGTCCAACATATCGTGGATTTAGTTTGCCGCGTTTGCCAAAACGAACCACACCCTTCCAGGGTGAAACTTTAAGTAGCGCTCGATCCCCAATTTGGAATTCGAGTAGTTTTCTGTCTAAATCAGCGTATGCTTTCTGACGGTCGCGTGCTGCCGCCATGCGTTGTCGTATTTGTGCAATCTTTTCTGTAGTATCGACTACCATTTCTGGACCTGTGATTTGACTTTCTCCCACCTCTGCCCAACAGAGAGGTGACCGGCACTTACGCCCGTATAGTGCCTCGAATGGTGCAGCTTTAATGCTGGTGTGGTAACTGTTATTGTATGAAAATTCCACAAGTGGCAGATGTTTTTCCCAACCATTGCCAAAATCTATTACGCACGCCCGAAGCATGTCTTCTAGAGTTTGAATAGTGCGCTCAGACTGCCCATCTGTCTGAGGGTGATAAGCTGTGCTCATGTCTAAATGAGAGCCAAAAGATTTATGCATTGCTTGCCACAGTTCTGAAGTAAAACATGCGTCACGATCAGAGATGATGGAGGTGGGCACACCGTGCCTCGAAACAACTTCCCTAAAATATACGTCTGCTAGTGTGGAGAACTTATCCGTTTCCTTGATTGCCAGGAAGTGAGCAGACTTAGTGAGTCGATCCACGATCACCCAAATAGTGTCATTTCCGCGCTGGGATCTAGGTAAACCGGTAACAAAATCCATGGAAATTTGTTCCCATTTCCATTGTGGTATCTCAGGTTGTTGGAGCGGACCTGACGGTTTCTGGTATTCTGCCTTGACTCTCGCACAAGTCAAGCATTTGCTAACGTATGTGGCTATGTGGGCCTTCATGCTAGGCCACCAGTATGTAGTCTTAATATCGTGGTACATTTTATCCGAACCTGGATGTACCGAGTAGCGAGACTTATGAGCTTCATCCATCACTAGCTCACGTAAATTACCATAAAGTGGAACCCAAATGCGTCCTGTAACGTAGTAAGCACCATCTCCCTTCTGTTCTAAACATTGTCTTGAACCCCGTAGGGCTTCAGCCCTGACATTTTCTGGTTTCAATGCTTCTACCTGAGCATCTCGTATCTGGGAAGGAAGACTAGACTGTATGGTGAGTTGTAAAGCTCGTACGCGCTTAGGCGCGGTGTCCTTTCGACTGAGGGCGTCAGCCACAACATTGGCTTTGCCTGGATGGTACCTGATTGAGCATTCGTAGTCATTTAACAGTTCAACCCATCGTCGCTGTCGCATATTCAGTTCCTTCTGTTTGAATATATGTTCGAGGCTTCTGTGGTCAGTGTAGATAGCACATTTGGTACCGTACAAATAGTGTCGCCATATCTTAAGTGCAAAGACGACCGCTCCCAGCTCTAGGTCGTGTGTAGTGTAATTCCGTTCGTGAACCTTAAGTTGGCGCGAAGCATAAGCAATAACTTTATCCCTCTGCATCAATACACATCCAAGACCTTGGATAGATGCGTCGCAGTAGACTACGAAATCGTCCGTGCCTTCAGGCAGTGAGAGGATAGGTGCGCTACATAGTCTATCCTTTAAGTGCTGAAACGCTGTTTCCTGTGCGTTACCCCAACGATAAACAACACCCTTCTGCGTCAACAGTGTAAGCGGCTGAGCAATCTTTGAGAAGTCTTTGATGAAACGTCTGTAATAACCCGCCAAACCCAAGAATTGGCGTATTTCGGTTGGTGTACGAGGCGCAGGCCAGTTCTTAATCGAATCTACCTTGGATGGATCGACATGGATCCCATCTTTGTTCACCACGTGGCCTAAAAAGTGGACTTCACGAAGCCAGAAGTCACATTTAGAAAACTTAGCGTATAGCTGTTCCGTTCGTAGAAGTTCTAGTATAAGTCGTAGGTGCTGCTCGTGTTCCTCCTGACTCTTCGAATAAATCAGGATGTCGTCAATAAAAACAATGACGAACTTGTCGAGATAGGGTTTGCACACCCTGTTCATAAGATCCATAAATACGGCAGGCGCGTTCGTTAGCCCGAATGGCATGACCATAAACTCGTAGTGGCCGTAGCGTGTTCTGAACGCTGTTTTGGAGACGTCCTCATCCCGGACTCTCAGCTGGTGGTATCCTGACCTTAAGTTTATCTTATAATAGTAGCTCGACCCTTGCAGCTGGTCGAATAAATCATCTATGCACGGAAGAGGATAACGATTCTTGATCGTCACCTTGTTGAGTTCACGGTAGTCTATACACATCCTGAACGTACCGTCTTTCTTCTTTACGAATAACACTGGAGCTCCCCAAGGCGAAGAGCTAGGACGTATAAAACCCTTTTCCAAGAGTTCTTGTAGCTGCTTTGACAGTTCTTCCAATTCAGTTGGAGCTAAGCGATAAGGTGCTCGAGCTATGGGTGCTGCTCCTGGAGCGAGCTCGATCTGAAATTCAACCTGACGATGAGGCGGTAACCCGGGTAACTCTTCTGGAAATACTTGAGGAAAATCGCGTACCACTGGAATATCCTCAATCTTCTTCTCTTTCTTCGAGGTATCTGTAACGAGTGCTAATATAGTAGTGTGCCCCTTGCGTAAACACTTCTGAGCCTTCAAAAAGGAGATGATGCCACTCACGACACCACTCTTGTCGCCTTGAACTTCGAGAGGTTCCTTGCTCGAACGAGGAATACGAATAACCTTTTCTTTGCATAAAATCTCCGCTTGTTGTTGAGATAACCAATCCATACCAATGACGACGTCAAAGCTACTCAATGTTATAGGAATGAGGTCGATGGAGAAAGTCTGATCAGCGAGGATAAGATTACACCCTTTAACTATGTGCGTGGCCTCTAGGCTTTTACCGTTAGCTAACTCTACAACATGTTTGGTGTTTAAGAGAGTTGGTGCACGTTTTAACATTTCACTAGCTTTTAGAGACATGTAACTTGTATCCGCACCAGAATCAAATAGTACAGTAACATAAAAGTCGTCAAGAAGAAACTTACCCATAACCACGTTGGGATCATTCCTGGCATCACCCTGACCGATCACAAACATACGGCCTCTAGCACCATTGTTGTTATTGTTTCCACCGTTGTTGTTGTTCCCGTTGCCCTGATTGTTGTTGTTGTTATTGTTCTGGTTCTGGTTTAACTGAGGGCAATCCCGCTTGTAATGACCTTCAGCCCCACACTGGTAGCATCCCCTGTTTCCCTGCTGCTGCTGCTGAGGCTGGTTTCGTGGAGCAGGTGGTTGTTGTTGCTGGTTCTGATTTGCTGGCCGTACGCTTCTACAATCCTTAGCCTCATGACCCATCTTGAGGCATCTTTGACACTGTTCCCTGCGGCATCTTCCACTGTGGTGTTTATTGCACCTTCTACACCATGGGTGAATTCCCCGATATCCACTCTGCCCTTGACCACCTGATGATTGCTGATTCGGACTCTGGTGGTCATTTGTTTTGCGTTGCTGAGCTTGAGACTGAACAGTAGCTGAACCCTTGCTAGAATCCCCCTCCCATTTCCTTTTATTGTCGCTGGGAGTAGCAGGAGTAACTGAAGTGGTAGCGGTAGCAGTAGCGCTGATGCGTTTAGGCAACCTATTTTGTTCCACCGCCTGATCAGTGAGACGGTGAGCCAACTGAACAACCTGCTGGTAAGTGGCATGATTTGCTGAAGTCACATGACTTTGGATCTCTGGCACCAGACCCTTAAGATAAAGTTCGATACGTTTGTCCACCAGAGTAGGACACAGTAACGCAAGCTCATTCGACCTTTTGGTATACGCTTTAATCTCAGACCCCGTCATCTTGAGGTTGAAAAACTCGACTTCCAGCTTATGAATATCATCTCGACTGCAGTATTCTTCCTTGATCATCTCTTTGAAATTGTTCCATGGGGTGGCGTTAGCAGCAACCAACCCCAGTATTTGGACCTGAGCTTTCCACCATGTGAGGGCTAAACCCTCGAGGGTACCAGTAGCATATTTCACCCTGCGTGCCTCAGGGCATTCACACATCTCAAACACAGACTCTATCTTTTCAAACCAGTGCAGGAGACCTACGGCTCCTTCAGTGCCGCTGAAAGTGGATGGACGACAGTCCATGAAAGTCTTGAAAGTGCAAACAGGTGCTTGACCTGTTGTGTAAAAGAATTAGGACAAGTTTAAACACGAGAGTTGATTTAGGAATGTAGGATCTAAGGATCCTAGTGTGAGTTGTAACTGCAGGGTATACCTCCTGCTTGTGCGGCTGCAACTGCCGCAGTAACTCGTTCGTTAATGAGGGCCGTCAACTGGTCCTGAGTCATGTTGATACGTCCAGACATGATCTTCATAGTAAAGATAACGTAAGTGAGATAGGTTCGCGAATTGTGCGATGACAGAAGAGAGTGAGCACACGAGTATTCTCAAGCAATAACATATAGCAAGTTCTGTGATCTAAGCATACCACGAGCAAAGTTCTATGTAATTCTAGCAAGTAGGTAAAGTAACATGAATAGTAGTACCTATGATGTTGAGCCTTGCACGTGGAGCGAAGCGTCGTTGTGGATCGTTGAGAGCACTGTTCTGGTTATAGTCTGGTTTTAACAAAATCGTTTTTCCCTTTATTAAAACCGAGTTCTCTATAACCAATGGCTCTGATACCAATCTGTCACACCCCCAAAATCCACACGCGGAGTATCACCGCTTGGAGGCGTGACTGACCAGGATCAAGCCATCAATCATATCAGACATAGTATATAAGTGTAAAAGTAGGAAAATGTAATTCATCTTGACATGACTGATGTTCACAACCAAACATTGTTTAAGTAGCGGAAGCATAATAATGAAAACCCAAAGTAAGTTATAAGTTCAAATATCGTCTACGATCCGTATCCCACAACGACCTGCTCCTCCCTGTGCAAGCTCCATATGTACCTAAGGTCCTGCAAGGCATGTAAGAGAGAGTCAACAACTAGTTGAGCGAGTTCACAGTTAATAGTTCAGTAATAGTATAGCGTGAGTAGTAGTATGTTCGTTCGTTACAATGTATCATATTAGTTTCCATCGCGGCCAATGTCCTTGGCAGGTGTGCGAAGATGTTGGGGAAGGTCTTTCCCCAAGTTTTTCTAGACTAGGTTTGTTTGTATCGCGGCCTCTCTAGGCAGGTGTGCGAAGATGTTGTAACTTTAGTTCGCGGCCAATGTCCTTGGCAGGTGTGCGAAGACAGTCATAATATCGCGGCCAATGTCCTTGGCAGGTGTGCGAAGATCGTTCAATAAGTGTTACTAGTCTAGCAGTAGGTTCTGTTATCTATGTACGTACAGTAATCATCAAATCCCCATTCCCCCTGGGAACCCCATGCCTTGGCTTGTGTGAACTCACCTTGGTTTGCTCGGTATGCTAAGTGTATGCTCGCAAGTAATCAATCACGTCCTAAAGTATGCACGTATGTGAAATCAGTTTGTGTTTCAGTTGTTCATGTATAAGCATGTAACACGTAATCACAATCATACAAGTCATGTTTAACATATAACAGCAGTTAATTATTCCAGTTAACACTTATCAGAATTAACTCAAGTTACAGCACAGCTCGGCGAAACACATAGATGGCGAAACACATAAGTTGGCGAAACAAGTGAGTTGGCGAAACACACATAGTGGCGAAACACAAATTGACGAAACATATTCTGTTTCGTCGTGGCTTTGCTTGGCGAAACAAAATTCTATTTCGTCGGAAGTCCTTGGCGAAACACTTTCTGTTTCGCCAAGAGGTCTGTTTCGTCAAACCTGTTTCGTGTGAATATCAGTTACGTCAATCAGTTACATGCAGCAAACCCTAATCATGCTAACAGCCGTCATCAACATCATCGATCAACAACAACACAGAAATCATTCATATTCATGTATCTTAGTCTCATGTATTACCTCCAACACATCGTATCATATCAAGCTTACGTAATACATTCATGCGAAATCCTTTCCTATGTATATGTGTATTATTAGTTTAACGACAAGCAAAACATATAATATCTACAGAATAGTAAACCCTGATAATGAACATATTAATCAGTTTCACAATCAATATCGATACGTGACCTCCAATTCTACAAACCCTAGCTATGATTATCATGCGGATTGATCGATAGAACAGAATACCCATTTAACACATAACAATCAGAACATAAACAATCGATCAACATCCGATATAACTCAAACAATCAAACAAGAATTAACACTAACCGCAATGACAAAGTATAACCGATCTAGCGGGTTTCGGAGTAACACAAGGTTGCCGTCACAGTGAGAGCTCTAGGGTTTCGGTTGTTATGATGAAAGTGTGAAACTGATGTTGTTTTACGTATTAAGACTCGAAATAACATGTTGGGCCCGAACTGGGCTTCGGCGGATCTGGGCTCGGCGAAACACACTGTTTCGTCGAGATGTAGATGGCGAAACAAGTTCTGTTTCGTCGGAACTGGTTATGGAGAAACACTCTTGTGTTTCGTCAGATTCTTTTATGGTTTGCTAGTTTAAGTTTTACAAACAGTACACAAGTTATACAATCACACATAACCATGCAAACACACTACGTTTATCATAACACAACTATATAGTCAAAGTCAACGTGCATTTAATGCGAATAAAGAATGTCGGAAATTCGAGTTGTCACAATTGTGCTTGTTCTATCTCGGTTTGCATGCTAGCTTGGATTCCGCACTTGCTAGTGTGTTAGACATAACAAGGAATAGGTTAAACCTCAACCTCCGAGGGACCTTCAATAAATATAAATTTGAGGATACCTTCAATGAATGACACGTGTCCAAAAGTTGGTTTCTTTTATTATAGTAGTTAGATTATGTAAGCCAACTTTTTTAGTTTTTAAGTTAATTCCTAGATCTCTCAGATGTGAAATATAATCCGAATCAACCCACTCAATTTCTAGATAAATGGATATTGTAATGGCCACAATTATTTAGTCTTTGTTGTAATAAGAAAAAGGAAAATTGGATTTCAAAAATCCAACACCTATTGGCCGGGATCAATTCCATCTCAGGAAATATTTACAGACAGTCCCAACTTTGAACATATTTTCCTTCAGCAATCCCATACTAATTGAAAATTAACCGAATTAGTTTTTGGTGACGTGGACTCCTTATGTAGCCACAAAAGTCAAAGTTTTGATGGCGTTTTCTTTGCAGGTATATTATCGAACATTATCCGAAAGAATACCTTAGAAGGTCTAATGAACCAGACATCCAAGTGTTATTTGAGACTGATTCAAGCCGACACGACTTTCCTAGAATACATGGTAGATCAACTGTATCCGCTTGGCATGGAAAACTGCTATGTTGCATGGCAAAGGCAGTATACTTGTGACAACCCGAACTTTCAATGTTAGCGACGTGTAACCTTGTGATCTTAACACCGTTAAAATTAAACATTTGTTAACTCGGTTAAATGACTTTTTGACATTTGTTTGGGCCGCGCATGTATTGGGCTACACAATACTACCTTACAGTTTCACATCATATTTGCCCAAATGCATTAACTGAGCCCAACTAGCTTTTCTTGTATTTTGATCAATTAGGCCCAAAGTGAAAGCTGCATAATCTTATATTAATTCGGCCCAAATGAATATTAGCCCACTTGTTTTAATAGTTAGCATTATATAGGAACTTGTACGTAAATCTTTAAATCACAAACAACAAACCCTACTTCCTCTCTCAAACTTGCGAACGACAGACGACCCCCCCCCCCCCCCCCTCTCGAGACATCATCTTGTTCGGTCAAGTTTTTGGTTAGTAAGTTCATATTCACGCTAATTGTTAATTGCTAATTGATGGTTTTGTTTGTGTATAAGCTTGATTGATAAAGTTATTGGTACGTTCTATAAACGTGAGAAACTAGTTGTCATGATAATCATGTTCGGGTATGATATATTATGTTAGGGTTCATGCTAGGATTAATGTTGTGTGATGAAACAGTATGCGATGGATCTATGTGTGTGGCTCGATATTAATGTCAATAGGTTAAGATTTCACATGTATGAATTAGTGATGTAAAACTGGTGGCTATGACTTCTTGATGTATGCATGTAATCGGCCAAAAAAAAAAGGATGAATATTATGTGTTCTTGAATATATGTTAATATAATATGTTGATATGTATTGATAAGTAGCAATCAAAACGTGATTCTAGGATTTGTTTGTAAACTATATGGGATCTAGATAACTGATTGATGCATGATCAACCAATTGGGGTGGTTCGATATTAAGGGTTTTGAGAGGGTGATTAGGGTAATAAGCTGATTACATTAAGAAGAGGAATTGCTTTTAATATTTGATGATGGCTATACATGTGAGTTTTAATCTATAGGGGCATGAGCACGTGAATGAACAGTAGAGTTGGTAATCATATAAAATCACTAACTTTGAATTTGAAATGGCGGCCATGTGGGGATATAGTCAAACAATGTGGTTATCATAATAGTGTGTCAGTATGCATGCATGATGTAATCTTAAGGGTGGACGGGGCGTAAGCGGGGATAGGGTTCGGTGACCCTAGTCACCGATCGGGAACACCGCCGCCATCAAAGCGGGGACCCGATTCGGTGATAGGGATCGGTGGGGAGATACCGCATTGTTTGGCTCGACTTTCGAAAGAAGACCGTTCATCAACGGTCATTTTTAAAAAAAAAAAAAAAAAATTCAACTTTTTTAAACAATATATATTAACCAACCTAAATCAAACTCACCACTCTCAAACTCACACCAAAACTCTCAAACTCAATTCTTTCAAATACAAAATGGATCCCAGGCTTCCGTTTCTTTCAACCCTACCCGACTTTCCCGACGATGGAGATGCATCGTCAAGCGATTCTAGCTTAATTTTCTTCCAAAATCTCATCCAACAAGCGGAGCTACTAGACACGGCATCGTCTAGTAAAAAAAAATTTGTCCGTCGAGATCGTGAGGGGGGCCATGAGACACTCATGGCCGATTATTTTGATGAAAATCCAAAATTTAATGACGATACTTTTCGTCACAGATTTCGTATGTCCAAGTCGTTGTTCCTAAAAATTGTTAGTGACGTGGAAGCGTTTGACGAGTGGTTTAAAGAAGGCTTAGACGGGAGAATGAAGAAAAGTTTCACACCGTTGCAAAAGGTTACTTCGGCGATTAAACAACTTGCAACCGGTAACCCACCAGACGAGGGGGACGAGTATTTAAATATGTCTGAAAGGACCTCTCGTGAGTGCCTTGAATATTTCTGCGAGACGGTCTGTAAAAGGTATGGCGGTGAATTCCTACGTAGACCAACGAGCCACGACGTCGCGCTATTGTATCAGGCTCATGAGGATAGGCATCACCTACCTGGTATGTTGGGTAGTCTGGATTGTACACACTTCGTCTGGAGAATGTGCCCCACAGAATTGCGTGGACAATACATGAGAGGCGATCATCAATACCCGACGGTTATGTTAGAAGCGGTGGCGTCTCAAGATTTGTGGATTTGGCATGCTTTTTGTGGCCCGGCGGGTTCACAAAACGACATCAACGTGCTGCAACAATCTCCATTATTTCTTGCTCAACGAAACGGAACGGCGCCAAATTGTCCGTTTCAAGTGAACAACCACTTATACAAACGCGAGTATTATCTTACTGATGGGATCTACCCTACCTGGTCCGTGTTTGTGAAGTCTTTTCCATATCCACACGACCCGAATGAAAAAAAGTTCAAGAGGCAACACGAGGCCGCAAGAAAAGATGTGGAACGGGCGTTTGGTGTGTTAAAGTCGAAGTGGGGAATACTAAATCGCCCAATGCGTTCGAAAACGGTGAGAAAGATAAGGTCCATCGTGTATGCGTGCCTTATTTTACACAACATGATTATAAAAGACGACGGAAGGGCGATAGCACCGGTACATATTCAAGATCCTCCAGTCGAACCCGTCTTCGATGATACAGCTTATACGGAGCTCATTGACGAAGACACGCATTGGAGACTAAAACACGATCTCGTTGAGCATCTCGGAAGTTTAGACCTGCCTCACCTTGAAGTTGATTCGGACGACGAGTAGTTTGTTTTTATATTTTTCTACTTTGAATGTATTTTTTTTTCTAGTTTGAATGTATTTTTTTTTAATTTAATGAAATGTCTTTTATTTAATTTTTTTTTTATTAATATTTTTTTAATTTGTAAACATTAATAATTTCAACAAATAAAAAAAAAAAAAAAAAAACAAACCAAGTCACCTAACGAGGGGAGTGCCGCCATCAAAATGGGGTGTTAGGGGAGTTTAAGAGGGGAGTTGACGTGGCACAAGAGGATTGGTTGGGTGTAAGAGAGGGGACTCACCTCTTAGGTGAGTGCCCCTTACACCCTAAGTGCACAGACTAATGATGATGTTGGGGTGAACATTGGGAACGGTGAGTATTAGGGTTAGATGAAGTGTTAGAAATTATCATGATAGTCGATGAAACCCTATGATTTCGTCACCTACTGTGCCAACGAAAACACCATGATTTCGTCACCCTGTCCAATAGATTTAGCATGAACTGTTTGAGCTATTGTTTATTAGGAGTGTGGTTTTGACTGAGTAAATGCGAGTTGATTTCTATATGTGTGGCACATCCAACTGACGAAAACACAATTGTTGGACACTGTTACAAGTTATGCAAGTAAAATGTGGGAAGAAATGGGTTGTTTAACTGTTTGCAATGCATGCTACCATTTATTTGTGAATTTGACTGGGTTATATGATTGCTATATGTTACTCAGAAACTGATGTTTGAACACACAACGTGACTACAATTTATACGTGAACATTGTGAATGTGAAACTGATTATGCATACATGAATATCATACGTTGTGACTGTCTAAGTGTTAACAAGTAATTAATCAAACTGAGCAAACCAAGGTGAGTTCACTGCACTTTTCCAAGCATGCATCCCGGGAAGGGATATCGGGTAATGTTCCAGGGAGGAATGCAGGTTAATGGGATGTTTGTTATTACTCAGTTTCTATTATGTAAGACCCCCTACATCTACCGATTGTTGCCGGTAAGGCAACGAGGTATTTAGTTGATAGCGCTATTAGGATTGGCACCCTCACACTGTGCCGAAAGGACGGGCGTGAACTAATTACCTTGACCACTTGACCAATGCCTAGATAGAGGCATTGGGGTTGGGCATTCACATCGTGTATGTATAAGACCCCTTACATCTACTCGAGGTTGTTAGTTGAACTAATTACCTTGACCACTTGACCAATGCCTAGATAGAGGCATTGGGGTTGGGCATTCACATCTAGTAGCCACATACGGTAATCGAGTTAATAACATCATCAAATCAAATTATTGAACTATTAAACTGTTGAACTGTTTTATACACATACCTGGTAACTAAACGCGTTAACAAAACTTTGAACTCACCAGCGTCGTCTGACACACTTGTCTGCATGCTTGCAGGTCGTTAGATATCTTGGATTTGAGAACTTGCTGTCTGGAGTAGCTGGAGTGGTCATGGGTCGACTGGAGGGATTCATGTGATTGAACTATTAATATCATACATTGGTTTTTGAAACAATTTAACATTGGTTTACTATTGGCTTCCGCTGAACATGTTGGTTTTCATTTAAACTCGTTGACGGTATTTTACATTAATAATTAAGGATTTTTTTTTGAAACTTGTATGCGTTCAATGTAATTAGTGGCTCGTTATTGGTACGTCACACACCTAATAGGGACATTCCTTAGGTGGTATTTTGGGGGTGTGACAATACTCAAGGTGATTATGGATGTCCCACCATAATACTCAAGGTAGTTGCATCATGTGACATTTGAATTTGGTATGCATTTTTTGGAGTTGCCAAATTAAACAATGACATCAACCATTGATATTCAATGAGGTTTAGACGGGTTTGCGCCACCATGTAGTTCTTTAGTGATCGAGATGGAATAAAAACATGGATACTATCTTGCAGATAGAATTTATCCAGAATGGTCCACGATAGTAAAAAGCTTCTCATATCCACAAACTGAGAAGATGAAGGAATTTAAAAAAGAAATACACGAGTCAGCAAGAAAGGATGTCAAGAGGGCGTTCGGTGTCTTCTAAGCTCGATGGCACATTATACAAGATCCAACAAGGAATTGGAACGCAAGAGTTATATTTGATATAAATTGTATGCATATACTACACAACATGATCGTAGAAGATGGACACGTTGTATCCGACTAGACAGATGATGAGGATGAAGATGTGTCACAACCAAGCCATGGACCAACAAAGAATTTTACCGAACGCTTGCAACGGGTTAGGAATTTATGTAAGAGTAAAGTTCATCATACGCTTCGACACAATTTAGCCAAGCACCTATGGTCGCTTAAATAGCAAGAGGAAAAGTAGGTTACGTGTGTTTTTTAATCAAGTGTCGTATGTTTTTTTGTTGTAAACAAACACCAAAGAAATCACAATCGCACAAAGAACAATCTCACAATACAACTCAAATCTCACTGATTACTTTATTGAAACTGATACGAAATTCCTAACCCCAAATCTCATCAAGTGTGATCAGTTGATCAGCTTATAAAGCCCCAAATCTCTAACCCTAACTACCAGTAACAACCATCGTTTGTTTTTACTACTTTCAGTCCCTGATCTTTCATCACTTATTCAGTTTTAAACTAAAGACTTATTTAAACTTTGAGAAATGACCAGAAGGCCCCTTTAATTCCCCTGCACCAGCTTATGAGACAATTGTGACTTTATACTTCAACAATCTCCACCTTAAAATCATAATTGACTTTAAAATAAGCCGAGCATTTCCATAAAACTATCAAACTTAACTCCTGGAAGTGGCTTTGTCATCATATCTGCAGGATTTTCTTGAGTTTCAATCCACTTGACCATAACTTCTTTTGAATTTACTATTTCTCTAATGAAAAACAGTTTGACCCTTATGTGCTTGGTCCTCTCATGGAATACACTGTTTTTAGACAGTTGTATAGCTCCTGTATTGTCACAATACACCTCAACTTCATCCAAATTAACTCCCAAATCAGACACCAGCCCATTTAGCCACAATGACTTTTTTACCCCTTCAGTCAATGCTATAAATTATGCTTCTGTGGATGATAATGCAACAACATGTTGCAGTTGAGCTTTCCAACTCACTAAATTCCCCAATACAAGAAATGAATAGCCTGTTATGGACCTTCCTTTGTCAAGATCTTTTGCATTATCTGAATCAACAAATCCAGTGACCTTTTTAACCTTTTCACTTATTTTATCCCCAAACATCAGCCCAACACCTTGTGTACCTTTCAAATATCTGAGGATCCATTTCATAGCTGCCCAATGCTTTTTTCCAGGATTAGCCATGAACCTGCTAACTATACTGACAGCATAAGCAAGATCTGGCCTTGTGCATATCATCATATACATTAAACTGCCAACTGTATTAGCATATGGCACCTTCTCCATATAGAACTTTTCTTCTTCAGTTTTAGGAGAATCTTCATTTGACAACTTGAAATGTGCAGCAAGAGGAACTTTAACTGCTTTACAATTATCCATGCATAAATTACTTAATACCTTCTTCACATATGAACTTTGACTTAACTTGAGCTGTTTCAACTTTCTATCTCTTTTAATCTCCATACCAAGTATCTTCTTAGCTTCTCCCAGCTCCTTCATGTCAAATTCTTTCATAAGTAATCTCTTTATAGCTTCTATTTCCCCTTTATCTTTACAAGCCAGCAACATGTCATCAACATACAACAGTAAATAGACATAATTACCCCTGCTGTATTCCCTATGATAAACACAACTATCATAGCTACTTCTGTTGAATCCACTACTGATCATATAATCATCAAACCTTTTATACCACTGCCTGGGTGACTGTTTCAACCCATACAATGATCTCTTCAATAAACAAGCCTTTCCTTCATGACCCTTTACCTCATAACCATTTGGTTGGGCCATATAGATCTGCTCTTCCAAATTTCCATGTAGAAAGGCTGTTTTAACATCAAGTTGTTCTAACTCCAGATCAAGAGCAGCTACTAAAAACAAAATTACCCTTATGGAAGTGTGTTTGACTACAGGAGAGAAAATCTCATTGTAGTCAATGCCAGCTTTCTGAGTAAATCCTTTAGCCACTAACCTGGCTTTGTACCTTGGACTTTCACCCTCTTTGATACCCTCCTTTAGCTTATAAATCCATTTACAGGACACCAACTCTTTATCTTTTGGCTTATCAACCTGCTGCCAAGTTTCATTCTTGTACAAAGAGTCCATCTCTTCATCCATTGCCTTCTTCCATTTGTCACTTTCTTTTGTCTTGATGGCCTCCTCATAAGTAAGAGGCTCATTAATACTCTCATTTTCTGCAGCAAGGAATACCACAGCAGAGATATTCTCACTTGCTCTAAACTTCAAAGGTTTTACAATCTGCCTTCTGGTTCTATCTCTGGCCAAACAGTACTCTTGATGGCTTGAACTTTGACCATCTTCATTTCCAGAGGTGTTACCCTCATCTTTTACTGATTGTGGATTCTCATGTTGATCATCCATAGGCTCTACCTTAATTTGAATACTATGATCAACATATTTAGTTTTGACAGCCCTTTCACCAACCAGATCTTTATACACAATATCTTCTCTGAATGCAACTATATCTCTGCTTACAAATACTTTTGGACCATCACCATCCATTTTCCACACTCTATACCTTTTTGTGCCATCAGGATACCCCAATACAACACATCTTATTGCCCTTGGTTCTAACTTACCTTGACTTATATGAGCATAAGCCAATGAGCCAAATATTTTTAGGTTTTCATAGTCTGTCTTCTCACCTGTCCAGACTTCCATTGGTGCTTTATTTCCTGTGGCTACTGATGGTGATCTGTTTATCAAATAAGCTGTTGTAGTCACAGCTTCTACCCAAAACTTCTTTGGCATTCCAACACTGATCAGCATACACCTCACCTTGTTTAACAAAGTTCTGTTCATCCTCTCAACCAACCCATTTTGCTGAGGGGTTCCTGGTACTGTTAAATGCCTCCCAATACCATGCTTTCTGCAGTATTCATTGAATTCTTTTGAACAAAACTCAAGCCCATTATCTGTTCTTAGTCTTTTAATTTTCTTCCCAAAATGATTTTCAACCAGATTCTTCCAATCTTGAAAACTTTTATAGGCTTCATGTTTATGTTTCAATACATAGACCCACACCCTTCTTGAAAAATCATCTACCAATGAGAGAAAATACCTTGCACCTCCAAGAGATGGAGTTTTAGTTGGACCCCACAGATCTGCATGAACATAGTCAAGAATACCCTTTGTGTTGTGTTTTCCTTTAGTGAACTTAACCCTGTGAGCCTTTCCCATTATGCAAGTTTCACAAAAAACCTGCTCCCTTGTCATTGAAACTGATGACTTGTTGCTTTTTCAGTTCTTGCAGCCCTTGATCACTAATGTGACCAACCCTTCTATGCCATAATGTTGCTTCACTCAATTCATCATGTTCAACACTGCAATTATCACCTCTTATGACAGTTCCATCCAGAGTGTAGATGTTATTATCCTTTCTTGAACCAGATAATACCACCATAGACCCCATTATTACTCTTGCTTTGCCATTCTTTTGACTAACATGATAACCTTCTTTCTCAAAAGTTCCCAAAGACAATAAACTTCTTTTTAACTCAGGAATATACCTGACCCCTTTGAGTTCAAACTCCATTCCATTTGCCATCTTGAACACCACTGTCCCAATACCTTTAATGACACATGGCCTGTCATCCCCCAATTTTACAGAACCATACTCACCATAATCAATGGTCTTGAAGAATTGCTTAACATGAGTCATATGGAATGATCCACCAGAGTCCATGACCCATTTTCCTGTGATTCCATCACATTACATCACTGTCAAGACATCTGCACTATCATAGCCATCTGATGAATATGCATCTTCTTGAGCAATATTACTGTTTTGCCCTTTTGTGCCATTAAATTCTTGTTTCTTTTTCTTCCATTCAGGACAGTCTCTTTTAAAATGGCTTTCTGAATTACATACAAAACACTTTCTCTTGAACCTGGACTTTGATCTTGATGAGCTTCTTGGTTGCTTCTTGAATCTCTTCTCTGATCTTCCTCTCACTATTAACCCTTCTCCACCTTCTTCCTTATGATCAGATCTCTTCTTTAACTCTTTAGAGTTTAAGGCAGCCAACACTTCTTCCATAGACAATGTATCTCTACCATACATTAAAGTGTCTACAAAGTGTTCAAAGGATGGAGGTAGAGATGTCAAGAAAATGATGGCTTGGTCTTCATCATCAAGCTTTACTTCAATGTTCTCAAGATCCAGAATGAGTTTATTGAACTCTTTTGTATGATCTGCAATAGTGTTCCCTGAACCCATCTGGAATGTATACAACTTCTTCTTCAAGTATAGCCTATTGGCTAGGGACTTAGTTATATACAGGCTTTCCAGTTTTGACCACACACCTGCAACAGTTGTTTCTTTTGAGACTTCTCTCAAAACTCGATCACCAAGGCTTAGAATGATAGCACTATGTGCTTTCTCCATCATCTCCTTCATTTCTTTATCTGTGAGACCAGCAAGAAGATTATCTTCACCCTTCAATGCATCCACAACTCCATTGTGAACCAACAGAGCTCTCATCTTCAGCCTCCATAGACTAAAATAATTCTTTCCATCAAACTTTTCCAATTCGAACTTGGTTGACACCATGACTGTCTTCTTTCTTGAACCACGATCTTGATTAAATCAACCGACTTCTTTGAATCGAGCCATAACCAGGCTCTGATACCAATTGTTGTAAACAAACACCAAAGAAATCACAATCACACAAAGAACAATCTCACAATACAACTCAAATCTCACTGATTACTTTATTGAAACTAATACGAAGTACAATGAATTGAAAACAAAAAAGAATTGAGTGAGAAATTGCAATGGAATCGAACTCATCAAGTGTGATCAGTTGATCAGCTTATAAAGCCCCAAATCTCTAACGCTAACTACCGGTAACAACCATCGTTTGTTTTTAGCACTTTCAGTCCCTGATCTTTCATCACTTATTCAATTTTAAACTAAAGACTTATTTAAACTTTGAGAAATGACCAGAAGGCCCCTCTAATTCCCCTGCACCAGCTTATGAGACAATTGTGACTTTATACTTCAACATTTTTATTTTAATTTTTGGTGTGTGTGTTTTTTTGTATTAATTGTTGTATATTTTTTAGTTCTCATTTAAGGTGCGTTTTTATCAATTATTGTATCTTTTTTAATATAGTTTTCAGAAAAGTATTCTATTAATTTGATGTATAAATTGAAAGAAATTAGACAGGTTTTGAAATTAGCATTAAGGGCCACTTTTAGGGGTGACATATAAAATGTTGCCTCTAAAAGTCCAATCCGTGTGTCAACCATTTTAAGCAATCTCTAGCCGTTGACGAGGAAAGAGATCTAAGGGTGGATGTTTTATCTTCAAATGTTGCCCCCTAATTGTTAACTAGGGTTGTTCATGAGCCGAGCCGAATCGAGCGGACATTTGCTCGTGCTTGGCTCGTTTACAACCGAACTGATCGGAGCGGCTCATTTAAAACCGAGCCTCAAATCAAGCGAGCATTTTTTGAGCAGTAAATATTCCGAGCGGGGGTTGAGCGAAGTTCGAGCGATTTGGACAACCGTGTCGCTCGATTCAAATTTGCTGAGAGAGATAGTGACAATGTTGGGTCTCAAGTTTTTTATGTTTTAAAAAACATGCACATTCTATGGCATAATATTTTTCGTATGAATAACAACGTTGTGGTCGACGAGGCGATGATCATATTGCACGAACAATTATGCTGAGAGCAGGAGAAGATCGACTTATGGTAACGACATGAAACACTGAGGCGATGAGCAGCCTATCGTTTATCGGTTTAGGGTTTAACTTTTAGATTTGATATTAATTTTTTTATTGACGTGGTTAGGCTAGTACGTATAGATAGATATAAGTGTAAATTTGTATATAGTGGACCAAAATTTAATAGAGTGGTATATATAAAACTATAAATTTAGTTTATATTTAACTATATTGTATGTGTAATGTGTGTATATATAGGTGTGTGTGTGTATATACATGTATAATTTATATTTGTGTATATACGTGTTTATATATGTATGTGTAGGTAAATGATCCTGTACATTAATCCAAAAGTGTGAGAATTTTATTATAACACTATATATAACACTATATAACACCATATTAACACCATATAACAATATCTAACACCATATAACACTATGTAACACTATATAACACAATATAACAAATATAACACTATACATCTATCATAGACATGCTATCAGACAAACTATAGTGTTATATTTGTTATATAGTGATATATAGTGTTACATAGTGTTATATGGTGTTATATGGTGTTACATATTGTTATACGGTGTTTATATGGTGTTATATAGTGTTATATATAGTGTTATAATACACTTCTCACACTTCTGGATTAATGTACACTATCCTTACCCTGTATGTGTATATATATACTAATGAAAAATAATAATTCGTGCCAAACCGAGCCGAGCGGACCTTTGCTCATGCTTGGATCGTTTACAAACCGAACCGAGCAGAGCAGGTCGTTTGCAACCGCCTTCCCCAACTCCTTATCTGTCGCCCTTCACGCCACCTGAAGCAGCATTCACACCGCCTGTAACCCCGACGCCACCTTAAACCGTCACCTGCAACCAACCAGAACCTGAACCTGATTCCACAATCACAATCTAGCTTTGGTGAGTACTCAATAATTAACCCCCTAGTTATTTTATATTTGAATGTGTAGTTGATTTAGGTTTCCCTAGAAACTGCTCGATCGGGAGATTATTGAGTTAGATTAGATTTTGATCTTGAATGTATTAGGATTCAGAATTAGTAGTTTTCCTTTTATTAGATTGTGAAGTTGTTGATTCAAGCAAGTATAATTTGATTTTAAAGTGTGTTAGGTTTGTTAATTAGAGAAGTTTGCAATGTCTATATCTGCTGGAACAGGGGATGCCACTTGCAATTCTCATCATGCTTAGTTTAGTTAAGAGTGGGTGGGTTGGGTAACCCGTCAAGTTGAAAAAAATCAATTTTTTGTAAGAAGGCGTTTTGGGGACTGAAAGAATACATATCATGGTCTTTTATTCGCCCTTAAAGATCATAGTTGTCAGGATTCAAACCTAAATACCACCTTACCTTGCACATGCAAGGATTCGAACCCACACCACTTCAGTGAGGGAAACATCATAAAAGAGTACAAAAATCCTGAGATTTGAGTCAAGATTAGTTTAAGTGGAGCCCTTGTGTACATTAACTATCACTCTGTTTTTTATAAGTGTCAATTGAGCCGTCATTGCAAACCTGGCAGATCATATGGCGACTTTTGGCATCTTTAGCAACGGCAAATGTCGCCGCTAAAGCTCCGTCTTCTTGTAGTGAAAACAACAATATTTTGTGAATTCTTGTGCTCGGTAAAGTCAGTCAGGATGGTCATGGCGAATGCTTTATATTGTGCTAATCTCTAGGTGTGCAGTTGGCTTAGGTGTCTGCCCATTAAAATCAAATGTTGTTTTTGCATAGTTGAATCACATTATATTTTATTTTGGTCTTTGGTGATAATTAAGTTTAAATATAAATACACATGCTTTTTTGTTGTATTTGTGCAGTTAGAAAAAAAACCATAGAAACTGATGAGACGTTACGGTTTATCAAGGAGTTAGAAATGTTGAGAATCGAGCAGATACCAATTTCAGTAGACGAGATAATTGGATGCATTAGATAATTGGATGCATTGTGTTTGTGACTTAAAACCAAGAAGCGGATGATGACACGGATATGATGTATAATTATGACATATATAGTTAAATAGCTTTCTAATGTGTTTGTGACTTAAACTAACCCGGATTGTGGCGTTTGTGACATTTATGTAGTTTATGTTTATCTAGTTTTTGTGTGTCGCGAACTGGAAATTGACAGGTTTTGATATGAAAAAAACTAAATAAAAGGAAAAACAAAAAAGCCTTAAAATTCTTTTAGCGACGACATTAGTCGCAACTATTAATAAAAGGCCTTTAGCAATGAAAACAACAATAGCGGCGACCAGGCAATAGCGAAGGAAAAAAAAAACCTTTAGCGTCCAAGCAATAGCGGCGACATGTTGTTGGCGACGACAAGTCGCCGCTATTGCCTTTGCGATGACTTTGGCCATCAATAGCGACGCCAGCTGTCGCCTCTGTTGCTCAAGTTTCTTGCAGTGGAGGCTTGAAATTGTTTAATGTTGGAGGAAAAATAAAAGTTTTTGAGGTTGGTTTTAACAAATCTTAGAAAAATTATCCATAACGACCAAACAGTATTTCTTTCTAGCCAAACTTTGAATTTAACTGCAACAAACAGATCCATGTGTAACATCTGCTAACTTGCATTTGTTGTGTTTTGGTCAACTGATTTGAAAGAAGCTTTACGTTATTTACCCTTAAAACACCCACATAGCAAATTTCATCATGAACAAATTATTTGCAAAGTAATCCTTTTACTAAATTTAGCTTAACGAGTTTGTTCCTGCTTTTCAAATTTACATGAGCTAATCTATGATCAAACATATTGCATGTTTAACATATTTGTCTTTATCGAGATTAACTATATATACATTTCCACTCCTTTTTGCAGTTAATAAGGTATGATCAGTTATAAGATTTTCAATCTGCTTAGTTATCTAAGATGATTTTGAGAAAGATGTAGTAATTTTTTTATCTCGAAGTTGAGATATACCAAGCAGTTTGAAATTCAAGTTATCAACATGGTTTGCATCACCAAATTGAATCTTACCATTTGTTAGAGATCCATACCCTAGGATATTTTAAAGGCTCTCAATCAATGATTCTATTATGCACATAAGGATACAATATATAATACAATGTAATCCTATACTAGGAAATAAATAATACATAACAAATACAAAGATAACACTCCTTAATTTATGTAATGCTGTTACCCTCCCTCAATCAAACTGGTGGCGGACCGACTCGAAGCATGCTGCGGAACTTTTCAAACAAGGGCTGCGAGAGACTTTTGGTAAATATGTCTGCTACCTGGAGATTGGACGGAACAAATTTCGTGTTGAGACGCCATGACGAGACTAGCTCGCGAACAAAATGATAATCAATATCAATATGCTTTGCTCGTTTATGAGAAACCGGATTTTGACTCAAAAAAATAGCACTCTTATTGTCGCATAGCAATGTTGGTCGAACCGCGGGAAGAGCATAAAGCTCGCGAAGAAGATGAGTGAGCCAGATAATTTCGGCAGCTGTGTTTGCCATAGCCCTGTATTCGGATTCACAGCTGGAACGAGCAACAGTGGGTTGTTTCTTGGCACTCCAGGACACAAGATTTTCACCCAAATAAATTGAATAACCATAAGTTGATCGTCGTGTTTCAATACAACGAGCCCAGTCCGCATCAGAATAACCCACTAATTTTGTAGTGGTTGGTTTGGAGAAAGTCAAACCAAACGAGATGGTGCCTTTTACGTAACGCAAGATGCGTTTTACGGACTGAAAATGGGAGATAGTAGGAGCTTGCAGATGCTGACTGGCTTGATTCACAGCGTAGGAGAGATCCGGTCGCGTAATGGTGAGATACTGAAGGGCTCCAACTAACGACCTGTAAAGAGTTGGATCATGAAAAGGTGTACCTTGACTGAGGAAGGTGTCAGTGGTGGCAAGTGGAGTAGCAACAGGTTTGGAATCCAACATGCCGGCACGAGCAAGGATGTCATGAGCATATTTCGCCTGACTAAGAAACAGTCCTGACTGCAAGTGAGTGACCTCTAAGCCCAAAAAATATCCCAAGGAGCCCAAATCTTTAATCGAAAATTCCCTATGTAGACGTGAAACGAAAGCGGCAATCAACGAAAGCCATATTTGACGAGCATTGGAAATACCAATGATTTCAGACATGGCTTCTTCAGAGAGTGATGATTGAAGAAGGAGAAAGACAGATCAGTCACTGGTTAACCAGGTCGCATAGGCAGGATTGGGGACCCGTTTGTCAGGTTTTTCCGATTCAGTGATGGTTTCGGCAGGAATGGAGGCGGTGCCGTCAATATGGCCAAGAAGGTTCTGCATGGAAAGAGCAAGAGTAACCTGCTGTGTCCATCAAGATAATTTGTAGAAGTGAGTTTTAGAGGAATGAAGTGTAGGAGAGAGTGGAGGGGAATGGGATTGGAGGCTGATGGGTGGCCATGAAGAACACGGCAGCGGCAGACGGCAGAAAAAAAATTAGGGTTAGGGGGTGGGCCGAAGAAGATGAGAGAGGAGGGAGGGTGGGATCGCTTAATTGGCTGATACCATGTAAAGGCTCTCAATCAATGATTCTATTATGCACATAAGGATACAATATATAATACAATGTAATCCTATACTAGGAAATAAATAACACATAACAAATACAAAGATAGCACTCCTTAATTTATGTAATGCTTACCTTTTTCATTATCACTAAATGACATATAACCTATCTATTTGGATGATAATTTTTTTCAAGAGAGATTTACACCACGGTCAACATACCAAATATTTTTCTTGGGGAGTTGATATGTTATGAGATTCCAATGACAAGTTGTGAATAACATCATGAGTGATTGTTATAAAGCCAAGAGCATCATCTTCTAGAGGGATTCTTCTTGCTCTTTTGTAAAATGCTTTTGTTTTGAATTTTAGCAGGGCAAGTTATTGTAAAATATCCAATTCCTCCTTTTCTTTAGAATGGAGATGAGCCAGTTTACTACAATTGAAGTTTTCAATGCAATCATTGTTTTGAGGATCAACAAAAGATTTTTGTTAGTTGATTCACTTTGGGGATCACATTCCACTCCACTGAGGTACCCTCAGTTTTCAGCTAAGCAATCCTATAGTTGTTTAGCACTCTTGCAATCATGAAGAATCTCTTGATAGATTTAATTTAAAATAGCCATGGATAACATTGCTATGTTAGAGCACCATATCTCTTTTAGTACCTATATTTTTACATCTACAACTAGAAAGAGGACACTCGAGTATCAAGTGTAGAAGAAAACACGTGTGGTTACAAGTAGTGACGGATCCAGAAGTTTTGGTGAGTGGGTTCAAAAATGGCATCACTCAAGAATGGTTGGTTAAAATAAAAGTTGGAACAAATGAGTTAGGCCAAAACATGTCAAGTCAAAATAGACTGGCTAAAAAACTTAATATTCAGTGAGTCAAGTGTATTGTAATCCTATCATACTTATACACTTACAAGACAATGAAGTTTAAAACATCTTTATATCAAACCTAAACATCTTTCAGGAACTAGGGAAGTTTAAAATTTAAGTCAAGCTAAAATTAAGGTTTAATTATAGTTTTACTTGAACTAAAAGGGCTAATATGAAATTTAGCCTTGCTTTTCAAAACACCCACATAGGTTTCATCATCTTCTCTATCTCTTTTATATATGTCTCTTCTGCATTAAGAAAGAGAAGGGTCTATCTATCATTCACGGCTGCATTTCATTATTTTCATAATGTATCCGGTATGTACTTTTAGAGACTCGATCTTCAAACATTTTTTTGCTTTAGTTTCATGTTAGTTGTTGTTGAGTTACTCTTTTCTGTAACTATTTTGATAATAGATCTTGTCGAGCTCGTCTGGATTTAGTTGTTTAGACGTCCATCCAGGTATAATATACTTATATTATAATTATAATTTCCAGCATTGCTTTGTTATCTTTGTAGTGTATCATGATAATCAAATAAATAAAGCAATTCCTTAAGACTTTATTGTTAATTTCTTGCGAGGTTACAGGCCGCAGGACTTTTGTGACCAGTGATCAATTTTGTGGTAGATACAATAAACCACTAAATATAATACATGATCATAAATCTAAGTGTAAGGTACGTATACCTATGATCTTAGACTATGTATTTAGATAATTGATTTTCTGCTTTACGTAAAATTTCCTGTTAATATAACTTAATACTTAACTATTCACATAGATGACGACACATAACCTGATGGTCTAGTGGTATAATGTTTGGCTTCTAGAAAAATAGTGGGGTTAAATCATTGCAAGTGCAATGCTAGTTGGTAACTTGGTCTTCATCTGTAAAATCTACCTAAAAGTTATCATTTTCTATAAACCTTGTTTATTTATTTTTTAATATCTCATACTTGACTCTCTATCTTTATCTTACTTAAAAGCACGTAATTCATTACATTTTTCTCGGTTTTATACGAACAATAATATATTGATTAATGAATATTCTCTTGTAAGAGAGACTTCAATGTAATAGATTGTAGTTCTCTATATTTCTCACTAGTGTTGTTGGTTTTTCTTACTTGCACGTTTCCTTTTAGACAATTTGAATAGTACGGCTTTTTGAGTTGGTTTGATACGTGCTTGAAATTAAAAAATAGGGTTTTCAAATATAAAATAAAATAATGGGTTAAAACTAGCTAGCCCACAAGAATTTGCATTTTTGCTTTATATGTAGGATCTGATTCTGTATAATGTAGAGCCAAGTTATTTTGGCTCAATTGTATGTTTTAAAATAATTGTTTTGTTCTATATAAATATTCATGAGTTCTTTTATTTGTCTTATATAGAACAACGTAATATTCTTTTTATGTCCTGTTGGGTCATAAAATATTAATTTTATATCCTCTTTTGAGGCATTAAAAACTATTTACGATCATTATTTAAAATACATTAAATATAACAGTTTATACAAATATCTAACCTAATCTACCTTATAATAAAAGATTTTCATCAATGCCACGTGACAATATCTCATTTAGTTTATCAATAATACTGTAATATTAATATATTAACTAATCCAATTAAAATATATTAATATATTAACTAATCTCAATAATTAAACACACTCATCCAATGATAAAGATCATTTCCTACACTTTGTAGATGAACCAACCCTTGTTGTTGTTGTTGTTGTTGTTGTTATTATTTAGTAATTATGTACTTAAGTATTTAAATAAGATAATACTTAATTTAAATAGTATTTAGATATAAAAATATAAATAGCAAACTTAAATTTAAATTCTAATAAATTCTACAATTATAATTTTTATTTATATTTATTTATATCATAATATTTAATAATTATTACTTAGTTGAACTTAATATTTAATTGTAAATTTCTTTTATTCATTTTCTTTTAATAATATGTTTTGTATTTAATAATACATGATTGGGTCGGGTCAGGTCGAGCCATGTCTTGCATTAGAATATGTCACATAAAAAGGGTAATTTTGGTTTGAGTCAAAACCTGTTTGGGTCAAAACAATGTTTAAGGCAGGTTGGATTAGACTGTGCTCTCCAAAAAATTGAATTTACTATTTATATTTATATAATTTACTAGTTACTATTTAAAATATATCTTTAGGTAGACTTGTAATTTAACTTAATTTTTAAAACACTTAAGAAAATCTATAATACATTTAACACAAGTCTTGATGTATAAAGAACTTCTCATTTATCATTTTGTTCCTTTTGTGATACTAATAAAATTTTAGGTTATTGGATTTTATTACCTCTAACTATTGGCTATTTGTCGCTGCCACCCCCAACTATCATTTTGATATCAGCCACCCTCAACTTAACACTTAGTGTGTTCTGTCACCACGCCGTTAACTAATCATTAGCTTTTGATCTTGTTACTATACTTTTGGAGGTGTCCTAAGATCCATAAAACCTTCCTAAGATCCATATGACACACCCAAAAGTATGGTAACAAGATCAAAAGTTAGTGATCAGTTAAAAATGTGGTGATAGAACACACCAAGTGTTAATTAAGTTGGCGGTGACGGGCGTCAAAGTAATAGTTGGGGTGGCAACGGTCAATAGACAATAGTTGGTGGTGATAAAATCCAATAACCCTACAATTTTTAATAAACATAAAGATAATTGGACCTGCCTTAAACACTGATTGTTGTTGTATAAGTATTAAGTAAGTATATACTTAAGTATTTAAATAAAAGTACTCTACTTAATTAAAACAATATTTAGTTATAAAAATATTAAAATAAAGTGTTATAAATAAGATAATACTTAATGTAGTTAATTAATAATCTCATGTGCATTAATTAATTTATTAGTCATGAGAAAGTTATTAAATAAGAGGCAAATTAGGAACTATTGCATAGAGCACCTGTACCATATGCTTCAAAAGTTGTAACATGCGTCTTAAATTTTTCGAAATTACAATTTTGTCCCAAAAAGATGCTTTATACCATGCCAACTATCAGGATTCTATACCAAGAATACTCGTCATAAATAAAAACTAACAGGTTTAACTTTCGGTTGGTATGAGATCACGGGAGGAAATGCGTTCAAAGTTGGGATTAATCAAGCCAACAGGTCAATGTTGGATTACTAAAATCCAATTTTCTATTCATAAATGAATCATACGATTACAATGATACGTCAAACACATTACAATGGTGCATATGAAACCGCTTGTAATCTAACTTTTGATTTTCTAATGTATGAATGGACTTTGCGATACAGTTATGCATAGTATCCGAAACCACTTGTAATTAAGTGGGTGCAGCTACGCACAACCTAAAATACATGTCTTGCATCCCACACTTTATATGATTTCCACATAAAAAATCCCTTTTTTCAAAGTAATATAAATAGACGTAAATACCCATGCACATACATGTAGGGTTGTGCATGGGTCGGTTTTGATCTAAAACCATAACCAAGATGTCGGTTAATGGAATACAATAACCATAATCAGTCGGTTATTGTGGTCATGGATTGGTTCTAATGATTATCGTGGTCGGTTAACCGTGAATTTCGGCCTAAATAAAAATATCTGAAAAACATAATTGTACATTATTTAGACCTAAAAGTTTGGGCTTGAATTGTTTAACCGTAACATTAAAAATACGTATAATCTAAAATAATAATACCGAATATTCAAACAAAACAATAAGATATAGTATAAACATTTATAAATTACTCAAACATTGAGTCAAAATCACATTTATATACATAGTTTTCGAAGAACCATGGATAGTAATTTCAAATTTAAAATAATATATAGCTTTTTAATATTTTATATATATAGTTTTCGAAGAACTTCATATATATATATATACAAACACACACATATATATATATATTATTTTTAATATTTACTTTTAAATTTTAACATGTTTTAATTTTTTTATTTACTTTTAGCTTTTAACGTATTTTCTTTTTTTCCTTTTCTAAAACCATATTTCCTTTATCATTTATTTTATTTTTAATAATTCTTTTTTTCTTTATTTTTTTAAATCATCTTTACTTTATCAATTAATTTGATATTTCTTTAATAACTTATGTTCGTTAATTTTTTTTTCAAAAAACTTAAGTACGTAGTTGTACTTATTTTTTACCCTCGATTAGTATAAGCTTTATTAAAAACGAATTTATATTCAAAAATAAAGTATTTATTATTGGAGAATAATTCAAGTTCTTCTGCTGACGTGGAATTTGTGGAAGTTTTCTTTATTTCATGCATGCATGCATATTTCCGTTTCAAGAAGTCCGAGTCTCTGGGATCAGTCCTTGAGTTTAGTGGGCAGTTATTGACAGTTTTTTGTTTCCAGTTTGTTAGGCTACACGTACTGCACGTTTCCCTTTCCAGTTTGTATGTTGCCTATTTATAGGCTTTTCTATTGTTGAATGAATGCATC
Organism: Helianthus tuberosus; assembly: GCA_030545235.1. Lineage (NCBI taxonomy): Eukaryota > Viridiplantae > Streptophyta > Magnoliopsida > Asterales > Asteraceae > Helianthus > Helianthus tuberosus. Next base: position 26,890,494 of record CM060447.1, read on the forward strand.
TCAGTTTTACATTTCTTTCATTGTAATTGTTACTGTTCGATCCAGTTATTGTTCCATCAATCTGGTATCAGAGCGCCAGGTTGCTCACTAGTTCTCATCAACGCTTCCTCTCAAGCTTCTTCCATGGCTAACACTCAAACAGGTGCTCCCACCACTCCTCTTCCCATCTTCAAGGGGGAAGGGTATGAATTCTGGAAGATTAGGATGAAGACCATCATGATATCTCAAGATCTGTGGGACTTCGTTGGAACTGGGTTCAACGAAAATGATGGTGATCGTGGTCGTCTGAGAGAAAATAAGAGAAAGGATGCTCGTGCCTTGTCTCTAATTCAATCGGCTGTTCATGATGAGTTTTTCTCTCGGATTGCTGGAGCCACAACCTCCAGACAAGCATGGTTACTGCTGCAAAACGAGTATGAGGGTGACTCAAAGGTACAGATGGTCAAACTTCAAGGTCTCAGGCGTGAATTTGAGACCATCGGCATGAAGGAGGGTGAGGCTGTAGGTGATTTTCTGTCCAAGGTAATGAAGATTGTTAATCAAAAGAGAAGCTTTGGTGAAACTGTAACGGATCAGACGGTGGTGGAGAAGGTGTTAAGAAGTCTTCCACCAAAATGGGATCACATTGTAGCTGCAATTGAAGAATCAAAGGATCTGACTCGTCTGTCATTTGACCAACTCATGGGTTCTCTTCAATCCCATGAAGTTCGTGTCAATAGAGGAAGTCAGATTATTGTTGAAGAACAAGCACTCCAGGCTCAAGAAAATGACTCAAATACCAGCCTTACTGCTCAAGGTCGTGGTCGTGGTGGTCGTGGTAGTTCACCTCGTGGTCGAGGACGTGGCAGAGGGAGGAGTGCAGGTAGAGGAAAGGGAAGCATCCAGTGTTACAACTGTAACAAGTATGGCCACATCGCTAAAGACTGTTGGAATGAACCACAGGCATCTCCAGCTGTGACTGGAGAAAATGAAGATGATGATGGTGAGGCAAAGTTGTTTATGTGTGTAAGTGAAGAAGGTGATGACACTGCTCTTATGGCAAATGAGCAGGACAAGAAAGTGAAGTCCTCAAACATCTGGTTCATGGATAGTGGGTGCTCGAACCATATGACAGGGCAACAAGAGTTGTTCAAGTGTTTAGATGAAGCGAAGACCTTGGGTGTTCGTATGGGGAATGGAAAGAAGATCATAGTCAAAGGAGAAGGAACAGTGGTACTTGGGGTTTTTGATCAAAAGGTAAAGACAATTCAGAATGTTCAATACGCTCCTGAGTTGGGCTACAATCTGTTAAGTGTAGGCCAATTGATGAAAGAAGGGCACCGGATTGTGTTTGATGATGGAGTATGTGTTGTAACCAACAAGCAGACCAAAGAAGTTGTATGCTCCATTCCGGTTTCAGGTAACAACACTTTTCCTCTTGATGTGAGTCAGGAAAATAATGTTGCCTTTGCTTCAATTAGTAATGAATCATATTTGTGGCACCTTCGGTTTGGGCACTTAAATGAAAGAAGTCTTCAAAGTCTAAGTACCAACAATTTGGTGCATGGGTTACCGAAGATAAATCACTGGAGCACATGTGAAGGGTGTGTGCATGGGAAGCTAAGTAGATCTCCATTCCCTTCACATGCCTCACGTGCAACATCTCTCTTAGAACTTATTCATGCAGATGTGTGTGGCCCAATGTCGACACCATCTCTTGGTGGGAGTAAGTATTTTCTTTTGTTCACTGATGATGTGAGCAGAATGTCCTGGGTGTACTTTCTTCAAGAGAAATCAGAGTCATTCGGTAAATTTAAAGTGTTCAAGTCTAGAGTTGAAAATGAAACTGGCTTGAAAATTAAAACTCTCCGTACTGATAGGGGAGGAGAGTTCTGCAGCAATGAATTTATGAGCTTCTGTGAAAGTGAAGGTATAAGAAGAGAACTAACAGCACCTTATACCCCAGAACAGAATGGGGTCTCAGAAAGGAAGAATCGAACCATTGTGGAAATGGGTTTGAGCATGTTGCATTTTTTTTTTTTTTTTTTTTTTTTTTTTTTATTTAAGCAAAAAAAATTCTGGGGAGATGCTGTGGCTACTGCAGTATATCTCAGGAATCTTTCTCCCACCAAGGCTCTTGACAAAGCAACTCCTTATGAGGTATGGTTTAAAAGAACTCCTTCTGTTCATCATTTGAAAGTTTTCGGTTGTGTTGCATATTGCTTGATCCCACAGCAGCAAAGAAAAAAGATGGATCCGAAGGCCTGTAAATGTATTTTCATAGGCTACTCTCCAAATTCTAAGGCCTATAAGGTGTATGATCCGATCAAAAGAAGAGTCATCATAAGTAGGAATGTGGTTTTTGAGGAGCATGCACGATGGACAAGCAAGTCAGAAGACAAGTACACACTACCATTGGAGTTTATTGAAGTACATGAAAGTGGTGATAGTGACAACACTAATCAAGAGGGACCTAATGATGGTGGGGCTAGTTCGAATGGGACCCACTCTCTTTCATCAGGTACAACAAATATATCTAATGAAAGTGATGGGTCAAGGCAGATGGAGTGTTCTACTGATGAAAGAGACTCGAGTCAGAATATGCAGCATGGGGTAATAACCAGTGGTCCGTCAAGGTCTAGGCGTCCAACAAAAGCACCTGCATGGATGGCAGACTACCAATCAGGTGAGGGTCTCTCAGATGATGAAGTACAAGACCCTTTCACGTGTCAGCTTGCACTTTCCTCCATGGAACCAAACAACCTTGATGAAGCAATTCAAAGCAAAGAATGGAGAGAAGCCATGTTGTGTGAGTTGCAGGCTCTCAAGAAACATGAGACCTGGACTCTCGCAGACCTTCCAGAAGATAAGAAGGCAATTGGAGTCAAGTGGGTTTTCAAAGTAAAGGTTGACGAAGCTGGAAAGGTACAAAAATATAAAGCCAGACTGGTTGCTAAAGGGTATGCACAAGAATATGGGGTGGATTATGAAGAAACTTTCTCTCCAGTAGCAAGGTTTGAAACAATTCGAGTTATTTTGTCTCTTGCAGCTCAACAAGGTTGGGAATTGTTTCAGTTTGATGTGAAGACAGCATTCCTTAATGGTCCTCTCAATGAGGAGGTGTATGTAACACAACCTCCTGGGTTCGAAATTTGTGGGCAAGAAGATAAAGTCTGGAGGTTGCATAAAGCTCTATATGGGCTTAAGCAAGCCCCCAGAGCCTGGTATGATAGGATTCACTCATATCTGGAACAAAATGCTTATATTCGGATAGAAAGTGAACCAACTGTTTATGTGAAAAGACATGGTAAACATGATATCATTATCATCTGCATTTATGTTGATGATATCATATATACTAGCTCATCAAAAGAGTTGGTCATGGAGTTCAAAACAAAGATGATCACTGAGTTTGATATGACTGATTTAGGGAAACTCTCATATTTCCTTGGATTAGAAATAACTCAACTCACTGATGGAATTTTTCTGTCCCAGAAGAAATATGCAACTGACATTCTTAAAAAATTTGGGATGTCAAATTGCAACGGAGCCTCTACTCCTATGAATGTGGGGGAAAAACTTCAAGGAAGGGATGTAAAGGCAGAAACTGATGGCAAGGAATTTAGAAGTTTAGTGGGTGGATTGCTTTATCTCACTAACACAAGACCAGACTTGGCATACTCAGTGGGTGCTATTGCCAGGTATATGCAGAAACCTTCCAGTTATCATTTTGGTGCTGCCAAGAGAATTCTGAGGTATGTTGCTGCCACTTCAGACTATGGGCTCTGGTATGAGAAGGGTAAGAGGATTAATTTGCAAGGATTCACTGATAGTGATTGGGCTGGTTCTGTTGAAGATCGCAAAAGTGTTTCTGCGTATGTTTTCTCCTTAGGAAGTGCTATGGTGTCATGGTGTTCTAAGAAGCAAACCATTGTTGCACTTTCTTCAACTGAAGCTGAGTATGTGGCTGCAAACAGTGCAGCATGTCAGGGTGTGTGGATGAGGCAGCTTCTAAAAGAGTTGGGCTATGAACAAGGTGATTCTACTATTCTATTTTGTGACAATCTATCTGCTATCTATCTATCAGAGAATTCAGCCATGCATAGCAGGAGCAAGCATATTGATATCAAGTATCATTACATCAAAAGTCTGGTACGCTCTGGGCAAATCACACTAGAGTCATGTTATACTCAGGAACAAGTTGCTGATCTACTGACCAAGCCATTGGGTACTGAACGTTTCTGCTATCTTAGAGAGTTGTTGGGGGTCAGAAGAATTGAATCAAGGAAGGGTATTGGAGAATAATTCAAGTTCTTCTGCTGACGTGGAATTTGTGGAAGTTTTCTTTATTTCATGCATGCATGCATATTTCCCACTACTACAAAACAGAGCTTTAGACGGGGTGATATGGGTTTTAAGACGGTGTTTTCAACACCGTCTTAAAGTACACCGGTTTAAGATCAAGTCTTATTAGACGGTGTCCAAATTGAACACCGGCTTAAACTTGATGAACACCGTCTTTTGGTGTTCAATTTGATCCCCATATTAAACTTGATGAACACCGTCTTTTGATATTATGATATAAATCGTCGCTGTTATCCTGTCGTCGCAATCGTCACTATTTCCCTGTCGTCGCTGATGCTTAAAAAACGTTTTTTTTTCTTGTTTTTTCAATACAAACCTGCCAATTTTCGGTTCACGACACACAAAAACTAAATAAACATAAACTAATAAGCATAAACGTAAGCATAAATGTGGTTGCCTTTCAAAAAAAACATAAGCATAAACGTCACAAACGTCACAATCCGGGTTTTTTTAAGTCACCAATTCACAAACACGTTATAAAACTACCTAACATATAATTGTACGTCATATCCGTGTCATCATCCGCTTCTTCATCAAATACTTTCCAAACTTAGTCGGATAACTTGAACTCAAGTTAAGAAGTAAAGGTCCTTGAAGTGGTAGAAAGGGCTCATTTACACCAAAGATGATAGTAGAGATTCCTGCAAATTTAATAACATAATGAGAACCCATTGTAAACCAATACAATCATAGTTGTCAAATATGTACAGTTACCAAACATAAAGCGAACGTGCGAAACTGCATCAAAAAACGGACCTGCGTTTTGAGCTGGAAAATGGCAAGAAATCAATTGTGGTGTTGTGGTCATCGGAAATTTTTCTCTGTTCTCGTTACCACTTGCTCCTGAACTGCAAATTCGAACCAAAGCTCATTCTAGTAAATATTTATGCATATGTTCTTTTATATTTGGTGAAAACAAATATATGAGAGAACTAAACATGAGACATTTAGTCCAGTCGAATCATGTATATCAAATGTTGATATCCATCAATAAATGTATTATCTTTTGTTATTTAAAATCAGACAGCTATACATTAGATACGGGCATCAGTGCATAGGGATGTTCCAAAACCGTTGAAACCATCCAAACCGAAAACGCTGAGTCAAATCGGCCGGTTCAGTTTAATAATAACACGTTTGCAGTTTAAAGTTTGGAAAATCGGCTTGGGTGGTTCGGTTGACGGTCAATGTTTTGGGACCGACTGTATAAACTGAACCGTCCATAGGTTTTAGGTAAGCTGTTTTCATATAAGTCTTAATTATGGTCTAGAACTCTATTTGAGACAGTTAGGAATGCCCTTTTACCCCTTATATGTTTCTAGGTCCCATGTCCGATTATCCAATCATTCTTGTCAGTGAGCATAACCTCTTTGTTTCTTGTCAAAACTCTCTTTCGAAAAACTAATCATACCTTTCCAAAAGGTGAAACTAACTCGTGCAGCTCAGTAATTTTGTCGTCCAGTTCCTTCTCACCTTCCTGAAAAGTCAAAACACCGAAAAGAATGTCCCGAAATTCAGATAAGGGGGTGCTACAACTAATACCGCGCACGATTTTAAGAGAAATTATTGCATCAAATAATCAACACAGGTGGAGAAATAATAGCAGATTGTAAAGGGCAGTAAACATAGCAGCATTAAGATGTGCAGAACAGAATTTTAACAGTATGTTAATCGTTAATATAACTAGCGCAGTATGTTAGTATGTCAGAGTTCTTTTCTGTGCGAGTACTGTCATATTCAGTTAAGTGTAAGAATAGGAGTTTCCGTTATATGTGTTACTGAACTGTGAAACCGTGAAAACACAAAGGACATCTTTTGCAGCATATCTTTGATGATGAGAGGTTCCAGCTGCCATTTTCTGCTACTTCTGATATTATCATCTGCTATTTATGTAAAACAGAGTTAGAAGGAAAATGAATCGAACTGTTAAACCCGATTTTTAAACCAATAACTGAATTGTATGAATCAAGTCATCAACGGGTTTCAATGGTTTTCTACTACAATACTTATCATAGATTGTAGTGTAAAATCAAAGAAGCGGTACACAAGCTTTAGCTTTAAGAAAAGTTTGTTCTACTAGGGGCGGTTTGGCCAATTTTGACAAAAATTCTAGGTCAAACGGTTAACTATTGTTTTAGAAAAAAATAGGGGTGTTCAATATTCAGTTCAAACCGATTTTCGGTTTCAACTTTTCCAATTCAGTTCAAACCGAAAAACCCGTATCATACATATATAATATGCAATATATGTAAGCCCATTGCCAAGGTTTATTCAGTTGAAAACCAAAAACCGAACCAAATTATAATTCGGTTTCAACCTGGCTGAATTCGGTTCAGTTCATTTCCACTCAAAAAGACTGTCAAACCGACAACCCGAACCGATTAACCTGTAAACCGAACTAATGAATACCCCTAAAACAATACAAACCAAACCGGTCGAGTTAGTTGAACACAGACCAGGCAAAACGGTTCGGTTTTGATAAGGATTCATCTTAAACTAAGAAAAAGAAACCTAATTTCTAACCCTACCAACAAATTCAAACCTCAAATCATCCAACAAAAAACTTAAAATCATCACAATTATAATCATCAAACCACATGAACAACAATTTGATTCATAATTAAACAAAACAAGCATCACACAGTACCTAATTTTACACATAAATATAAAAAAAAACAGAAATCAACAAATTTATTTATTATTATCATAATCAACGATCTCATTAACAGTAACAGACCTCGAGTGCTGAACCAGAAGAGTTTGCCCTGTTTGAGAACGAACCAGCGGCGACGCCAGGTTTTGATGTACTCGCCTTGTTTGGTGAGCCGGCCGGTGCGCTCTGGGTTGGACCAGTACTCGATGTTGTTGTAGTCATCTGGGTTGGGTGGTGTGTCGCCCATCACGGCTCGCCATGGAGAGATGGTGGTGTTTGGGCGGAGATGGTGGTGGAACAAAGGTGTGGGTTTTGGGGACTCCAGTGAGTATGTTAGGGTTTCATGTTTCTTAAGTTCCGTGTTTTCTTGAATATTTTAATCCAAGTGTATGATATTTATAAGACGGTGTTCCGTCTAAAGGTTGTATAAAATAGTATAAGACGATGTTTAAGCATTAGACGAGGTTTTTTTGAATTTTCTTGAATATTTTAATCAAAACACCACAATGGTCTTGATTTTAAGACGGTGTTATTGCTTTAACCCCGTCTAAAATAAAACTTCAACACCGTCTAATACTCCATTTTGTAGTAGTGTCTGTTTCAAGAAGTCCGAGTCTCTGGGATCAGTCCTTGAGTTTAGTGGGCAGTTATTGACAGTTTTTTGTTTCCAGTTTGTTAGGCTACACGTACTGCACGTTTCCCTTTCCAGTTTGTATGTTGCCTATTTATAGGCTTTTCTATTGTTGAATGAATGCATCTCAGTTTTACATTTCTTTCATTGTAATTGTTACTGTTCGATCCAGTTATTGTTCCATCATTTATTTGGTATCGTAAAATGACACGATGATAAACTAAATCGATTCTAACATTTTGGTTTTCTAAATAACATGCTACATTTTCAAATAACGTTTGTTTTACATTATCATTTGCTCCGTTTCGCTGCAACACGCAACATAAAAAAAATCTAGATTAAAATTAATATTTGCATCGTAACTCATAATGTATATATTTACACTTCATAGTTAGAATACATGAACAAATCATATACTTAGAAAAAAGCATGATCCATTTGATTTATATAGAAAACATGCTTACATACAAAAGAAATTTGATATTAGTCTATTATATTATATTTTAGATCTTCGGTTAATCATGACTATACTAATACACGGGCCAGCTCAGTTATGATGGTTATGGAACAATGGAAAACCATAACCGACCCAAGAATATCGGTTTTTTGAAAATCATTAACCGACCCATCGGTTTTCTCTTCTGTTCGATTTTTTCTTTTGGTTAATTCGTTATGGGCCAGTTAATTCGGTTTTTTTTGCACACCCCTACGTACAGGTCCGTTCCAACCTTTTTGGAGGCCTAAGGCGAAATGAAATTTTAGGCCCATTTTTCCTCTTTGATTATTAAAAACGATACTCATTTATTCGTGTTTGGAACCAAGCAAAAAATCTAACACAATTATAACACAGAGTAGTGTGCTTGTACAAGGAATGAAACAAATCTAAACCAATAACTTTGCACTAATAATTTTTTTTTGAACGGCACTTTGCACTAATAATAATAGTTAGCATATTAATTTTCTTTTAAGTGGAGGTTCTAGGCCCAGGCTTAGGTTACTTGTAGTATAGGTTTGGCCTGCCCACATACATGTCACATATAGCGTCATGGCTTCTCCAATTTAAGAAAAGTGGTTTGTAATAAACAACAACTTTCATTTTATTACCATTACCAAACACTAATATAATGAAACAGATTGGCGCCATGGAAAACACAGGAGTGGTGGCGGTGAAGCCTAAGCCAAACAAAGGCCTGACTTCCATAGTAGTTGATTGGATGGAGAAGTTTATAGTGAAGCTAATGTATGATTCATCACAACCTCATCACTGGCTCTCTCATAATTTTGCTCCCGTTCATGAGACTCCTCCTTCCAAACATCTACCCGTTATCGGTTGCCTACCCGTAAGTTTTTAATTAGGCACCTACTATCGGTATAATTAGTTTGAGTTATATTCTTGATTAATTATGTTTGCTACAAAAGTTTTGTAATTGATATACTCATAAACTATACATTACAATCTTTATGAACTAGTCGAGAAGAAGTTAACACATAGACGAATAAAAATTGGTATGCGAAACTGTTGTTGTAAGTCATGATTATTATTGTTGCTTAGACCCTCAAAAAATGATTATTTTCATTAAGTAATAGTTGAGGTGTTCACTTATAATGCTGTTGTGTATAACTCGAATTCTTGTCTTTTGGTGCTAGTATATAATGGAGTTAACTTCAAAAGCTTTGTAAACATTACAGGAGTGTCTGAATGGGGAATTTGTTAGAGTAGGCCCAAATTCAAAGTTTCCTCCTGTGGCAGGATATCACTGGTACAAAACATCTACAATTATTATTGTCTTAAAAGGATAAAATTACTTACATTTCTTACCCAACAACGCGCGCTTTAGTTATGTCGTTGGACTCTATGTTATGTAACCGCTTACCCTATTAATTATATCTACCAGTACAAGTGTATTTTCGCGGGTCTCTACTTAAATATGGATCTGAAATGAAAACACCCCTGTACATGACTGATTAATATCTTAAATCTTACCAAACATTATTTAAATTTTGTTGCAGGTTTGATGGAGATGGGTATGTGTTATTTGCTCCTGGATCATCTATATTTTTACATTTATATGTTTTGATTATTCAGTTTCCAATATTTATGACATTATCCAAGATGCAGCATGATCCACGGGTTGCGAATAAAAGATGGAAAGGCATCTTATCTCTCGCGTTATGTAAGAACATCTCGTTTGACCCAAGAGGAATTCTTCGGCGGAGCTAAGTTTATAAAGGTATTCCGTTAAACCTGTATCCAAGCATCTTAATTAATGTTTCTCAAATGCATGCACACTATTCGCAGGTTGGAGATCTTAAAGGACCACTTGGATTTTCTATGATCCTTCTAGAGATGATTAGATCAAAGCTCAAAGTTATTGATCTTTCATATGGCAATGGGACAGGTAGGCTGGTCAATTCTCACCATTTTAGTTATCATGGCTTCTTATGTCTTCATTGTCTTGCATTAAAAATATTTTATTTTCTTCAAGGAAACACAGCTCTCATATATCATCATGGAAAGCTCTTGGCGTTATCCGAAGGAGATAAACCATGTACGCACATGCTCGAGAATATGAATATGAGTACTTCATGATACATTTTGTTTTATGAAAACTTGTTAACACATTTTATATATTTCAATCAGATGTCATTAAGGTATTGGAGGATGGTGACCTTCAAACTCTTGGATTAATGGATTATGATCAAAGGCTTTCTCACAACTTCACTGCTCACCCGAAGATTGACCCAGTAACGGGTAAATTTGATCCACTAATAGAAACTATTGTTCGATTTTATAATTTTATATCATTCTTAATGTAGATGTTGTTCTCAGGTGAGATGTTTGCGTTTGGATATTCACGAACACCGCCATATGTCACGTATCGTGTGATTTCAAAAGATGGTGTCATGAATGATCCAGTGCAAATAACAGTTCCAGAATCAATAATGATGCACGACTTTGCGATTACTCAGAATTATGCAATTTTCATGGATCTGCCTTTGTACTTTAGACCAAAAGTATTTCATTATATTTTAAGTCTTAGCTATGTGTTATGACTCTATTGGGGTTGTTCTTTTTCTAATTAAGGGGTTACTTAGTTAAATTTACAAACGTAAAACTTGTATATTTTTGTTGTTTTTAGGAAATGGTGAAGGATGAAAAGTTTAGTTACATATTTGATCCAACCAAGAAAGCTAGATTTGGCATACTTCCACGGTATGCAAAGAACGAGCTCCAAATTAAATGGTTTGAACTTCCAACTTGCTTCATATTTCACACTGGTGAGTTTTATTTATCTCTCTGTTTATTTCATTTTCTGTTGTTATGAGGTAGAGAGGAAGCTAGAATATTAACGAGAACACTTTTGAGAGGAATTATGTTAAAGGCCCATGACCTAGTGGTCTAGTAGTATGATGCTTACCCTCACAAAGTTGTATGGATTTAAATCGTTGCAAGTTTAATGTTAGCTGGTATTTAGGTGTAAATACATTGGTGTTCAAAAAAGAAAGTTCAATGTTTAAACGGTTATATCAAGTAGGGCTGGCATATCATGTCAGACATGGCCTATTAAGACACAAACATGGAACAGGTAAACTCGAACACGACATGAAATCTTATCGTGTAAAATTTTCCAAACACAAACACGAACACGAACATGATAATAAACAGGGTACATGAACACAACATGTTAAGACATGAAAAAAAATTATCAAAGTATCATACAACTTTTAAAGACACGAACACGACCTGTTAAGACACGAACACGCCGTGGAGTGTGGACGTCGACCGTGGAGACCCACGTAGAGTTGAGAGAGGGATGCGACTGCAAGCTACGATGTTTGATGTTTCAAAATTAGGGTTATGTTTTTCCTTTATTCAGGCCGCGTATATCAAAACCCCACCCCACTTCCTATTTTTTTTAAATAAAAATTATTAACATGTCTTTTAGCAGGTACTTAACATGTTAACAAGTTTTTAACCTGCTTAGACACGAAAACCAACAGGTCTTATCGTGTTGACCTGTTTATGACATGAACCCCTCTTAAGGGTCAAACATGAACCCGTTAAGGTTATGTCATGCTTTCATATATGTGTCTAAAATTGTCAGCCCTACTATCAATCAGTAAGAATATGATCTTCCTAAAAGAGTTAATCCTAATTGTGAAATGGAAACTAGTCGGTTAAAGTTCAATTAGTGGATGAGGCGATAAACAAGAAAAGAAAAGTGTAAAGATTTGTTTTAATGAATTAGTAGAGTCAAATAAGTAGTTTAACGTTGCCTATTAGTTGTAGGAGACAAAATAAGTAGTTTGGGTGGGATGTTTCTTTTCCGGTTATGAGAGTCTAGCAACACTTGTTCAATTCGATGTGTTTATTTTGATCCATTTACTTGTATTAACCTCAACCTTTACCAGCCAATGCATGGGAGGAAGGAAATGAAGTTATTTTAATTGCATGCCGGCTTCAAAATCCAAATTTGGATATGGTTCCAAGCTACAATTTCACAAACGAGCTGTAAGTCTCAGTAAAGGTTAAGCACAACCATTTATTTAGTAAATCCAAAATTAAAATTTTGCTTTTCAGCTATGAGATGAGGTTCAACGTGGAGACTGGTATAGCTTCTCAAAAAAAGCTATCAGAATCCGCGGTTGATTTTCCCAAAGTCAACCAGTTCTACACCGGCAGGTAATAAAACCACTACAAGAAAACGGGGCAATAGAGGCGACGGCTGTCGCCTCTAATGATCCAGATCGTCGTCGCTATTGGTAATAGCAGCGACAAATCGTCGCTATTGTAGCGCCTTTGATGTTAACATTATGACAAAAACAAAGCTTGACAACATTATACTTTAAATAAATTATATATGATATGATTTCAGGAAACAACGATATGTGTATGCAACTAAGCTTGACAACATCGGAAAAGTGACGGCGATTGTGAAATTTGATTTACATGCAGAACCTGAAACTGGAAAAACAAAGATTAAAACAGGAGGAAATATTCAAGGAATCTATGGGCTTGGGCAAGGTATATTTGGTTCAGAGGCCATTTTTGTTCCTAATCAGCCTGGACCGGATTCTGAAGAAGATGATGGCTATTTGATCTTCTTTACACATGATGAAAGCAAAAGGTACCTATATGCTATATATATTCATTATATTTTAGTCATTTTGATATTTATGTGATTTTTGTTTGCAGGAAATCATCAGTAACAATAATAGATGCCAAAACAATGTCTCCTAATCCAGTTGCAGTCATCCCATTGCCTTATAGGGTTCCATATGGTTTCCATGCCTTCTTTGTCACAGAGGTAAGTGATTTAGATGATTATTATTTTCTTCTTTGTATCGTCGCAAAGTTATTATTTGTTTTAATTTTTTGTGATTTTTGAAACAGGAGCAAATTCAAGAACAGTCAAAATTGTGAGTTGTATGAAGTATTCTTGTTTGTTCCTAAGCATTTATTGGCATATAATGTTAAGCACCGAATTAAACATTACTATTAGTCCTAGGTATGTAAGTATGTGTCACGTTAGTTTTATTTCGTCCGGCTCACATAAGGTTTTGGCGCATGTTTATTATCCACCAATACTTGTAAACATTCAACATATGCAAGTTTTATGTTTCTAGTGTCGTTCGCTCTCTACTAAATATAGTTTTGTGTTTAAAGTGTGCTATGCTTATTTACAAAGTGGTATCAAAACTATCCAAGGAAGATCAATAGGCCAGTAGGGAAAATATCAAATAGGAAGTTTATTTTTTGCTAGGAAGTGTAGGAAGCAATAGGATTAGGACATGTGGCAACATTTAAAATAAAGAGGAAGGGTATTTTAGTCAATCCAACTCTTTCTTCTTCCTTTTCAAAACCCAGTAACTTCAAAACCCACCATTTTCAAAACCCACCATCTTCAACAATTTCTTCACTTTCTATCTTCAACCATTTCTTCACTTTCTATCTCAATAATCACTACATTATAGTGCGATTTTCATCACAAATCAATGATTCAAACACCCGATCAACGTGTTCTTCAGCTTTTTTGAAGAAAACCCAGTTTAATTTCATAAAAAATTTTGTTTTTCCCGGTGATTTTGGAGATAATCACTCGATTCGTTCGATTCGAGCGCTAATAAGTGTTTCTATCATTCAAACTTCGTCAATTGTTGAAGAAATCACTTCGATCCATGTAAGAAATTCTTTAATTTCATTTTTACGATCTGGGTTTTTGATTTAGTCATTGCGTTTTACGATCTTGGTGGGGGTCCGGGGGCAGCGCCCCTGGTAGCGGGGTCCCAGGGGCGGCAGCCCCTGGCGGGGTCCAAGGGGCAGAGCCCCTGGCTGGGGTTGAGAAAAATTGTTGTAATAAAAATGCATCAGAAAATTTAATTTTCTGTAAATTGCCTCTGAAAAACTGCATTCGTAGACAGTGTTTCGGGTTCTGTAAAGAACAGGTTCTGGTCATTGCGTTTTAGTTAGATTCTGGTTCTGTGAACAACAGTTTCTGGTTATTGCGTTTTAGAAATAAAACATTTTTGAAGTGATTTTACTCATTGCGTTTTAGGTAAACACATTTTTATGTGTATTCAGTTCATTGCGTTTTAGAGAGAACAGTTTCTTTTGTGTTTTTAGGCCATTGCGTTTTAGAAATAAGACATTTTTATGTGTTTTCTAGGCATTGCGTTTTAGAAATAAGACATTTTAAGTGTTTTCTGGCCATTGCGTTTTAGAAATAAGACATTTTAAGTGTTTTTTGGCCATTCCGTTTTAGAAATAAGACATTTTTAAGTGTTTTGGGTGCATTGCGTTTTAGGTAAAAACACATTCAGTCCATTGCGTTTTTGAAATAAGACATTTATTTGTGTCTTTGGTGCGTTGCGTTTTAGAAAAAGTCATTTTTTTACGTTTTTTTTTCATTGCGTTTTACGCGACTGGGTTTTCTCCATTGCGTTTTACGCAACTGGGTTTTCAAAAAAAAATCGAAAATATAGCAATAGTATACTCGTTTTAAAGATAAAAAAACGCTCGTTTTTTTGGTGCAATTTTTATAAAAAAATAATGCCGTATGAAAAAGTTATTAACGTTTAAAAAATGGGGGGGAATTGAAGGAGAGAGAAACTATTGTGCTGGATGAAATAGAATGCCCCTAACAAACCCACGCGCCTCTTTTTTTTGCTTCAATTTCATTCATTTAATCTTAGCCATTGATTAACTAAATGGATGGTCAAGATCACTTCCTAGCCAAATAAACTTCCTATTGTATCTCCACCCTAGGCCAGTAAACGAACCGAACGTTCATGAACTGTTCGTGAACTTGTTCGGTGGGAAGTTCGTTTATGTTCATTTATTTAATAAACGAACGAACAAGAACTAATTTTTTTGTTCATTTAATTAAATGAACGAACATGAACACACCTTGCATTCGTTCATTTATGTTCGTGGTCGTTCATTTATGTTCGTGGACGTTCGTTTTTGTTCGTTCATTTATGTTCGTGAACGTTCGTTTATTTACGTTCGTTTATGTTTTAGTAAATACATAAATAGTTATACTTATATAAATATTAGGTTTTCTAACTACTTATACAAATATAACTAATTAGTAATTGAGTTTTTTAGTAATAAAGAATAAAATTTTGAAATTTTTTCTTAGATCGTAACTTGATCACTTACTTAATATTTATATAAGAACTACTTAATTTTAGTATCTATGAACCCTAAATTAGATGTGTTTTCGGATGATCTCTATATATCGGACTTGGTTTGTTTGTGTTCACTAATGTTAAATTGTGTTTATTTATATTTGTTAAATTACGTTCTTGTATTCGTTTATGTTTGTTCAATTTTCTTAATATATGTTTGTTTATGTTTATTCAAATATGTTTCGTTAAGTTTTTTATGTTTATGTTCGTTTGTGTTTGTTTATGTTCGTGAACTGTCCGTTTAGCTTTAAACAAATGGACATAAACGAACACGAACATGCCCGATTTCTTAATGAACGAACACGAACAAAAAGATGTGTTCGATTATATATTCCTGTCCGTATTCGTGTTCAGTTAGAGGTAAATGAACGAACACGAACATGCCTATGTTCGTGTTCATTCGGTTCATTTAGAGGCAAAAAGATCAAAGTGAAATGGTTGATAAGACATAATATAGAAAACGAATTGAATGCTTAAGATATCATACACATTACTAGACCAGGTATTACATATGAGTAGGATTTGTAGGCAAATACATGGAGAAACCAAGAACTACTCACATGCAAGTAGTAAAGCATCTAATAAGATATATTAAAGGAGCATTGGACTATGGTATTGAATACAACAAAGGGAAAATAATGATCTAATTGGATATAGTGACAAGTGTAGATCCTAATGATGAAAATAGGAATTACGAGAATGAAATGCTACTATAATGATGTACCTATAACTTGGGCAATTCATAAACAAACGATTGTAGCATTGTCATCATGTGAGTCAGAATTTATGGTACCTACATCGAAACATGTCAACCAAATTGATTACAAAGATTATTAAGTGAGCTAACTAAATAAGAACCAAGAGAGGTCACTTTACGTGTTTACATTTATTCAACTAGACAACTCATGAAAAAACCTAGTATTTAAAGGGATATCAAAGCCCATTAACACAATATATCATTTTATTCGATAGTGCATAGAGAATGGCCACATACAAGTCGAGCATGTTAGTGAAGAACTTCAAATGGCAGATATGCAAACAAAGACATTATCAGGAATCAAGTCCGTTGATATGAGAAGCTTAATTAGAATCAAGAACCTATTTGAAGTACTATTGAACTCGGGGGAGGATATTAGCATAATTACTTGATTATGCTAAGTTTATTATTAGTGTGACAAAATATGTAATTAATGTAATAATCCAAGTATGAGGCGGTGAAATATAATAACATATGCTCTAAAAAACGTTCTCTCTCTGAAGAAAACCAACAGTCGCCGGAATTCGTCAAGCTGCTCGACGATGATGACTGAGACTGATTAGTGTGTCGGGTTTAGTCGATTGCTTATCAATTGCAGTCTGGATAGAACCTACCATCCTAATTGGTTGATCGATTCATCCATTCGTGGCTTGGGTCTCCCCCGGTGGTCTCGTTCTCTCTGACGGAATTCCAACAGTCACCGGTATTCGTCAAGTTGCTCGACGATGAAGATTGAGACAGATTAGCATGTAGGGTTTAGTCGGCTTGCTTATCGGTAGAAGCATTGACATAACCTTCCATCCTAATAGGTTGATTGATTCATCCATTTGCGGCTTGGGTTTCTCCGGTGGTCCTGCTCCTCCATCTTAAAAATGGGGAGAGAAATAGGTGAAAGCTCAGGTGTGGGGAACAATCGGTCGGAATACGGAGAAAGGTATAACGGAAACGAAAACAATAGGGGGAACGACAAGCAGTATTCAAGAGAGGACGCTACAACTTTCTATATCTCCAACATTCATCCACAAATATCCGACGGAGAGTTATGGTTGGAATGCAGGAACTTTGGACACCTGGTGGACACTTACTGTAACACCTCGAAAATTCGCGTCCTATAATGCGTTGACACGTGTCATATGTTAAACGTGTGAAATAATATTATGAAAGGACTAAAGTTGACAAACATGGAAAGTATGTGAATATACGTATTCTAAGTGTCAACAGTGAATAAATGTATTGTATATTAACCCTACTAGATGCTCATACCTTCAAACGAATAAATCATGGATCATACGAAGCTAAAAGTGAGAGATTACAAACTACAGGGGCTAAATGTGTCAACATGTTTAAATTATACCTCTGAGTGACCTTTTGACAAACCCGAAGCTTTGTAACGGTTAATTATGCTCACTAGAATACACGGTTTAAATTTCGTAAAGTTTCGTTAACGTATGAGAAAGTTATGATCAAATTCGTGTGCGAAGGGTTAAAGCGTAAACGTTGAAAGTTATGACCTTTCGGGTTAACCGGAAGTGTCCAGGGACTTGGCAAAGTGGGTATAAGTCCTAAAGCCCTTGTAGGTAAATATAAGGGGGTCAAAATGCAAGAAATAACCTTGGTTGCCCTTTCGTGAAGCCAAGGGACAAGTTGCAAAATAACAAAAAGGGAAAAATCAGGATTTCAGGCCCAGGCGGCCCGCGTTAGAATCTGTTAAACGCGAGGCGGGCCGCGTCAGGCGCCCAGAACCAGAAAAACAGGCTGCAGCCTGTTTTGCGCGATTATGACCGATCCCACTGGTAATTCTCCCCATTGGGCGACCCCTAAAATGTTCCTAGACCCCAGGGACACTTGTGGGATGATTGTGGTCAATTGTAGACTTAGTTGTCAACAAATTGTGGTGTTTACAAACACTATATAAGGCCTCCAAGTTTCAAACATTCTTGCACTCACTTCTGATCATCTCTGGAACTCCAAAGCTGATTCCAAGACTTCCTAACCATCCATTAGACACATGTAAGTATGCTTAACCTTTTCTAATTAAGTTTTAGCTTAGTTATAGCTTAAAGGTCAAACCGTCGTAATTAACGGTTGACTTAAGGATTAATCACTAATGGTCCAGTGATTAGTCGAATCAAAGGTAGTTATAAGTTGGTAATTATGTGGGCAATAAACCCTTAAAAGGGCACCCACTGATTCCCATCCTAACTAGATCGTTTGTCGGGTCAAACTTAATCCGAAAAAGTCAACAGAAGCATAAAACGCATAATTAGCAATCTAGAAGGCGTGCAACCTGTTTGATCATTATTATAACTTGGTGATTAGTGTAAGAACATGTATAAACATGTTCGACCCGACAATTCCCTGTTAACACCCGGTTCGGAACCGAAAGTCGCATAGTTTGACTTTTACTTTGACTTTCAATTCTGACCCGTTTAGGTATGTTTTAGAAATACCTTAGAGCTTCATTTGGACCAGGTTACATGCTAGTATAACCCTCTGTGATTATACACCTCGGTTCATTAGTTATCCGATTAATACGCATGATTCCGTTAATTGCTCATATGTTGACCATTATGCCCTTATTACCTTAAGACGTGATTTTTGAAAATGTAAAAGTGTAAAAACCTTAGTTACTGATATAAAAACTTGTATGCAAAGTTTGACATCAGTTTGACTTGTAGATTAAGAGTTATGCTCATTATCGCAAATTTAAAGCTTTATGATAATAAAACGGCGTAATTAGCGTATAGCCTAGTTAAGCCTACTTTTTGGTATCAAACTTAATACCCACTGATGTAATATATTATTTTGGGATTTTTAAAGATTTTTAATTAATTTTAGGCTGAGCATAACTAGAAGTCGTAGTCGTAATCCGGTAATTGTCGGTTTTGCCCTTACGGGCCATAAAATAAGTTTTACATATCTAAACGACTCCAAACCTTTTGCTACTGATCACATATGATAAATAAAATATTTTAAGCCTTCTAGAAATATAAAAATATCAGATTTAAGTATTGAACCTGGAATTGGCCTTTAATCGCCTTCTTAAGCATTTTTAACGCAAAGTATGTAGTAAAATTATATTGTACATACCCGGGTTGATACCTACTGATATATGAGGCAAATTATAATATTTTAACAGTAAACAAAGATTTGTAAACTCAGACTTCAGTTTTGAGCTTTTCGGCTTATGTGAAATTACCAAAATACCCCTACGGGGCATAGTTTGGTTAAAAATGATAAATTTCACATATATGCTTTAACCTACTGATTTAACTTAGCAAATTGAGTATATTTTTTTATTACATCAGACCTGTAACTCAGGTTGTTACTTAAACTCTTTTACAAACTTTTAAATGACCAAACTACCCCTACGGGGCCTAGTTTGTGTTTAAATACGTTTCGGGCATAATGAAGGACATCTTACTGATGTCACAACATATTTGAGGCATAAATTAACTTAGGAAACCTGTATATAGCTCTCATGAATACCCGTCACACTTATTACGCGTACAGTTCGGTTTATGTAACAAGTTTACATAAATTAGCCGAAACGGGTCAAACCTTATTGGTTTTATCTCAAAGTTCAGAATGTGTATGAAATACCCATATAAGACAAGTCTCTGAACATGTCGGGTTTAAATCACATTCTATTCCGGTCTTCGCTTAATCATGCGTTTGAACCGTTTATTCCCTTAAGACTAACCGGTCTAAGCTTAGGCTAAATTAAAGACCCGTTAGCATTCTAATTGATTATTTATACCATCATTCCAGACTAGAGCATTTCGGTAAATGGTACCTACGCTTACTTAAGTGAATACGGCTGAGTTATTAGATTCTTGCTAATTAAGACAGGAGCTAGCTCAGGTAAATACTCTTAACTTATTTTCCCTATACGGGCTTGGAATACGGTATTATAATACCGCTTGGTCGGGTATTGAATATTTAATCTTATTATGGTTAAATTATTGAGGTAACCCGGTTTAATCTGTATTGTTTGAAATAAAGACCTTTAGGGGTTAATGACCATGTCCCGGATATCCTTGACATCATTGTATTATAAAATGGTCACGTCTTAAGTACGGGGTGTAGGCATACACCTGACAGTTACTTAAGTAATAACGGTATCTCACTTCCATGTGGGCCTATACTTGTGGTGTGTCTGTTAATCTGACTCGGTTTCTACATCGGGCCCTGAACGTATAACGAACATGTAAATCTGTATACAAGGTTATAAATATAATTGTTCCAAGTTAAAAAGGTTAATTTTGCCTCTGTGCATTTTAATCAAATTATAAAAGATATTTTGTGCCACGTGCATTCAAATAAATTTTCTTAAACTCTTTTCAAATGAGTCGGTTGAGTGTATTTACCAGTGAAAACTGACGTATTTTCCAAAAAGGTTAAGTGACAGGTACTGAACGTAATTGGCTGGAAGCTCAGGGCGCTAATAAGGAATCTTGCAAGTTCTAGGCGTCTAAAGTCTGTTGAACAAGTGATATGTTTTAAGATCCGCCTGTGGATCCTTTACTTTCCGTTGTAATACTGGATATTACTTTATATTCGGAATGTAATAATATTTATCTTTTGCTTCCGCTGTGCATTTATATATTGTGTTGTTGACTATTATGTTGCCAACTACGTCACGATACTCCCCACCGGGCCCACCAGTGACACGTGGAAAGTCGGGGTGTGACAGGTTGGTATCAGAGCCAACACTGAGTGAATTAAACACTAGTCTTTTGTGTTTAATCTCAGTTACACAATTGCACATTCTTGAGTCTAGACAAGAACATAGGACAAATTCTAAATTGTTTTGGAGTCCTCTGTTATTTTTCTGATTAAGCTCTTGCATGGGCAAATCAATTTTTATTAGAAGTCCCGTTTAGGGCAACTATAGACTTGTTTAAATTTTTAAAGGAACGATTATGTTTAAATTATCATTCCTATATTATAAGATCTACCATTATAATAAAATGGAAAAATCTAAAAAGGACAAGACCTAGTCACGTGTCATTTTAAGACCGGGCCAAGATGGTAGTTCCATAATTAGATTCAGATCCATATTTAACACCTCAATTTAGGTTCAGATCCTTATTAACATTTCAATTTAGAAATTGTTCTGCGTTAATCTTAAGAGTGAAACCTAGCCTGAGTGTCATTATAAAGACCTGGCCAAGATGGTAAGACCTGTTTAAAAGATTCCTAACCCAGTTTAATGATCTCTGAATCCTGGGTTTACACCATCAATTAAGATGATCATATTTTAACCATACGTGGTAACATAATGCCTACGGGCCCTGCTCATTTCCATATGAGCTAAAAGACAGTGGTAGCGATGACTCCCTGTCAGATAAAGGTAATGAACTAGGTTCAAACCTCAAATGCTTTGATTCTCTGAAATCCTAGCATATAATTTATAATTGTCCTTGTGACTAGGCCATTTGTGCTATTATTAAAACCTTAATGACTCGATTCTCCGAAATCATGAGTTGTAAATTTAAAATTTGTCCTTGTGACTAGGCCCTTTGCGCCACCTTAATATCCTTAATGTTTTATAACTAGGATAAATTATAATGAAAATGCTAATTAAATATAACTAACAAATTAACCAATATGGTCTATATTACCATGGTTAATAAATCGTTTAAAACGATAAAACTGTAAAAGCTTCCGTATAAACCTTGCCCTTGTTTGATTTTTATGTAGCATTTAAAGCTACATGGCTAGGTCAAAGGAAGAGAACAGTCACCCTCTGGAAAACCGCGATGATGAGAGGATTAATATAACCAGAGGAGAGCTTCGTACATTGATTGATTCAGCTGTATCTAAAGCTGTAGAGGAGCAATTTAGGGAGTTTAGTGAGACTAATAGTAAAGCCTCATCTGTACCCCACTCTAAGTCTGACCCTAAGACTTATTCGGAGGCTCACAGCAAGCCACCGCCCCCTAAGAAAGAAGAACCAAAGAAGGATGATGATCGACATTCATCTGGTCAACACAGTGTTCCATCCAAGAATATAGTGTTCGATAACGAACCGCATACCAAGTCCTGTACTTATAAATACTTTGTTTCCTGCAAACCCTGGGATTTCACTGGGGATAAAGGGGCAATTGATTGTATGGTCTGGTTGGATGAAATGGACACAGTTGTCGATATCAGCGGTTGTGCTGAGAGGGATGTAGTGAAGTATGTATCCCAATCATTCAAGGGAGAGGCGCTAGCGTGGTGGAAGGCTCTCATTCAAGCTGCTGGGAAGATCCCACTTTACAACATGTCATGGGAACAGTTTGTTGCTCTCATTATGGAGAACTACTGCCCCCAACACGAGGTCGAAAGAATCGAATCAGATTTCTTATCATTGGTGATGACAAACTTAGATTGTCAAGCGTACCTCACCCGTTTCAATACCTTGTCAAGACTGGTTCCTTACCTAGTAACACCAGAACCCAAGAGAATTGCTCGCTTCATCGGGGGTTTAGCCCCAGAAATCAAAGCCAGTGTTAAGGCTTCAAGACCTACTACATTCAGGTCAACGGCAGATCTGTCGCTATCTCTCACACTCGATATGGTCAGAAACAAGGCTGCCAAAGTCTCTGAAGATGGAAAGCGTAAAAGGGAGGATGAGAATTCTCATCGCTCCGATAAGAAGAGGAATTCTGAAGATAAAAAGAGTTCCGGGTTTAAGAGAGACAGCCAGCAGTCGGGAGAGAAGACCAGGTGCGAAACCTGTAGGAAAAACCATCTTGGGAAATGTAGATTTGAGTCTCAGCCTCTACCGTGTGGAATTTGCAAGTCAAGGGAACATAAAACCCTGGATTGCAAGAAGTTAAAAGATGCAACTTGTTATGGTTGCAACGAGAAGGGGCATATCAAGACCAACTGCCCTAGGAATCAGATGAACGCCTAGGAGATGATGCAGAATAATAACTATATAACAGATACCTTTCCATATCAAACCGTTATGCATGAATTTTATTTTGGCACATATGATGCTATAAGGAATGATAAATGTTGAGAACTGTTGTCTCTGCCTGATTAAGACTCCGATCATTTAAAACGAGATGGAAAGTGACCGATGATACTTTAGAAAATGCTCCAACAAATCCTAGATTGATATTTTATATCTATTAGGAATCGCTCTTTTCTGATACCTTTTGGCAAATTTTCAAGCTAACTAAATTCATCAGTATAATAAAGACAGATGTGACTTTTGATCCCCTATCAAAAAGGTGATGGACTAGGTCCAACCCTTAAATGCCATTGATGGTCTTTTGTGACCTAGGCTAAGTGATATTAATATAATTTTTAAAATGACGTTCATTAAGAATGTTAGTGCCTTATTGGCCGGAATAGTTTGATGAAACCATGGTTAGTATAAAGCCATGAGGATGATGAATAGCAGTTGTCGGATCACAACCAAGAAGTTGATTCGTTTAGTAATAAGGACTATTTTTCTGTTCCTGTAAAAAAAATGGTGGAACCGGCCGTCCCCGGAATCGAACCTGGGTCTAGGCCACACCCTTTCGCGCGCCTAGCCAACTGAGCTAGGTGCCTAGTTTGTGAAAATTTCCATTCTGATTAAATATAAGCACATATAGTTGATATCTCTTTAATCTCTATCGATTTCGAATACCAAATGGTATGACAAAAGCGCTATATGAGGATTGGTGTATCTTAATAAGTTCCATAGATTGCTTCCATGCCTGATCAGTATGGAGGTTTAATGCATGGGACCACAAAGATATCCCAATGAACATATGGTACTAAAGTCAACTAATAGTATTCAAAGAAGATATCCAGAATGAAATTGTCCAAATAAATATTCCCGATTAAGGAATTCGTGGACTAGTAACATAAATGTGTCACTTATTTGACACAAGCAATGATGAGTGAACTGGAGCCTGAGATATGGGAATCTCTGTAAACTCCTTGTACCTTGATTATCTTCTCCTAAGATTACCCCGTTTACCCCTAGGAGGCAGGTAGAGTTAAGTTTTATATCCCATTTAAGGCTGTATTATTATGAAATCTCCAAGACAGCTAGTACCATTATTGGAAGGATAGAAAACCCTGGTTAGGTAAGTTTTAAGATATGGATTCATATAGCCTTACTCAATATCCAGAGAGTTCGGTATAGTTAACTAGGAAAGACGGTTCATCTTGCTTATGCATTATATACCGCAACCCTATTTAGACAACGATTAAGAATCGCCATCAACCACCCAGGATCGTTGATTTGTTCGACTAACTGTAAAGATTAGCTATTCCTTAAGATTAATTTTGAGCAATGGTTGGAATAACCATCTCACCTTAAGATAAGCTTTTCTATAATAGCTGTTATATAAGTATCAAGGTGGCTCCTTGGAGACCTTGTATAAATGGCATGTTAAAAGTCTATTATTTGGACAATAGATTGGTAAGTTCAATTATCAGGATCTGAAAGTTGAAGTGGAAACAAAAAAACAGATCACACAAATCCCTAATTATCTATAAGATGCCAATATTTGGCAGAAAATCAAGGATTAATGAAAATAGCAAACCTCCTAAATTCTTGTTAAGAAATAAGGTTCAACAATAGTTATCACCCTGGAAGGGTGTGCTAATTTGTTAAAATTATCGGGCTAGTTAAGCTCCGAGTATATAGAATCATTCAAAGGAAATCGAATGTATCAAGATCAAATAGCTTACGAGCTAAGACCTAATTAAGGGGCTTGGTGGAACGCGCCATGTGACCCACCCTAATGATTTAGCGACGTGTCACCAATATGTCGAAAAGCGCTATCACATAATGATATGCAAGACTATGATAGTATGAGCAACCTATTTCGATTAAGGATCGACAGGATTAGAAGCTCCAAAAAGATACATGTGCCTATTATAAAGGTCAATTGTAGTGCCTTAGAGGCTCAAAGGTACCGGGGGAAGATTAAGCCCAATTTAAGGCAGAAAATACTTCCCTTACTTTAACAAATCTCGAGGTCGAGATTTCTTTTAAGGGGGTGAGGATGTAACACCTCGAAAATTCGCGTCCTATAATGCGTTGACACGTGTCATATGTTAAACGTGTGAAAGAATATTATGAAAGGACTAAAGTTGACAAACATGGAAAGTATGTGAATATACGTATTCTAAGTGTCAAAAGTGAATAAATGTATTGTATATTAACCCTACAAGATTCTCATACCTTCAAACGAATAAA
Organism: Helianthus tuberosus; assembly: GCA_030545235.1. Taxonomy (NCBI): domain Eukaryota; kingdom Viridiplantae; phylum Streptophyta; class Magnoliopsida; order Asterales; family Asteraceae; genus Helianthus; species Helianthus tuberosus. Next base: position 26,915,770 of record CM060447.1, read on the forward strand.
TCATGGATCATACGAAGCTAAAAGTGAGAGATTACAAACTACAGGGGCTAAATGTGTCAACATGTTTAAATTATACCTCTGAGTGACCTTTTGACAAACCCGAAGCTTTGTAACGGTTAATTATGCTCACTAGAATACACGGTTTAAATTTCGTAAAGTTTCGTTAACGTATGAGAAAGTTATGATCAAATTCGTGTGCGAAGGGTTAAAGCGTAAACGTTGAAAGTTATGACCTTTCGGGTTAACCGGAAGTGTCCAGGGACTTGGCAAAGTGGGTATAAGTCCTAAAGCCCTTGTAGGTAAATATAAGGGGGTCAAAATGCAAGAAATAACCTTGGTTGCCCTTTCGTGAAGCCAAGGGACAAGTTGCAAAATAACAAAAAGGGAAAAATCAGGATTTCAGGCCCAGGCGGCCCGCGTTAGAATCTGTTAAACGCGAGGCGGGCCGCGTCAGGCGCCCAGAACCAGAAAAACAGGCTGCAGCCTGTTTTGCGCGATTATGACCGATCCCACTGGTAATTCTCCCCATTGGGCGACCCCTAAAATGTTCCTAGACCCCAGGGACACTTGTGGGATGATTGTGGTCAATTGTAGACTTAGTTGTCAACAAATTGTGGTGTTTACAAACACTATATAAGGCCTCCAAGTTTCAAACATTCTTGCACTCACTTCTGATCATCTCTGGAACTCCAAAGCTGATTCCAAGACTTCCTAACCATCCATTAGACACATGTAAGTATGCTTAACCTTTTCTAATTAAGTTTTAGCTTAGTTATAGCTTAAAGGTCAAACCGTCGTAATTAACGGTTGACTTAAGGATTAATCACTAATGGTCCAGTGATTAGTCGAATCAAAGGTAGTTATAAGTTGGTAATTATGTGGGCAATAAACCCTTAAAAGGGCACCCACTGATTCCCATCCTAACTAGATCGTTTGTCGGGTCAAACTTAATCCGAAAAAGTCAACAGAAGCATAAAACGCATAATTAGCAATCTAGAAGGCGTGCAACCTGTTTGATCATTATTATAACTTGGTGATTAGTGTAAGAACATGTATAAACATGTTCGACCCGACAATTCCCTGTTAACACCCGGTTCGGAACCGAAAGTCGCTTAGTTTGACTTTTACTTTGACTTTCAGTTCTGACCCGTTTAGGTATGTTTTAGAAATACCTTAGAGCTTCATTTGTACCAGGTTACATGCTAGTATAACCCTCTGTGATTATACACCTCGGTTCATTAGTTATCCGATTAATACGCATGATTCCGTTAATTGCTCATATGTTTACCATTATGCCCTTATTACCTTAAAACGTGATTTTTGAAAATGTAAAAGTGTAAAAACCTTAGTTACTGATATAAAAACTTGTATGCAAAGTTTGACATCAGTTTGACTTGTAGATTAAGAGTTATGCTCATTATCGCAAATTTAAAGCTTTATGATAATAAAACGGCGTAATTAGCGTATAGCCTAGTTAAGCCTACTTTTTGGTATCAAACTTAATACCCACTGATGTAATATATTATTTTGGGATTTTTAAAGATTTTTAATTAATTTTAGGCTGAGCATAACTAGAAGTCGTAGTCTTAATCCGGTAATTGTCGGTTTTGCCCTTACGGGCCATAAAATAAGTTTTACATATCTAAACGACTCCAAACCTTTTGCTACTGATCACATATGATAAATAAAATATTTTAAGCCTTCTGGAAATATAAAAATATCAGATTTAAGTATCGAACCCGGAATTGGCCTTTAATCGCCTTCTTAAGCATTTTTAACGCAAAGTATGTAGTAAAATTATATTGGACATACCCGGGTTGATACCTACTGATATATGAGGCAAATTATAATATTTTAACAGTAAACAAAGATTTGTAAACTCAGACTTCAGTTTTGAGCTTTTTGGCTTATGTGAAATTACCAAAATACCCCTACGGGGCATAGTTTGGTTAAAAATGATAAATTTCACATATATGCTTTAACCTAATGATTTAACTTAGAAAATTGAGTATATTTTCTGATTACATCAGACCTGTAACTCAGGTTGTTACTTAAACTCTTTTACAAACTTTTAAATGACCAAACTACCCCTACGGGGCCTAGTTTGTGTTTAAATACGTTTCGGGCATAATGAAGGACATCTTACTGATGTCACAACATATTTGAAGCATAAATTAACTTAGGAAACCTGTATATAGCTCTCATGAATACCCGTCACACTTATTACGCGTACAGTTCGGTTTATGTAACAAGTTTACATAAATTAGCCGAAACGGGTCAAACCTTATTGGTTTTATCTCAAAGTTCAGAATGTGTATGAAATACCCATATAAGAAAAGTCTCTGAACATGTCGGGTTTAAATCACATTCTATTCCGGTCTTCGCTTAATCATGCGTTTGAACCGTTTATTCCCTTAAGACTAACCGGTCTAAGCTTAGGCTAAATTAAAGACCCGTTAGCATTCTAATTGATTATTTATACCATCATTCCAGACTAGAGCATTTCTGTAAATGGTACCTACGCTTACTTAAGTGAATACGGCTGAGTTATTAGATTCTTGCTAATTAAGACAGGAGCTAGCTCAGGTAAATACTCTTAACTTATTTTCCCTATACGGGCTTGGAATACGGTATTATAATACCGCTTGGTCGGGTATTGAATATTTAATCTTATTATGGTTAAATTATTGAGGTAACCCGGTTTAATCTGTATTGTTTGAAATAAAGACCTTTAGGGGTTAATGACCATGTCCCGGATATCCTTGACATCATTGTATTATAAAATGGCCACGTCTTAAGTACGGGGTGTAGGCATACACCTGACAGTTACTTAAGTAATAACGGTATCTCACTTCCATGTGGGCCTATACTTGTGGTGTGTCTGTTAATCTGACTCGGTTTCTACATCGGGCCCTGAACGTATAACGAACATGTAAATATGTATACAAGGTTATAAATATAATTGTTCCAAGTTAAAAAGGTTAATTTTGCCTCTGTGCATTTTAATCAAATTATAAAAGATATTTTGTGCCACGTGCATTCAAATAAATTTTCTTAAACTCTTTTCAAATGAGTCGGTTGAGTGTATTTACCAGTGAAAACTGACGTATTTTCCAAAAAGGTTAAGTGACAGGTACTGAACGTAATTGGCTGGAAGCTCAGGGCGCTAATAAGGAATCTTGCAAGTTCTAGGCGTCTAAAGTCTGTTGAACAAGTGATATGTTTTAAGATCCGCCTGTGGATCCTTTACTTTCCGTTGTAATACTGGATATTACTTTATATTCGGAATGTAATAATATTTATCTTTTGCTTCCGCTGTGCATTTATATATTGTGTTGTTGACTATTATGTTGCCAACTACGTCACGATACTCCCCACCGGGCCCACCGGTGACACGTGGAAAGTCGGGGTGTGACACTTACATTGCAAGGAAACTCGATAAATGGGGCAAACGTTTTGGCTTTCTCAGGTTCGTCAAAGTAAAAGATGGGGAGATGATGGCCAAAGCTTTGAACCAGGTTGAGTTTTATGGATGGAGAATAAAAGCTAAAGTGGCAAGATTCGTAAAAAATTATCAAAAAACCTACGGAGAAGAGACAAGAAACCTGGGCAAGAAAGGAGGTGACAAACAAAGGGAACATGAATGTCCGGTCAGAAGTAGGACAGACATGAACCAGGAAAGGAATATCGTACGCAGATACAGTAAGGGGAAAGAAAGCAACAAAAGAAGAGGAGAATACTATGAGATTTGAAAATGAGTCTGATGCTCTTAAAGAATGGCGTAATAAAGAAGTTTTATGTGAATTTCACAACATCAAACAACTAAAGGAGGCGAATAAATGTGCAGAAGAACTAAGGCTGTACAAAGGGATAATACGATATCTGGGCGGATTAAGAGCACTGATGATGTTTAAAGAAATAAAAGAGATGGAATCGTTTATGAGAGAGAGAAAAGAGCACTGGCAAAAGTGGTTCCAAAAATTGGAAGTGTGGAAAGGGCAAATAATGCCATACCAACATATTGCATGGATTATGATCAGAGGGGTCCCTATTCATCTATGGATGAGCGAAGTGCTGAATATGATTGCAGGGAGATATGGGAGGATAGTCCAAAGCTCGGAAGCAGATAAACATGATTTAAAACTCCAATTTGATATAGTCGGAGTCGTGGTTGATCATGGTTTCAGTATTAAGGAAGCAATACCAGTTAATTGGAAGGGACATTTGTTTAAAGTATGGATTTCGGAGGTAGAAGAGCCTTGGCTACCAGATGCATAATCAAGAGAAGAGTTTCTAGTGGAGAAGTACCGGAAGATCCGAAAGAGAAGAACCAAAAGGAAATGGAAGAGGAGGAAAGTACTAACATCCCACACAGAGCACCGGAAAAAATGGCAGTTGATAAACCAACTGGAGAAAAAACATCGCCGAAAAAGGAGAAGAATGAAACGACGAAAAATACGGAAAAACAATCATCACCGGAGAAGGAAACTGAAAAGTCAAAGGATAAAAGGGGAGAGGAATCGACGGAAAGAGTAAATTCGGACACAAACCCAACTTCCAAGGGTAACTCCCGAGGTAATGATGAGGTAGTTAGTAGGGCGATTGGGGTTTCCAATAGGTCTGGAAACAATGCAGAGGTGGATACGGAAGAGTCAAACCAGTGGAGTGGGGCCGGTCAGTCAGTGGAAATTGGGCCAAAGCATGTTGGATCAATGACAGGAACTCCAAATGGGCCTATAAACAATCAACAAAAGAAAAGGAAAAGAGTGAACCTTGCTGCTTCAAGAGCCCAAAATCTTAAGCCCAATCCAAAAATAAATAAAGGAAAACTACCAGACATAAATATAGAGGTGACATAAAAGACTAGATTTCAACACCGTCACAAGATTCCTTTAAAAGTAAAAAAGAGGAGCAAGAAAAATACTAAAATACAAGCAATAATTGAGGATCTTTTCAATGACAACGGAGGTGGAACGACCCCAGATGACGGTTTCAACTCCGATTGGGAGGATGAGTCACACTCAGGTGACACACTTGTAGAACATACTCAGAGGGCGGAGAGGTTCCGATCGGTAGAACAATGGCCGACGGAAGAAGTAAACAGAGAAATACGCCAGACAATGGAGATAGGGGTAGCGATTGGGGTAGATCTAAATGGAAATGAGGATCTACTAAAGAAGGCAGTGGCCGAGGAACATGTGGTAGCAGGTATTCAATGAATTTTGGAACCATTAATATAAAAGGGGCAGGAGGGGTGGGTAAAGCAAACGCAGTTAGAGTTTTATCGTCAAAGTATGGGTTAAATTTCCTAGCAATCCAGGAAACACAGTTCAGAGATTTACCGGAGAGAGTAATTAAAAGATTTTGGGATAATACAGTGTTTGAGTACATTAAAGTACACGCAGATGGAAGATCGGGTGGGTTGTTATCAATATGGAGTCCGGGGGTATTTAAAAGAAACTTAGAGATGAAAAACCAAAACTATATACTAGTGAAAGGACAGATGACAGGGGAACAAGAAGAAACGGTTATTGTAAATGTTTATGCTTCGACAATACAAAGAAATAGGAGGCAGTTATGGGATAAGTTATTGTCTTTAAAACAGACAATTCAAGGCAGATGGATTGTTGGTGCATACATCTGTCGACTTCGTCTTATATCGAGTCTCGGGTTCGTTGCGGATCTGAACAAGCATGACATTACAACTTGGAATGCATGAAAAGTTTGAAGGCTGCCCGTTTGAAGAAGATGTCCGTTTGAAGCATGTCGTGACCGTTTGAAGGGTGGCATGTCACTTTCAAACGGTCAGGGGTTCATTCCTATAAATACCCTTCAAACTTTCATCATTTGTAACATTCTGATTTCCGACGCCGAGGTGCTGTCGAAGTGTCTCAGTACTGTAAATTGTTCAAGATCAATAAACAAGACATTTATTAGTGAATACAAGCTAAACGAAGACCGAATCAATGAATTCCGCCTCTGATTCAGTCTGAGCACTCTTCTGGTCGACTCGTTAGGTCGTGTCACGATCCTACATGTGGTATCAGAGCTCAGGAGGAAGAGTTCTTACCGTTTAGCTCGTTTTCGCTAGCAAATTCTGATTTTCTACACCTTCTTTCACAAAATTGATACTTTTCACGGTTAAAATCGGCTAAAACTCTCACAATGTGTGCGTAATTGTATTTTAACAAACCCTTGAGAATATCAGATCAAAACTCGAAGTAAAACTGGTAAAAATGACTTGAAAATTGGTGACCGTTTGAACGAGTCCAGCACTTGTCCGTTTGAAAAACTGCCTGACCATTTGAAATTTGCGCCTGACCGTTTGAAATCTGCGTCTGACCGTTTGAAACTGCACCTGACCGTTTGAAACTGCACCTGACCGTTTGAAACTGCCATGCCCGTTTGAAAATTGGGCATGACCGTTTGAAACATGACATGACCGTTTGAAACATGGTTACAGGTTGAAAAGTGTGAACTGTTTGAAAAATACATCGAGTTGTGTATAACATTTTACGTGGTGTCAGTAATTAAGATAAGAGATTATGTGAATTAAGTCTGATTGCATGTGTTGGTACATGTGAACATTTAAAGGTTGTCGGATATTGGGTTTTATTACCGATATAGAGCATGTGAAAGGGTGATGATTCATTGTTCCAATCCATGTGATACTTGTAAGTTGTCGGTTTAGTGGATTATAAGGCCCAATCAAAGAGTTTTGAAAAGTTAAAGTTGTCGACTGTTTATAAGTTCAAGATCTGCATGAGAGAGTTGTCGGCTACTTTTGACAAAGTTTGCATGTGATTTTGGTTTTTTTTCAACGGCCCAAGTTTCCATATATATCTACAAAAGACCAAGCGGCCCAATCAGATTTAATGCAAATTTAAAATTGTCGGTTTGCAAGTGAATTCATGTGATTGTGTGTCAGGCGCATGTGAATTGGGGTCACAAATTTGATAAATTGTCTCGGTTTAATTGAAGGTATTGTTTACAAATTTGATAAAGTGATCGTTTGGAGCGAGAAAGTTTGTGTTTTTGTGAACTCTCGAAATCGAAACATGGATTTTGAAGAAGTGTTGGCATATGTGCATCATGAATCTCATCAGTATATTCCGATAAAAAAAAAAGAAACAGTCACAGCAAAAGAAGTTTTGGAAAAAAATCCGGTTTTTGATCACTCGTCTGATGAAGAGAGTGACAATTATGAAGAGGAAATCCGGGAACTTGAATATCTTAAACAACAACTTCCATCTGATCAACGTAGTGGAAAGTTATTTTATGCCGATAAAATTGAAAAATTGAAAGAAAAACAAGATGCAAAAAGAAAGAATCAAAAGGCAGTTATTGTTAAAGAAGAGATCAGAGCTGAGCAGATTGAACAAGTTCCATTGGTCAAGGTTGAGAAAGTAGAATCTGAAAAACCTGTATCTGTGAATCCTGAACCGGAGTTAAAGAAAGAGGTTGCAGAAGACGCACCTATCTTTGATCATTCATCAGAAGAAGAGAGTAAGGATGAAAGTGTTCATGAGGAGAAGAAACAGGTTGAAAATATTTCAGCTTTAAAGGTTGAGACAAAAGCTGATGATAAACAGATTCTTGTTTTGCTGAAAAATTGTGAGAAGTTGACATCTGAAAATGACAAACTCTTGAAGGAGGTTGAGAGTTTGTCATTAGAAATCAAAAATCTCAAAAAATCAGAAAATGTTTTGAAAAATCAAATACACAATTTGGTAAATGAAAAAGTAAAGATTGAAAAAGATTTTCAAAGTCAAATAAAGATTCTTGAAGATGGGAGATATGTTTTTAGCAAGAATAACATTGAAAAGCAAAAAATGATAAATTCTCATCTTCAGACAATTATTCGACTTGAAAAAGAAGCTGAATGTGCTCAAAAGAAAATCAAAGAGTTAGAAGGTAAAATCAAGGAATGGGAAGAAAAGTTGAAGGTTTTTGTGAATACTTCAGCTATTCTCTGCCCAAAACCAGTTAATTCAATTCCAATAAGTGACAATGTCACAAACTTTGACAATGTCAAAGTTGAAGATTGTGATGAGAAATCTGATGATGAAAATGAAAAAATGAAGAAAAAGAATTTATTTTTGAAGTTAAAAGAAAAGTTTCAAGAAACTGTTCCACAATCAACTGAAAAGGGAGAATGCTTTAAGCAAAAACCTTTGAAGAAGAAAGTGGAACAAAAACAAAAAGAGAACATTTTGAAAAATGTTCAAAAAGAAAATAAAAGTTCATCAGATCAATCATCCAATCGCAATAAAAAATTACAAAAAGTAAAAAATGAAAATTCAAAAATTGTTGGTAATGAGTGGTGCAGGTCGGACCACAGTGCTCCAAAGCCAAATCCAGTAAACAAGAGGAGGAAAGATTATCACCAAGCCAAACAGTTCTTTGATCTGAATGTGTGGACTAAAAATGGTGATTGGTACGATAACAGAGTGTGTTACAGATGCGGCTATCAAGGACACATTGCTGTTAACTGCCAGAGTTGGAGGTTTGAGTCAAGAAGATGCTTTAACTGCAACATCATTGGCCATATTGCTAGAGATTGCTCAATGAGATCAATGAAAAGATCGAGGGCTGAATCTCAGAAGCAGGTGAAGAAACCAGTCAATGTTAAGCCCAAAGAACAGAAGGTTCAAGAACCTAAAGTTCAAGAAAAGAAAGTGAAGCTTTCACAGGGGAAAAAAGACAGACTGAGGAAGAAGAGGAAGAAAGCGAGAGAGTATCTCGAAAGGATTTTGTCCTCGGATACAACTGGTAAAACAGATAAAAGTTCTGATAAATCGTCTTGCGCGCCAACGAATGACAAATCAAGCAAAACGAATTCATCAGATACAAATCTGAGGACAGAAAAGAGAGTAAAGAAAGAGAAGGCAGTTAATCAAGAGATTAACAAATCTGGCGATGAGTTTGTTTCTTTGGAAACAAAGGAGCTACATATTGGCGATGAATCTGGCTCATCAAAGTCAGACAAGCCACATTCAGACAATGAATCTGGTATGGTAAAACCAGAAGAGCCATTTGTTGAGGTAAAAGTTGAGAATTCTGGTCTAACAATGGATGATGCAAATTTTCCACCATTGTTGAACAAGAATTCAAAATCACCCAAGGACCGTCAGGCTTGGGTGAATCTGTTTAAATGAAAAACCTGACTTGCCGGAGTTCCCAGGTTGGTAAGCGTGGAACATGAATCGGCATATTTCTTGAGAAATTCACGAAAGTGATTTCGATTTAAAAGTGGTAAATCAGGGACATTAAGTTGTACTTGATTTTCTACAAATGATGTTTGTGGATTGATCTTAAAAATGTTAGTTTTTACAAGTGATTAAAGAAAACAAAGTAATGAAAGATCCCCGAATTTGTGAAAAGACACACAAAACTTATTTTCCGGAAAAACCATTTTGATTAAAACAAACTTAAGTGTTTTGAAATCACTATGGGAAAATAGTTTGTTGTCAGGGGGAGTTCTGATTGTTCAAGCCAAGTGAATGGAGAATTGAAGTAATTCTCATCATGTTGTCAGTTTATTTTGTACAGCTTGTTTTCAAATTTTCCCAGAAAATCAAAATTGAGACATATTTTGATTTTAGGGGGAGTAAAAATTTTAAAAAATTAGAAAATTTGAAAATGCCAAAAACATTGAAAAATGCAAAAATGAGTTTTGTTGTAAAAAGAGGAAATGATAGTAGATCAGTTAGACTGTCACAGCATGCTAAAGAAATGGAAAGTCAAAATGTGATAAGCGATCTCACTAAAGATGTGACGATAGGCTCAGCTAGACTAGTAGATCTGCGATAACGATACAAACCTAAATGAAAAAGCCTAGTTCTAGTGGGAAACATGGTTGAAAGCATAGTACTTAGTTTTGTCCTTCTTGATTGTGTGCCTACTCAGTAATCGCTGATTGTCGAAAGACATAAAACTGGTTAAGTTTGTGAACTTTCACAACTTTGCTGAAAAGTCACTGTGATTGTGCATTTCATTTTGCAAAGATTTAAACTTGTTTTATTTCTTTATTTTGTTTAAGCATCGGACATCCTCTGCGTATACGTGAGTATCGACCTGGATGTTGTTGCCTAAACGTTCTGCTTTATTTTCTTTGGTGTTTCGTTTAAGCTTTGGATCACCTCTGCGTATACGGAAGTATCGACCTGGTGGTTAAAGCCTAAACAACTTCAACTTATTGTTATTTTCTTATTTTGTTTAAACATTGGACTTTCTCTGCGTATACGGAAGTATCGACCTGGTTGTTAATGTTTAAACATTCTGAGTTGTTTTCGCACAAATCACAGTTGATAAAAGTTTAAAGGCATTACTTGAGTCAGTGTATTGCATGATGAAGGGATATGCTGAGATCGTGGGGTCCATAAGAATTTAGTGCTATCTTAATATACCTTAAAGTATCGGTAAGCAGATTGAAAGTTTTTAGATTGAGTTTAAGTGGACAACAATAACGTCAATCTACGTGAATCGTTTAGAACTGAAAATGTTTAAAGCTTAACGGTGCTAGTGATTGGTCAAAAACTGATATGATCCTCTTATGCAAACTCACAAAAATATTGTTTGTATATATTTCTTTACTGCATTCCTTTGTTATTAAAAAACCAAAGAGATTTTAGTGTGTTTTAGCATAAATTTTGAAAAATACAAAAAGATTTTCGACAACTGATGATGAAGAGCTGATTTTCAAAATTTCAAGTGCTGAACATGATGAACAGGGTTGGGAGTGAGTGCTTAAATGAAGAAATTTATTTTGAGAAAGAAAGGTTTGATTAGTTAATCAAGGTTATTAATTTGAACTTGATGTAACTATTACTAGTAAGTTTTTCTTATTGATTTAAGTAAAAACTTATGTGTTTGTGAGAAAATTTGTACAGGAAATGAGCTGAACAGAGATAAAACCAGGGATTAATCTCAAGGTGATAGCTAATTCCAGACAGCGATCCCATCATGATGAGAGGGGGAGTCTGACGAGGTTAGAGCCAAAGAGAAGATCCTGGTATATGCTAAGAAAGAAAAGAGACTGATAAAGACTGAAGATGCGTAGACTCGACATTTAAGACTCGTCAACATCTGAGGGAGAGTCTGTTGGTGCATACATCTGTCGACTTCGTCTTATATCGAGTCTCGGGTTCGTTGCGGATCTGAACAAGCATGACATCACATAGGTGACATCATAAATGACATCACATAGGTGACATCATTGATGACATCACAACTTGGAATGCATGAAAAGTTTGAAGGCTGCCCGTTTGAAGAAGATGTCCGTTTGAAGCATGTCGTGACCGTTTGAAGGGTGGCATGTCACTTTCAAACGGTCAGGGGTTCATTCCTATAAATACCCTTCAAACTTTCATCATTTGTAACATTCTGATTTCCGACGCCGAGGTGCTGTCGAAGTGTCTCTTTACTGTAAATTGTTCAAGATCAATAAACAAGACATTTATTAGTGAATACAAGCTAAACGAAGACCGAATCAATGAATTCCGCCTCTGATTCAGTCTGAGCACTCTTCTGATCGACTCGTTAGGTCGTGTCACGATCCTACATGGATCCTTTTAGGCGACTTTAATGAGGTACGATTCCCTAAAGATAGGTTTAACTCACAATTTGATGTTGGGGGTGCAATATGCTTTAATAATTTTATTATGAATGCGGGTTTACAAGAATATAATATGGGTGGAAGGAAATACACTTTCATGTCAGGGGATGGGATGGGAGGAACCTAAGTAAGATCGATCGAGTACTTGTTTCTGATGAATTTATGATGAAATGGCCAGACGCCACATTGATGGCATTAGATAGAGAAGTGTCGGATCACTGTCCATTAGTATTGATAACTACTACAAATAATTTCGGGCCGAGTCCATTCCGTGTATTCCATAGCTGGATGGATGCAACGGGTTTCGATGATGCGGTCAGGAAAGGATTGGGAAAAGGGAACGATTCAAGATTTAAGGATGAACGTTTAGCTGAAAAATTTAAGGCGATTAGAGATGAATTAAGAAAATGGAGAAATAGTGAGAAGGTAAAAGAGGAGGAGAGTATGGTAACCGCAAATGAGGAGCTACAAAGATTAGAAACTGAAGCGGGAAGAAGAAGTCTCACGGAACAAGATATCGAAACATGGCAAGGTTGTAAAAAAACAATAAAAGAGTGGCACAGGCGAAAACAAAGGATGTAATTCAGAAGTCAAGAATAAAATGGACGGCTTTGGGGGATGAGAATACAAAGTTTTTTTCATACAGTGGTAAATAATCATAAAATACGTAATAGGGTAAACGGGTTGTGGATAGACGGCAGTTGGGTTTCTGACGCAAATGACATTAAAGAAAAGTTCAGGGCGGCATTCAAAGAAAAATTCGAGGAACCTATTCCTTCAAGACCAAGGATGGGCGTAGACGGTTTTAAAAGGTTGACGGAAGATGAAAAAGCAGGTCTAGTAGAACAGTTTAAGGAAGTAGAAGTGAAGAATGCAATATGGGAATGCGGGGGAGATAAAGCACCAGGGCCTGATGGAATTACGTTCAAGCTAATAAAGAAGTACTGGGAGGAGCTGAAAATAGAGATCATGGATATGATGAAGTAGTTCTTCAACCATGGTTCAGTTCACCATACATGTAGCTCGTCGTTTATCTCGCTTATTCCAATGGTAAATGACCCGATGGTATTTTCTGACTTTCGTCCAATATCGTTAATTGGGGTCATTAACAAAATAATATCCAAAGTTTTGGCAAATCGGCTTAAAAAGTTTTAAATAGTGTAATCTCGAGTTCCCATTCGGCTTGTATTTCAGGTAGAAACATAATAGATGGGCCATTGATAATAGATGAGATTGTGGGGTGGACGAAAAAAGCGAAAAAAGAGATTTTTGTATTTAAGGCGGACATCGAAAAAGCCTATGATACGCTAAATTGGAAGTTCTTAATTTCCATTTTAACACACATGGGCTTCCCTTCTAAGTGGAAGAATTGGATAATGGGGATTTTATTCACTGGGAGAGGATCGATTCTTGTAAACGGGGCACCAACGGGGGAGTTTCAATTCAAAAGAGGATTGTGACAAGGGGACCCACTTTCCCCATTCCTCTTTGTAATTGCAATGGAGGCACTACATGTAATGATGATGAAGGCTAAAGCAAACGGAATCTTCTCGGGAGTAAAATTACCAGGGGAGGACTTGACGATAACACACTTATTATTTGCAGACGACTCAATTTTTGTTGGGAAATGGGATGAAAATAATATCCAAAATCTGAAAAGGATCTTAGGATGTTATTACCTTGTGTCCGGTTTAAAAGTAAACCCATCCAAAAGTCAACTTTTCGGAGTTGGTATGGACGAGGAGGAGGTTATAGTAAAGGCTACAAGTTTCGGCTTCAAACCAGGTAATTTTCCATTCATTTATTTGGGTTTAAAAGTAGGCGCAAATATGAATTGCAAGGACCTGCCAAAATACCCCAAAATGACCCGTAAGTGAAAACCCGGACCCCTGAAACCCTAATACGCATGAAAAACCAAGAAAACATGAAATCTGCTTTTCACGCGGGCCGCGTAAAACGTAAGCTTCGGCTTACGCGGGCCGTGTCAACTTAAAGTTGACCGGATAAGCGTTCCGGGCCACATGTCGCACACGTGGCAACCCTACTCGTGACACACCAGCCCTACACGTAGGATAGGGGCTCTCGCGGGCCGCGTAAAAGCCATGTTAAGGCTTACGCGGGCCGTGTAGAACATAAAATGTTGCTATAAGTAGCCTGTGCATGGGACTTGCTTCTGTGTTCGAAATCTCACTCTTAAAATGTCCCTATTCTGCTAAAAACGAGTTTTACTGAGAAACCTATGGAATTCCAAGCCCAGCCTCAGGAGAAACCGAAGCCGAAAAAGAGAAGAAGACTCGTAGGCTGGAGGCGTATGCGTAGGAAGAAACCAGCGGTACAGAAAGTTATAAAGACTGAGGATCCGAAGGATAAAGGAAAAGGAAAAGAGATCGGGGAAAGTTCCGGGCAAGCCCAGGAAATGCCACCGTGTGAGGAGCTGGACCGCAAACTGGCAAATAGCGATCTCATCGGACCTGCCGATGAAAACCTCTTCAATTACCCAACTGAAGTACTACTTCCAGTTAATTTAGAGCCTGCTATCCCAGATCCCATTGTCAACCCCTTACCTCTACAAGGAGAGCTAGAAGAATGGTGGACAGCTGACTGGCAATTTCAGAATCTCTTGAATAACCCTAACACCTTTTTCCCCCAATTTGACCTTGAGCCTGCACCAGACCCACCTATGAGCACAGAAAACTTGGCTGAACTCCGCCACTATGGCGAGGAGCTGGTGGACGCAGGAAATAGAATCCGGGAAGTGGGGGAGAGGATATCATGGAAATACGACGAGAGGGAACGTCGTTTCTGAAGTGCCAGCTGACGGGATCGTATGTGGTTGTGTGGTTACGTGTTTAATAATAATAAAATAATAAATATTAACCAAAAATATAACTATGTAAAATAACTTAAAATAAAACTTTTGTAATATAACGGGTGTGTAATGATGCATACTAATATATAAAAAGATGAAAGTCGCAAAGTCGACAATTTTGACTATACGTATTGACATGATTATGGGTGATTGTTTTATTGTGACTGATTATTATTTATTTTATTTTGTGCCAATAATTTATGTATTTATATATTGGAAATTATCAGATGGAACCCACTGTCAATGAACCAGTTAACGAAGTTAACCAATCTGAGCAAAACAATGAAGATCACTTTCTTAATAGGAAAGATATAGAAAATATCGTTGCCCAAGGAATAGCAAATGATATTCCAGCAATCCTTGCTGCTGCCCGAAATCCAGTTGAACCTCCAGTTACTCCCAGTAAACGTACTCGCGATGACAACTTTAGTAATAGTGTAAATGGAGGCGGTAACAATAATAACGACGATGTAATGCAAGCCCCGTTTCTTAAGAGAATGAAAGCTGCAACACCTGGTTGCACTTACAAGGAATTTCTTGCCTGTAAACCGGTGGAATTTGCAGGTAACAAAGGGGCGACTGCCGCACTGCGTTGGCTAGAGAAAATCGAAGCAGTAATTAAAATAGGTAAATGTGTCGAGGAAGACAAGGTGATGTACGTGTCGCATCTTTTTAAAGAAGGGGCACTAGAATGGTGGAACACGGTACTACAAGCTAAGGGAAGCGATGTGACTTATGCCATGAATTGGGAAGAATTTAAGAGACTAGTAGAAAGAAAATTCTGACCCGAATATGAAAAGGAACAAATGACAAATAAGTTCATAAACCACCGGATGGTGGATGTTGATTGTAGAGGGTATACTTCGACCTTCTTCGAGTATGCTAGAGTTGTACCAACCCTGGCTTCGCCAGAACCGGTACTTATTTCTCGCTATATTTGGGGTTTGATTAGCGAGATTCGGGATATTGTCAAAGCTGCGAGACCCCGCACAATCGATGATGCTGTGGAATTAGCCAACACCTTGACTGACGGACTGGTGCTTACGCGAGAAGAAACCCGGAAAAAGGAAGTGGCCCAAAATATTACCCAAGGATTCCGTGTGGGTAATAGTAGTAATTTCAAGAAAAAGGGGACTGGGCAATCTTCCACTGCTCCATTCTACGGTACCTGTAAAAGAAAGCATTTTGGAAAATGCAAAGGGTATTGCAATTTCTGCAAAAATCCGGGGCATCAAGAAGAAGATTGCAGAAGAAAGAAATTGACAATCTGCTTCAACTGTGGAGAAGCTAGACATTTTAGACCAGACTGCCCTAAATTGGTCAAACCAGCAGACAACAAAGCCAAACCTGCAGAAGGAACTACCAAAAAGAATGCAGGAGCATTCCAGTTGACTACCCGAGAAGCAGAGCTAATCCCTGATGTAATAGCTGGTACGTTCCTAGTTCACAACGTTTATGCAAAAGTATTATTTGACTCTGGTGCAAACCAAAGTTTTATAAATACTTCATTCTGCCAAGCTCTTAACCAACCTTAGGCAGATTTTTACGGTAGAAACCGCAGATGGTAATTCTGTTCACATAGATAAGGTCTTGCGAGAAGAAAAGATAGAACTCTTAGGCCATAAATTTTCTGCAAACCTGTTACCTATGAATTTAGCCGGATTCGATATTGTGTTAGGAATGGAGTGGTTAGTAGCCATCCATGCTCGAATTCTCTGTGATAAAAATTCCATAGAAATTCATACACCCACAGGAGAAATAGTGGTGATTACAGGAGATAAGCCACGTAAGCCACTGAAATTCATTTCAGTAATGAAAATTGTCAGTTATTCAAGAAAACAAGGAATAGTGTATATGATTTCGGTAATCATTAACACTAAAGGTAAGGAACTTAAGGAAATTCCAGTAGTATCAGAATACCTGGATGTATTCCCAGAAGAACTACCTGGATTACCACCCGATAGGGAAGTAGAATTTAGAATTCATTTAATTCCTGGAACTACACCGATAGCCAAGGCACCTTATCGGTTAGCACCCACCGAAATGTTAGAACTGAAAAAGCAGTTAGATGAATTATTAAGCAAAGGATTTATACAACTTAGTTCATCCCCGTGGGGAGCACCAGTGTTGTTTGTGAAAAAGAAGGATGGTTCCATGTGAATGTGTATCGATTATAGGGAATTGAATAAGGTTACAATTAAGAATCGATACCCATTACCTAGGATTGACGATTTTTTTTATCAGCTTCATGGAGCTAGATATTTTTCTAAGATAGATTTACGCTCCGGATACCATCAATTGAAAGTACAAGAAGAATACATACCTAAACTGCTTTCAGAACTAGGTATGGTCATTACGAGTTTACAGACATGCCCTTTGGGTTAACAAATGCTCCTGCAACATTCATGGACATGATGAATAGGATCTGTAAACTGTACTTGGATAAATTTGTAATTGTCTTTATCGACGATATACTTATTCATTCCAAAAGTCAGGACGAGCATTGTGAGCATTTACATGCACTCTTAACTTTGTTAAGA
The DNA here is from genome assembly GCA_030545235.1 of Helianthus tuberosus. Lineage (NCBI taxonomy): Eukaryota > Viridiplantae > Streptophyta > Magnoliopsida > Asterales > Asteraceae > Helianthus > Helianthus tuberosus. The sequence continues at coordinate 26,932,796 of CM060447.1, forward strand.
AAAGAGAAACTTTATGCCAAATTCTCGAAGTGTGAATTTTGGCTACAAGAGGTACAATTTTTAGGACACATGGTGAATCACGAAGGCATTCACGTAGATCCCTCCAAAATAGAAGCGATCACCAAATGGAAGGTTCCGCAATCAGCTATGGAAGTTAGAAGTTTTCTAGGATTAGCCGGATACTATAGACGATTCATTAAGGATTTTTCTAAAATAGATGTTCCATTAACTAAGCTAACCTGTAAAGCAGTGAAGTTTGAATGGAAATCTAGACAAGAAGAGGCTTTTAAGATTTTAAAACAAAGATTAACAAACGCCCCAATTCTTGCCTTACCAGAAGGGATAGAAGATTTTGAAGTTTATTGTGATGCTTCTAAGCTAGGATTAGGATGTGTGCTAATGCAATGCAAGAAGGTAATTGCGTACGCCTCAAGGCAATTTAAAAAGCACGAGGAAAACTATACGACACATGACTTAGAGTTAGGAGCCATAATTTTTGCCCTTAAGATTTGGAGACATTATTTGTATGGCAGTAAGTTTACAGTCTATACAGATCATAAGAGTTTAAGATATATATTTGGGCAAAAAGAATTAAACGTGAGGCAAAGAAGATGGATGGAAATTCTAAGTGACTACGACTGTGATATTCAATATCACGAAGGAAAGGCAAATGTAGTAGAAGATGCCCTAAGTCGTAAGTATCATGAAAAGCAAAAGCGAGTCCGTGCTCTTAGATTAAATCTTCAAATAGATTTAATGGAACAACTGAAGAATGTTCAAGCAACAGCAATCAAGGATGATGCTGAAGGAATGAAAGGATGAATAAAGGAATTAGAGCACGGAAGTAATGGAATTTGGAGATTCCATAAGAAAAGGATTTGGGTACCTAAGCAAGGAAATTTACGAGATAAGATTTTAGAAGAAGCCCATAAATCTAGGTATACCATGCATCCTGGTAATAATAAGATGTACCAAGATTTAAGGAATAACTTCTGGTGGATATGAATGAAAAAGGACATAGCTAAATATGTTTCTAAGTGTCTTACTTGTTCACAAGTTAAGGCAGAACACCAGAAACCCTCAGGTCTACTACAACAATTAGAAATGTCTGTATGGAAATGGGAACTAATAACCATGGACTTTGTTACTAAGTTGCCCAAAACCAGAAAGGTTAATGACGCGATTTGGGTAATTGTGGATCGATTAACCAAATCAGCTCATTTTCTACCCATGAAGGAAACCTTTAGCATGGAAAGATTAGCCAAATTATACGTAGACGAGGTAGTATCCTTACATGGAGTCCCACTCTCCATTGTATCATATAGGGATAGTCGTTTCACTTCCCATTTCAGGACTAGTTGCCAGGAAGCAATGGGAACCCGACTAAATTTAAGTACTGCATACCATCCTCAAACAGACGGACAAAGTGAAAGGATGATCCAAACCCTGGAAGACATGCTCCGGGCATGTGTGATAGATTTTGGAGGAAACTGGGACAACCATTTACCTTTAATTGAATTCTCCTATAACAATAGTTATCATTCAAGCATCGAAGCTGCCCCGTTCGAAGCACTATACGGACGTAAGTGTAGAACTCCAGTTTACTGGGCAGAAATAGGAGAAAGTCAATTATCAGGTCCTGAAATAGTGCAAGAAACCACCGACAAGATAACTCAAATCAAGGAAAGACTAAAGACGGCTCAAGATCGCCAGAAAAGTTATGCAGAAAATCGACGCAAGCCGTTAGAATTCCAGATTGGAGATAGGGTACTATTGAAAGTTTCTCCTTGGAAAGGAGTAGTTCGGTTCGGTAAGAAAGGAAAGCTAAGTCCAAGATACGTAGGACTTTTCCCCGTAATTCAACGCATAGTACCAGTTGCTTATCGCTTACAACTACCAGAAGAGTTAGTCGGGGTACATGACATATTTCATGTATCCAACCTCAAGAAATGTTTATCTGACGAATCCCTGGTGGTCCCTCTTCAAGACATACAGGTGAATGAAAAATTGAAATTCGTGGAGAAACCGCTTCAAATAGAAGACAGAAAGATAAAGTTTCACAAACACAAAAGATTGGTACTAGTCAAAGTCAAGTGGGATTCAAAAGGAGGACCCGAATACACCTGGGAGCTGGAATCGGAGATGAAGTGAAAGTATCCTCACTTATTTCAATAAATCTCAAGGACGAGATTTTAAATAAGGTGGGGAGGATGTAAGGACCTGCCAAAATACCCCAAAACGACCTGTAAGTGAAAACCCGGACCCCTGAAACCCTAATACGCATGAAAAACCAAGAAAACATGAAATCTGGTTTTCACGCGGGCCGCGTAAAACGTAAGCTTCGGATTACGCGGGCCGCGTCAACATAAAGTTGACCGGATAAGCGTTCCGGGCCACGTGTCGCACACGTGGCAACCCTACTCGTGACACACCAGCCCTACACGTAGGATAGGGGCTCTCGCAAGCCATGTAAAAGCCATGTTAAGGCTTACGCGGGCCGCGTAGAACTTAAAATGTTGCTATAAGTAGCATGTGCATGGGACTTGCTTCTGTGTTCGAAATCTCACTCTCAAAATGTCCCTATTCTGCTAAAAACGAGTTATACAGTGTCACGACGCTACTACGATACAGGGTATTAACTCGATCACTGCTACGATACAATGTCCGATCGATTGAAACCAATCCGATGGATGTTTAAGTGCTGCCCGTATTTGGGCTATACTTTGTCATTCGTCGTGAGGGTTTTGATTTCGTGAGCTTATTGTAAATGTTGTATTAAGTTACTGACCTAGTTTCGTGTGCATTGTTATTTAAATTAGGTTACACGGCTAAATCAGTAGGCTAAACTCTGCCCATCTAAACTTGCAATGTGAGTCATTCTCTTTTTATCAACTGTTTTACTAAACCTCAAATTATTCTCAAAAGTTATAATTACAGGGATTAAGTCGTGGTTATCTTGAATCACTGGCTAGTGGGGTATTGTGCACATTACTAATTTCTCACGGTTAGATTCACCAACCTAACAGTGATAATCATCACTACTTGGGTGAAAGGACCCAATAGTGGTATGACCATCGTCACCAGGGTGTGACACGACGCCAGATCAAAATAAGATAGTAGCCATTGTAATCGCTCTTATGCTGTAATTTATAACTAGGTGTCGTTTTATTAAAAATTGGGTGACTCGCCAGTATTTCCCCGCTGATAAAATATTTTTAAACATGTTTCAGGTGACTTACTGTGAATCAAGGAAAACGTGCTACGGAGCACTAACAAGCTTGAAGTAGTGGCTCAACAAAATAAATAAACATGTTTTGTAAAACAAGGGATTTCCTCGTGAAATTACCTTTACTGTAAATTATGGGGTTTGTCCCAAATTGTGAAATAACATAATTGGGCATTTTCAAGTTTTAAAAGATCCTGTTAAACTTCCGCTGTCAACTAAATTAATAAATACCACGGGTTTCTGTCCCGCGACTCCTGGACCGGGCAACACCGGGACGGGGTCGTGACATGAATCGTATAAACAATTGGAAGGAAGTCATCGACACATTTAATAGTAGATTATCAAACTGGAAAGCAAAATTGTTATCCTTTGTCGGTCGGGTAATCTTTATAAAATCTGTCCTCGGAAGCTTACCAAATTACTACCTATCTTTATATAAATGCCCGATTGCCGTTATAAAAATTCTAGAAGGAATAAGGAGAATTTTTTTATGGGGAGGAAGTTACTCGAACAAAAAAATGAGATGGGTTAAATGGGAGAAAATTGTAGCGGAAAAAAGATTTGGAGGGCCTGGGGTAGGAAGTATTAGGGACCTTAATTTAGCATTGGTAGTTAAATGGTGGTGGAGATTGAAAATGGAGCCAAATCAATTATGGGTGAAAGTCATAAACGCAATACACAAAAATAAGAAAAGAATAGCCGTGATACCAGTGAAAAAAGAGCAAACAGGGATATGGAAAACAATCGCTAAAATAGGAAAAGATATGGTCAAGAGGGGTGTAGAGATTGAAAAATATCTTAAAAGTAAAGTAGGAGTAGGCGACAAAACTATGTTTTGGGTAGACAGTTGGCTAGGCGACAAACCACTAAGAGAAAAGTATCCATTGGTCTATCAACTAGTAAAAAACAAAAGATCCAAAGTGAAAGAATGTTACAGGCGGATTAAGGGAGGAATACTATGGGATTGGGCTTGGTCAAGATTACCTAATTCGGATCCGGAAATGCAGCAAATGGAGCTTCTAAAGGAAAGTTTAAACCAAGTAGTGTTATCGGATTCCAGTGACAGTTGGATATGGGAAGGAGAGGGCGACGAGACATGCACGGTTAAAAGAGTTAGAAGTGCATTCTCAAGGAACATTAACTTAAACGAACCGGCGGACGATTATTTCTGGAACAATTGGGCTACACAAAAATGTGGTATGTTTGTATGGAGAGCTCTAAAAGGAAAAATTCCGACAGCTACTCAGTTAAGGGAAAGAGGTGTACCGATACCGTTGGGAACATGTAAAATCTGCAATCGGGAGGAAGAAACACCGAACCACGCTTTAGTAAAGTGCAGGATAGCGGAAGGTGTATGGGATCAAGTCGGAGCATGGGTAAAAGCACCAACGGCTACAAAACGGGAAATACTCGGTGAGATATTCAACTCGTTAAACGACTATAAGTGGCCGAAGGCAAGGAAAAAAGCGGTACATGCAATCTTTTTATTAACAACTTGGGTACTTGGAAGAACCGGAACGAGAAGATATTTAGAACAACAAATGGCGAGTTATTTAAAATGATTGAAGAAATCAAAGAAGAATCTCTCCAATGGATGAAATATAAAACAAAGGTGCCACCGATTTCATGGGAGAATTGGATCTAATTTTCATGGTGAAGTGAATAAAGTTTTGATTGTTTTTCTGTATTGCAATTTGCGTTTTATAATGTAGATGTACTGTTGGAATCATAGCACCTTGCTATGGTCCGTTTGGTTTATGAAAGTTCCGTATTGCTATTCAAAAAAAAATGAGGCGGTGAAATAACTACCCTATTTATACAAGAAACATAGGTTGATGAAGAGTCTAACTTTAATAAGAGACTTTAATTAGAGACGTAAAATGTCTAATCATGAGTTTGGCCTTCAAGTAGGGACATAGAGAGTCTCATTTAATCATTTCACAAAATTCCTATTCAGCACATTTTCAACAATCCTCCACATGACTAGATAAAAACACACAAAATTCCCAATGAAACCTCGATAATTGAGTATTGCAAGTTAGGTATGTGTTACCTTTGAATCTTTCCTTGTGAGACATACTTCGCCTCCTAGCGGTTTGTGTAGATGATAGTACACTTCACACAATACTATCCTTAGTCGGGCCATCCGCTGACTAGCGTGTCCAATAATGGTCTTGGAACATTTTCCTGATACTATGAGAGCTCTAGGAATTGTGTCCGACAAATTCATTCAAAACGACCCCACTCCTCTCTTACATATGTGATTTTCCTCATGTCATTAAAAACCTAATGGTTATTTTACACATACCGTTAACCATGTATTATTCTTAGCCTCACATTTGTCACTTATCATTAAAGGAAGGAAAAATTACAAGTTTTGTCCTTTATCTTAATACTATATATCAGGTGGTATCCTTTTCAACGAATTTTGACAAGTTTTGCACTTTATAGTGAATTTTGTTGCACGTTTTGTCCTTTACAACCAACTCATTTAATAAAATCTGTTAAGTCTAGTCACGTGATATGCACACTAGGGTAAAACAGTTTTTCCCTCTTCTCTCTCTACTCCTCTCTTCCTACCACCCCCACCTGCCACAACCATCCACCACTTTCAACACCCCACCTGCCACAACCCTCCACCACTTCCACCAATGACCACCATCACCCCTTCTCTTCAAAGCACCACAACTATCACCATCACATTTAAATACCATTTTATAGTTTAGGGAGATATAAACAACCATATACACTAGCTTATATATAAACATATATATTAGCTCAGCCCCCACTGACCACCCTTAGGCGTAGGAATTAGTTTAGATCTTAGGATCTCCGGTCAACTAAGTTAGGTTTCCTTCACACGACCTCTATCCATGAGCTTTAGTTGTTGGAAATCATTGTAACTTTTAAATTAATCATTTATTTAATTATTAATAACACTTATAATATAGAGCGAAAGCGTGTACAAACCTAAAATATTAAAACTATCCCACCAGGAGTCCCAGTTACATTCGTATAAATAAATAATAACTAATGAAAGGGGGTTTAGAGTTTTCTAATGCCACAAAGGAGAACCGGTGTGGAACCGATGGTTCGGGGCCGGAAATCGGGTCAGTTCAGCCGATTTCGGTCACTGAACCGGCTTTTTTGTTCACCACTACTAACCGCCATCAATGTGATCCTTAGAGTCTCACTTATCATTTTTTTAAGAAAACAGAATAAAGCTAGTGAGTTCATGACAAATCAACTCATCAAACAATTTAAAGCGAGTTTGAGTGCATTACAAATATCATAAATGCACTCCAGATCAAATCTAATTCAGTGATCATCAACACACACGAATGCACCATAATTGATAACATATATACGTACACCATGCAGTCTTTTCGCCACTAGCCATGTGTCGAATTCAGTTTCCATATAGTTACGATACCAACTATATTTATGTATCCCCAAAGTAAACAACAAAGCTTAATGATTCACACAAGTGAGACATTTTATTGCATAGTACACTTTCAAAGAAAACTCAACATTGATTAAACTATTTGCATGTATTTTCACCCCATACATTTAAAAAGGGAAAGTATTGTGACAGACTCACCTTTAGATCATAGTAGATAGTGTCACAACTTCTAGTCAGGGGCGGATATTGCTTGAGACAAGGGGTAGCGTGGGCTACCCCTTGATGCTCTGGTGGTAGTGTAAATTTTGGAATAATTTGACGTTTTTTTCGATTTCGTTACCCTTATAGAAAAGAAATTTATGAAATGTTGCCCCATGATATTTTTTCTAGATCCGCCATTGCTCCTGGTCATCGAATGTGGCACGCTTAGCCATATGGAAACACTAATACACATAATTAATCATCAAGGCACGGTTGCACAAAAACCTATTTTAGTCTATTAGTTCAAATCTTGCTAAAACATTAACAAAACTTTCATTTTTATTTGAGTTTACAACCATGCCATCTCCTTTTTATATCTCAAAAATCTATTTGATACATCAAATACTTGATACAATTTCATGATTTCAATTTTCTAATTATGTAGGATCTAATGTTTTTGTGCCTTAAAAACTTGGTAACTTAATTGGTAAGTTATAGGATCAAACAACGTGGGCCACGTGATCTCCCTCCTTAAAGCATGTCAATTATATTCAGTGCCGTGCTACAGAAGATAATGGATTAAACCTTTGTTATGACTATGTGAGTGAAATAAAATGATTATATTAACCTTAACTTGTAATAAAACTAAACTTTTTTCAAAAGGCTAATAACAAAATCAAAATTTTTGAAAGTGTTTGATCTTTGGTACGACTGGGTGAGTCATCGTGAGGTTATGTGTATACTACTAAAACTATTTATCGAAGGGCTGGTAGTCTAGCAGTATCAAGGTGTGTTGGAAAGGTGTCTCTTTCAAGTTGAGCGTTAAGGTGATCAAGTCCCATATGAGAAGGTTTGGTGGGTATGTGTTAGGCGTTAAAAAAATATCTAAAATTATCCGAACGCCATAGGGTTTGTTTGTTGTGCGTTCTTTGACATTTGTGGTAGATACCCTAAGCAGTAATTTTAGCAATGTATAAATCAACTTTTCAAGTGTTAAAATGCCTCAATATACATTCTAAAGCTATTGAAAGACCATAAAACATACAGAAAGTTTCTAACTTGAGACCTATACAAACTCTATTTTCGGATCATGAGTAGCTGATATAGAAGAAACCGAGGCGATATTTAGTATTTACTAGGTACTTTTGTCATCAGCAGGCCACACAATAGTTTCCAAGAGCCTTTCCCTCATCAATTCCAGGTTTTCATCAGATATTTCTTTGTATATTTCACCATGATCACATTGCTATATCAACATCATGAACAACAGAAATTTTTTTTTTTTAATATTTCTCTAACAATAAAGAAAAGCCAATAGAATTTGAATCTAACGATTGAGATTACCTTAATCCATTTTCCATAAAGGTGAAGTCGCGTGATCATCACTCTCTCAGCAAGATCTTGATTTTCCTAGTAAGCCATTGTACCAAAACTACGAATTAGTTAATTTCGATTGTGTTTTATCTTTGATAGTGATGAGGGGCACAGATCAAACAAGTTGAAAGCCGTCCAAAGTCTACTTTCAGTGCGGACAATCTTGTAAATCAACGATTCATATCATATTGTTCTATACTTCTAATCATTACTTTGTAACCGTTGCATCAATTATATATAAATATATATGTACAAACAAACTAAAAAGTGTCCGATTTATTTTGTACAAGTTTTGAACCTTTTATGTTGTTGCTTTATTTCCGAAGAAAACAATTATCTGGTACACCAAAAATGTATTAAATAGGAAAAATTATTTAGTCTTATGTTCTAAAATTTACCTTAGCAAGATTTCGAAGAAATAGCTTCCCCTCTTCAGGATCATTTTCAGCAATGAAGCTGCAAATCAAGAGTCCAAATTTTTTTTAAAAAATGCAAGAAAGTTGAAGCATTTTGTAATTTCCAACAATTAACAATAGTGAGTGAGTAATGATGGCTTCACTTACTTGTGTAGCCAGATATACTGAGGGGGATTCATCTCATAGAGTTGATAAAGAACTGTTCTAACCGCCTCTTTTGTGAAGCGATTGCGAAGTGCCTGCACGCATAGTCGCATAAGACTAATTTGCTCAATTGAAAGTAACAAGTTCACACAAAAGCAGTGGCGGATCTAGGATTCCGACCAAGCGGGAACGTTTTATAAATAAGCGGTAACGAAATCGAAAAAACGTCAAATTTTTCCAAAATTTACACTAAAAACGTCAAAAATTTTCCGACCAAGCGGTAGCGGGCGCTCCCCCTTACAATGAAGTAGATCCGCCCCTGCACAAAAGGAGAAAGAAGCATAACAAAAATGTACCAGTTTTACGTCGTTGAAAACCTCTTCATACTGCCCGCCAAGCTCATTAACAATTAATTTGCTAATATTTTTCTGCTTTCGGTTCTTGAAAGATGAACATTTCATCCTTGCATACGACCCAACATCCAAGAAAGAACTCATTAGAGTTAAATCTGAATTTGAAATCGAATTCATAAACTTTGATTTTCTCTTTCTCGTTTTCTGACTATATTTAGTCTCTGCAAGTAATCCGAAACTTGGGTATGAAATTGAATGTGCAGTCATGGCCATTGCTATAGCTCTAAGCATTTTCATCTATAAAAACCAACTGATATACAAGCTAGATTCAGATATCTTAGATAAAGTTGGTATCTTATTTGTCTTATCCTCCAGTCCACACTCTGTTTTCTAAGGTCACAATTGATTCAGATAAAAAATATCTTAACAAAGAAACAATAATGTACGCGAATTGAGCTGTTTATGAGCCACTTGGATCTTAGACCGGCTCGTTAAAAGCTAGAATCGCGTTAAATTTAAACAAGCCCAAGCCCGAGTTTACATTGAACTATTGAAGTGGATTTAATAAACAAGGTCAACCTTTACATATAGAGAGATTTACTAGGTTCACAAGCCTATTCTTTTATGTAAATATAACAATTGGATGAAAATTACAAGGTGGTTTATAGATATAGTCCATATGGGATACAAAACTGTAAAAAACAAAGAATAGAACAAAATACGTATGTTTATGACTATAAAGTGTAACTTGAGAAAACAACAATAGAAATCTTCATATCACAAGGTTACTTAAATAATTATACATATAATTTAACAATTGATTCCGCAAAACTTGACATCTGGGCCGGTCACTTTAGTGGTAAACGGGTCAATCCGGACCCACAACAGGGAGAAAATGGACGCAAGTAGAACAGACCACACAACGACAACGGTAGGAGTGCGGTTTTGCTTCCCCATCAAACCCTTCAAGAACGGGTAAAGATGAACAATCACCCAAAAAGCGAAAAACAGCTTACCAAACAGTGGACCCCATGATTGGTAACCACTGTTGATCGCATACGAGATACCAGCAACCACTCCGACCAAATTTACTATAAGGAGAGTCGTCGGCGGGATGAGAAGAGTCGTCCATTTGAACAAGTAAAGCTCTGCGAAATCACCGTCTTCATCGGACGCCTTCGATGTGACAGTAAAGTTGGTGTCGATACCGGCAAGCACTTTAAGTAAACCCTGGAAAACAGCAAATAGATGAGCGGAAACACCACCGATGACCCAAAATTGTTCGTTTCTCCACCATTCATCGATTCCGACACCACTCCATCTCATTTCAAGGATACCCGTGGCAAAAATCGAAAGAAAGAGGGATATAAACCATAAACTCGCAAGGTTACTGATCTGAAATCACGATTGTCAGCTATTAATATAATAATCAATCGTCAAAACAAGCAGTTTGTATACAAAATTCATGCTAATTACCTGTGGTATGATGAATTTTCCGGTGAGAAGACAAACGGCGGGGAGAGTACAGTAGACAAGAAGAGGAATGGAGGTGATCGGGTAAATGGTTGTGTTTATGTAAGCGAATCGCTCGAGCCATTTTAGCCTGCCGGAATAACCGTACCAAATAGGACAATGCCGGCTGAACAGAATTTCAACAGAACCTAAAGCCCACCGGAGCACTTGATTCAGACGATCGGAAAGATTGATAGGAGCAGAACCCTTGAAGGCGGCCCTAGGTGGCATACAGTATATTGACCGCCATCCACGTGCGTGCATCTTAAATCCAGTAAGAATATCTTCTGTGACCGAACCGTAAATCCATCCGATCTGCATATTTCAGAGTTAATATTAGGGTTTCCAGCCTTCCAGAATTATAACTAAACATGTATATAAAGAGTTAATGCTAGGGTTTCCAGCCCTTCAGAATTATAACTAAACATTTATATATAAATTATAAAATATTAAAAAAATCTTAATATCAACTCACCTCATTTCCCCAATCGGTTTTATCTTCATAACCACAACTGATAACATGAATAGCTTCTTTGAGTAGGGTTTCCGGAGCTGCAGATTGTGGGACACCACCGTTCTCCATAAGCGTAGACGCAACAAAAACAGCCGATTGACCGAATCTTTTCTCAAGCGACATTTGTGACATCAGCAATGATTTTTCATCATCGAATCCAGCACCTTCAACGCCTTCTTCAATATCCTCGAGACTAAATACTGGCACAGTGGGATCAACGTGTTTGCTAGATTTCTTTTTATCTGATCCTTTTTTACTTGATTTTGAACTTTTCTTTCGTGATCCACCGAAACAGGATGATAAGAAGCCCTTTTCTCTCTTTTTCTTCGGTTTAAGTGGGGGTTCGTAGCCGTATAACGCTGTTCGGTTGAACACGCATCCAGTACCCACATAAACGGGACCTTGAATACCGTCTAAACCTCTCAAGTTAATCTGTTCAAGAAAGAGATTATAAATATGTAAATATGTATATACATTTTATGAGTTAAGATAGATTAAGGAACGAAAGAACGTACATCAAAGAACACAGTGTTTCTGTTAGCATATCGATCGTTTCTGTCAATACCGTCAAATCTTTGTGGAAACTGGACGTAACATACGTATTTTCCAAGATTCGGGTCCATCATAAAACACATAGCTTCTCTAAGAGCTTTACTGTTATTGATGTAATGATCACAATCAAGATTCAACAAGAACGGGCCATTTGTAAGGACTGCAGATACACGGACCTGCAAGTGGCAAGATTAAAATTTGTGGGTCATTTATGTCAAGAAGATATATTTGAAGGGGTTAATGTGTGAAGATTTCTTACGAGTGAATTCATGGCACCGGCCTTTTTGTGATGTTGAAAGCCTGGACGTTTTTCTCTTGAAACGTATACTAATCTTGGCAACTCGTTACCCTCGCTGTCAAGCCCACCATTCTGACCCAAGAAAACCTGAAAAAATAATTCAAAATGTTTAATAAACCCTATAAAGCCATAAATATTTCCATTAACTGTTTTGATTAGTCAGACAACATGAAATAGAACTGAATTTTGATCTTTTTCCAGATTTTAGTAACCAGTTTTAAATTAAGCTTAATATAGAATAGAAACCAACAAGTAAACGAGTTATATGTGCTATAACAAATAACCTGTTCTGGAGGCCATTTTTTGCTGATATTAAAGATAGTAACATAATATTTTATTTGTCATTTTAGTTTCTATATATATATGCCATGTGGCATAAGATGTGACATTTAAACGTGGCATCTAATGTGGTGGCTGACATGAAACTCCAAGTGTCACATCGTTTACTTACAAGTAAAACTCATTATAATAAGGTTGGTAGCCAAACCGGTAAAAAATAAGAAGTTGATTGCTAAAATCCTATAAATTAAAATTGGTTGCTAAAATCTGGAAAAAAGAATAGAAACTTCATTTCTATTACTTGTCGTTTGCCCATCTTGATATTAGTAATTAGTATTACTACTATGGCAAATAATAATGTAATATGAATATTTTATTTTATATTATATTTTAATTTTTAAATGATGACCTGTATCATTCCAGGATGGTCACGTGTATTATTCCCAGGCCATGGTGTACCATCTTGCATGATCCAACCTTCATCAGGGACCTTTTGAGCCTTTGCAACAAGACCATTAATGCGAATTTTAAACTCTTCATACTCTCTCTGCAATATAAGAAAAAAGTAAGAAACAATCAACCAAAGAGATATGTGAACTGTAATGTAGAATGATTGGAAAAGGAAATCTTACCTTCATAGCTCTGCGATCTTTTACAAAAGTCGGTTGAATTTTATCTTTTAAGTAATCAATCTTCTGCGCAAAGTACCATTCAGGAGCCCTTGGCTCAATGTTATATTTCTTGCAAAACGGAACCCATTTTCTAGCAAACTCCGAGGTTTCAGATAGCGACTCAAATGACAGCATGGCAGCACCATCGTCAGACACGTAGCAAGAAACCTTGTCAACGGGATAGTCAACCGCCAGGATGGATAGTACAGTGTTTGCTGTAACAAGTGGTGGTTCCTTTAACGGATCCACCGTACTCACAAAGATGTCAACTGCAGCTAGTTGTGATGGCTCTCCTTCCCGTTCATACCTATTAAAAAAATTGTGTATTAGACTTCTAAGTCCATAAATTTCTTTTTCTTTGGGCAAACTAAATGATATACATACAAAAGAGTAAAATGCCATTCTCGTCCCTGAGGTTTGGCCACTTTGCGACTTTCATCCATAGGTTTGTTTTTTCGCATCTGGATCCAAAAGGTTTGAAATCTTGCCATTTTCATCCGCCTCGTTAACTCCATCCATTTTTCTCCGTTAAGTCGGGGGTATTTCAGTTCTTTTTGTTAACTTAAAGGGCAATTCGGTCTTTTTTCAGAGGTATTCGGTCTTTTTACATGAAGTGGAAAGGGCCGAATTTCCCTTTAAGTTAACAAAAAAGACGGAAATACCCTCGACTTAACGGAGAAAAATGGATGGAGTTAACAAGCCGGATGAAAACGGCAAGATATCAAACCTTTTGGATCCAAACCTTTTGGATGGAGAAAAATGGATGGAATTACGAGCCGGATGAAAATGGCAAGATATCAAACCTTTTGGATCCAGATGCTGAAAAACAAACCTTTGGACGAAAGTTGCGAAACTGGTCAAACCTCAGGGACAAAAATGGCATTTTACTCTATACAAAATTATAACCACTTTTTTTTTATTTTAACAAACTTACATAAAGATATTTATATTACCTTAGGGATAGCCGGTCTAGATAAGTCTCACGATTTACTGGAAGCCATTTAGGAAACTGATCCAATATCCAAGATATTGCAAACCAGATCTCACAAATAACAGAGAGTAGCCATAACGGATATGCATTCGTCACAGGATTTGTTATCCGGTAATGCAAAAATATGCAAAGAATAACCAAACGAAGAACGATAACCATTCTGTATGGATTTATCCTGGATGAAGGAATCGATACTTTTCTTGAAAGTGGCTGACGGGCTTCATCATTCCTTCATAAGCACAACAAATCATATTAATCATAGTTAAACAATAACATGTACTCTTATTTTTTTATCATAAAACAAACTTACAGTAACGCATCATCGAGCACATCTGTGCTTGCATCAATATCTTGACCCCTTTCAGAAGCAGCACGGCTAGTTGTCATTGGAGCAACGTTCTTGTCTTGTTTCATTTTCCATCCGTCAACTCTTTCTTTCCAGGCCAGATTTCCTAATCCTGTGGATCCGAATTCTCTCACGGGATCCACCACTCTGATATTAGCTGCAAACAATGCACTTCACGTTAAAATAGGAATAACTAGTATCAAATATAACACACTTGGCTAATTACTGAAGCACAAAAGACATACGGGATTGATTCGCATATGCTGAATAAGGGAGAGAATGTGTGAGTCTTTCACCACCAGGTGGAGGAGAGGACACCGAAAGCCGTTGAGGGGAAGCAGCAGATAACTCCCCAGAAACCTAATAAAAGAAAAAAGAAATAAGAAATAAAATAAAATAGAACGGTAAACACAGTATACATACGAAAAAAGGAAGAAATTAATAATTTAATTTTTAAAGGATGTATGGTATACCTCATGTCCACCAGTGAGAAGAGGTACATGGTTATGAGAAACCTCTTTATCATAATTTGGAGCACTATGATCATCCCCACGTCCATATGTCATGTGCCAGTTCAACATCCTCTCAGCAGTCTTTTGTTTCTCATTTTGAGTTTGTGAAGAAAATGGGAAATTGGTGGTTTCATCATCACCATCAATATCTTCTTCTCTGTCTCCAGGAATAGCAGGGCTTCCTGTGGTCAATCAATTAACCATATGTCAAGAGAATGAACATAATCAAACGCAATAAAAACACGTGATCTCAAAAAGTATGATGATCAAAACCTTTAAGTCGCTTGTATCTAGTCTTGCACTGAGGGCAAGACTGGTTGCCATCCTTGCGCTCGTATTCATAGCAGGGCCTGCAAACTGGAAATGCACAGACATCACAGGCCACAAAAGGATCTCCTTTGGCTGTCGTACCAACAGTATCCCCACAGATCTGACAGACCTGACCCCCAACATTCTTCATAGAAGTCCCCTACATAATCCAAATGTCACACATGTAAGTCATCTGATCTCACTACCATACTATAGTTCATATTTACAAAATTTACAAATATTCTACCCCTATCAAAACACTTATGATAAAAACAGTGAATTAACATGATTACACATCTAACCTAACCAAAATTTGTAAAACTTAACTAAATCTAATTAATTATTTCCAGTGTTAAAAATGAAAAAAACAGATCAGATTCTGTAGCGGTACCGATACCGAACCGGTACCATACCGATAGACTCTATACGGTGTTCGGTACTCACTTCTCCAGAAATTCAGTATCGAAATCCGGTTCGGTACCGATCTCATCACTAGATCATAAAACTTGCAGCATTTGACAACAAAATCGATGCAATCAACGGCTACAATTATAACAAAAACATAAACACAAGTACTAACCCCAGTCTCTCCTTCAGATTCCATCTCTCCTTGCTTAGAAGAGCAATCAATCAACTACAAATCCGATAAATCACACGCCACAAGCAAACATAACCTCAGATCTGTACGCAACACCACCTGTTAACAAAGATCAAACTTTCAATTACCTAATTCACCAAACCTAACACAAAAATCATCACTAAAATTACTAAAACCTAAAAATCTCAGTCAAACGTTCACATTCACGAGTCAATACACACGATCCGATCAATCAATCAACGTAACATGAACAACTAATTCGATTACACTAACTCTAAAATCACTAAATCTGAAATGAGTAAATGTAAGTTATGTTAATTATTAGATGAAATCGATGCGAGACATTCGTACCTGTGAAGATCTGGAGTGTTAGATGATACAGAAATCGAGAGAGTCAAACAGTTAATGGAGTGATGAGATCTGAAGAGTGAGAATGAAAGTAGGGATCTGGATGGAGATGAAGTATGTATGTATAATTGAGAAGCACAAGGGTTGGGGTTGTGAATAGTTATATACATACAGACAGTGTATGTATGTATGTAATTGCAATGATACAAGGTGTTCCAGCTGTTAATATCGAGATCGAAATTGCTAACAGACACGAAAGTAACGTTTTTTTATTAATTTTATTTTCGTTAATTACATCAAACACTAGCCGAATCAGGTTTGGATTTATTTTTGTTTTAACTTTTTTACCTCACGTTTTATAATATAAATAAACTGATACCAACCGAACTATTAGTATTGGTATTTGTTTTTATGATTTTCGATCGATGTAAAAAAAGTGTAGGTATCCTTTCAGACGTATCACGACTTTACTCTTATTTATTGTTTTATTATTGTTACACGGCATATGTGTAGTTGTGAGGATGAAACTTTCTAGTTTTATATTTAAATTCCAACAAATTCCGGTGAGCGGAGGGCTAGATGGATTCAATTAACTGAACTCTGGTTCGGCCCTCAAAATACTAGTTGTTTAAATATTTTATCCTTCGGTAGGAGTTTAGGTTTTTCAATGGAGACTCAAGTTCAATTTCTACTTGTGTCATATTGTGGTAGATATAGGCAATAAAGGATTTGGACTAGGTCTTGTGTGAGCTTGTCAGTTTGATTCCCGAGCCCAAGCAGGTTTTCGTCCCACCGTGTGTTACGCCAGAGAGTTCTGCTCGTGGTGGCACAACAACTATGAAGTGGCAGCTGGTGGTATGGTTTCCCGGAGGAACGCTCAAAAAAGATCAAACTTTGAAGCTAGCGTGGATCCACAACATAGCCTAGTCAGAATGGCTCCTCGATTTAGAAAGTATAATAACCTTATACAAATATGTGATTACAGAAAATTAGAAATATGTCACGTTAAGTATTAATTAAAAGGTACTCTTTTAGTAATCATAATAATAGTGACGACTTAGCCCCACCACAATATGTTTTATTATTGAAAAAGAAAGTAGTTGAATTATCAAAATAATCAAGCTTGTCTCTTTCTTGCGTTTGGGATCAAGTCACCGACAGCAATTTTACACCGACAGCTTAAGCTTATAAAGTTATATATTTTTGGGCGTTGATAAGTCGAACTCAATAAATTTTATATGAGTCTCAATATAAAAACAACCTAAAGTTAATTTTTAATCACTGACTCCTGTGTTCATGGGTTAATATGGATATAATTTGTTAACAGTTATTTTTTATAAATGTATTACTATACTAAAATAAAATTCTCATAAAAAATAGAGATGTTTAAGATACCATACGTCTACTTAAAAAGAACAGAACATTAATTATCTTTTAACCTTTAAAATCCGCGTGATGCAACGGGAATACGGTTTTTGTTTGCTTTGTTATGGCACTGGTAGGATACCAATAATCATATGATTTACGATACTAAATTTGAATACAGCTTCGTGCTCTATAAAAGTTGTATTAGAATATACCTATGTATTTAACCTTTTTAAACTACTACTGAACGCAATTTTTTTGAACGGCAAGGAAAGACGTGCCAACCAGCGTGACACCGGGCGCTGTGGCCAAGGTCGACTACTCGACCGCCGCCAGCCCCTTGACTTTCCCAAATGTGCGGAAACCCGACATCCACCCACCCGAAGACACGACAGTGGAAAAACCGGTAAAACCTCGCCTACCATCCAAGACGAACCGGCGCCACCCGTATTCGCCTTTCACTTGGATGCCGCAAAAAATAATGGGAAGAGTTGGACTCAAACTTGTGTCACAAGAAACACCAAGTTTTTACCCAACCACCCCATCACTACCTCATTGCAAAATTTATTATAGCAAAAATAAACCCGTTTGTTTTACCTTTATCTTCTTTTCGTGTTGATTCCTACCCCTGTTCACAAGTATGTTTGAAATATTAATTTTATTTATTAACTAGGGGGCACGAAGACTCTTAAATTTTCACCAAGATTTGTATGTCAACTAGTTGATGCCCCGCTCGCGTTGCGGGGCGATGACCGAATAATGAGCGAGTGTTAGTCAGCTCATTGATACGAAAAACAATTAAATCGAGTCAACCAATTAAAACAAAATACTTTTATAGTTTTGATAAAAAAAAAACTAAAACAATGGCAATATTGTAATTTTTAACTGAGGGAAAGTTGTATTTTTTGACTGGGGTAAAATTGTAATTTGCCAAAAGCTAAAGTAATGGCAGTACTGTAAATTTGAACCAGGGCAAAATTGTAAATTTTCACAGGGCAAATTCGTAATTTTGAACTTGGGGTAACAACGTAATATAAATTTGAACTAAGGGCACAATCGTAATTTTAAGCTGGAGGCAAAAGCACAATTTTATTTTGAACCGAGGGCAAAATCGTAATTTTGAGTTGGGGGCAAAAACATAATTTTATTTTGAACTGGGGAAAAAACGTAATTTTGAATTGAGGGCGAAATCATAATTTTTTAAACAGGGAAAAATCACATTTTTGAACAGAGGGCAAAATCGTAATTTTTAGCTGGGGGCAAAAACAAAATTTTATTTTGAACTGGGGGCGAAAAGGTAATTCTGAGCTGAGGGCAAAACCATAATTTTATTTTGAATGGAGGGAAAAATCGTAATTTTGACATGGGGACAAAAGCGTAATTTTATTTTGAGCTGGGGCAAAACCGTAATTTTAAAGAGGGACAAAAACGTGATTTTAGAATGGATATAAAATAATAAACTGGCTGGTCCAATGGGAGAGTGCCAGGCAAAGTCGTAATTTTGAATTGAGGGCAAGATCGTAATTTTGAGATGGGGACAAAAAACATAATTTTATTTTGAGCTGGGGGCAAAAACGGAATTTTAAAATGGATATAAAACAATAAACGTGTTGGTCCAATGGGGGAGTGCCAGGCAGCTGCCTGGCACTATTCCCCCATTTGCTAAATGTATGGCCGCGTTGCGGGGCGATGACCGAATAATGAGCGAGTGTTAGTCAGCTCATTGACACAAAAAACAATTAAATCGAGTCAACCAATTAAAACAAAACACTTTTATAAATTTGATTAAAAAAAACTAAAACAATGGCAATATTGTAATTTTTAACTGAGGGAAAGTTGTATTTTTTGACTGGGGTAAAATTGTAATTTGCCAAAAGCTAAAGTAATGGCAGTACTGTAAATTTGAGCCTGTGGCGAAATTGTAAATTTTCACAGGGGCAAATTCGTAATTTTTAACTTGGGGTAACAACGTAATATAAATTTGAACTAAGGGCACAATCATAATTTTAAGCTTGAGGCAAAAGCATAATTTTATTTTGAGCCGAGGGAAAAATCGTAATTTTGAGCTGGGGGCAAAAACATAATTTTATTTTGAACTGGGAAAAAACGTAATTTTGAATTGAGGGCGAAATCACAATTTTTAAACGGGGAAAAATCACATTTTTGAACAGAGGGCAAAATCGTAATTTTTAAGTGGGGGCAAAAACAAAATTTTATTTTGAACTGGGGGCGAAAAGGTAATTCTGAGCTGAGGGCAAAACCACAATTTTATTTTGAATGGAGGGAAAAATCGTAATTTTGAGCTGGAGACAAAGTCGTAATTTTATTTTGAGCTGGGGGCAAAACCGTAATTTTAGAGAGGGACAAAAACGTGATTTTAGAATGGATATAAAATAATAAACTGGTTGGTCCAATGGAAGAGTGCCAGGCAAAGTCGTAATTTTGAGTTGAGGGCAAGATCGTAATTTTGAGATGAGGACAAAAAGCATAATTTTATTTTGAGCTGGGGGAGAAAACGTAATTTTATTTTAAGCTGTGGACAAAAACGTAATTTTAAAATTGATATAAAACAATAAACTTGTTGGTCCAATGGGGGAGTGTCAGGCAGCTATCTGGCACTATTTCCCCATTTGGTTTTTGTATACGTAGGAAATTTTATAACGGGTTTGATTAAAATGCAATTCGGTCAGTATTGCTCTACTTTTTACCCTAAGATTTGTTTATTGTGGTTTTTTTTATTTATTTATTTAATAACAAAGTTTTAGTGGAAAAAGTGATATGTTTGTGCCATCAAAAAAAAAAAGTTTCCGCACAATAAATACTACCGCGTGACACCTTAAGAAAAGAAATAAGTGATGATGAAAATAGAGATTAGATTGTTAATGGTTGAGTGAGTATGCAAGGATGGATGCATCTAGTGTTGATCATCATTATTGAGGGATTAATTAGTGGGGTGGTGTGTAGTTTTTTTGAGAGTCCATGTGTTCGTTTTTAAACCAAACTGGTTGGTAACATGTAATTGGGTTCTTTATATTGGAACGTATTAATGGTTTATGCTATTGCTAAGTGGGATAAGTATGAAAATATCTGTTGCTTTACATGGATTCTAGAACGTTAGAAGATCTTTATTGCTTATCAACTAAGAATTTTCTATTTATGTAAAAGGAGACATGTACCTTACAAAATATAAAAATAGGTAAAGTGTAATTTGGGTATCTTTAGCAAAAGTAGCAGTTGGCTGGTGGCTGGAAGCTGCTAGTTGGTAGTTGTAGCTGGTAGCTAGTAGCTGTAGCTTTTTAGATATATTTAGTGTTTGATAGAGTAGCTGAAGCTTTTAATAAAATGTATAAAATGACCAAAATGGACATAACTAAAAATTTAAAAATTTTGTGCATTAAAACGTTTATTATCTTCAGAGGTTAAAATAGTCATTTTTTCCCTAAAAGCTTGTAGCTTCTTTTAAACGCTACTAGTAGGAACGTTCAACCAAAAACTTCAAGCCCCTTCAACCAAACAAGGTTTTTTATTGAGTAGAAGTTTTTTCTTAAAAGATTAAAGCTAGAAGCTCCTAAAAGCCATACCAAACATACCCTTAGTCTCCTTATAATTTGGGGTGGTTGACGGGAGTAGATTACCACCTCAAACTTTTTTTTACACTCTACGCCAATGTGGTTACAAAATATCACACTTTGCCTCATCGCCGTCTATTGAACATTATATTTCATTTAAAAAGCTTGTGAAAAAAACAAACTACTTTTTTTCCTTTTAGGGTATGCATCACAGTGGTTTTATTATTATTACACATGTAAAACCAACCCCCGACTAGAAGCATCTTTGAGGCAAGAACGTTAGGCTTCAGATGTCTCATTATGGGAATGTGGATTAGCCCAGGATCTTTCTGTTCGAAGCTACCCATTGGTCGGTGAGGAGGCAGGCCACCCCTTAGTCAACTCCACTGAGTAGCTGCCAAGGCCACCTTTTTCTGATATTCATTTCTAAATCATTCAAATATGATGTTTTTCTTCTACGTTTGAAGATAGAGGCATCAAAATACACAATAGGGGACTCTTGAACTGAAAACCGGTCCAATTATGAATTAAAGATTGGAATTGTATAAGAGCAGGCTATGATGCGAGGACTCTTAGGGACTTACTTAAGTTTGCGATCACTCTAAAAGCGGATAGGACCAAACCTTTTGTTCCCCTAGTAGTGGTTATGTCTCAAACCACCGGCAACAGGTTGAGCTCCAATGATCACACCTTCTTTTGCAAACATAGCACTGGATGGAAGGTGTGCTTCACCAACCTCGTTTAACACCATGAGTTGAAGAACGAATAGCTCTATATCGACTATACGTACAGAGCTTCTCAAATCATCATCTTATCAGACCATAGCATGTTACACGAAAGCGCCACTTTCTCTGTAGTGTTGTCACACAAGATAAGCACGCCGCCCGCCTGCTAGCCGGTGAATCTAAGTTCTCTTCCGGTCAACTGTCCACCCAGTCAAGTGCAAAAATTCCCATAGTTAAGAAAGTCAAGACGGTCTTCTGTTTCTTTTTCCCATAGTTAATATATTATGCCTGAAATACCTTGTTTATCCATAAAACCATTTTGTATCTTTGGCAATATCTATGTGCAAGCTCTATTTTCCCCGTTCCTAGACCTCCATTGATGCACACAATGCTTATCTTTATGTACGTTTTTGGTTGGTCTATGTTTCGATGTAAATTACAATAAGTAAAATTGTAAAATTGTCCACGAAATCGAAGTACAGTTTGACTTGACCGTTAGACAAAAAGTCGTTTTTGAGTGTCTCCGAGCACCACATGCACAAGATTTTCTTCTTGCTATACCTATAGATGGGTTAGGCCAGCATATGTCGTCGGTGGAGTACCGTACTATCATTAAGTATCGCCACATGATTCCTTTATTCCCAGTTGATGAGGTATGCCCGGTTTGTCAGAAGGCGTGTTTGGATTCTTTTGGTGAGCATGCAGTTCATTGTAGAGAGCTCCCGGGATTCAAATACCGACATGATTTGGTTAGGTATGTCCTTTTTGACATTTTCAGGTGCGCTGGTATTTCTGCTAAGAAAGAGGCACCCATTAATTTCTTAACAGACCCGTTGGAAGGGAGATCTACCCTTCGACCAGCCGACATTCTGGTCTTTGGATGGGTAGGAGGAAAACACGCCTGTGTGGATCTAACAGAGGTTTCCCCGCTTGTGGGCTTAGAGAGTAGTGCTTTCATAGTGGGTCAGGCTGCTTCGGGTAAAGTGATCAAGCATGAGAAAGCGTACCTTGACAACCAGCACGTGTTTATCCCATTTGCTTTTCATACTTTTGGTTTTCTGGCGCCAGAGGCTGTGGACCTACTTAGTCGAGTTCAAAGGGTCATGCATAGTAATGTTATGACCCTGAGGTCTATGGACGTGGTTTTTAAAAGGCTTAGTTTTGCTATTCAAAAAGGGGTAGCGGCGCAGCTTGTTGCCCGTTTACCAACTATCTCGATGTAAATTATTATATAATGATAACTCTCTATATACAATAAGAATATAAGTAAGTTGTGGGAATAATACTTTCATCTTATTGGCTTTTTGTTTTAACTTTTTTTTCTAGACTTTATTATTTTTGCTTATCTGAAGGTTGCAGGCCTTGATGCCTTAACACTTGCTTTAATCTCTGGGGCTAAACCCCCGATGAAGCGAGCAATCCTCTTAGGTTCTGGGGTTACCAAGTATGGAACCAACCTAGATAGGGTATTGAAAGTGGTGAGGTATGCCTGGCAGTCTAAATTCTTCATCACTAAAGATAGGAAGTCTGACTCAATTCTCTCAACTTCGTGCTGCAGGCAATAATTATCCTTAATAAGAGCAACGAACTGATCCCATGACAAGTTATAGAGTGGGATCTTCCCAGCAGCTTGTATGAGAGACTTCCACCACGCCAGTGCTTCTCCTTTAAATGATTGGGATACATATTTCACTACATCCCTTTCAGCACAACCGCTGATGTCCACAACCGTATCCATTTCGTCCAACCAGGTCATGCAGTCAATCGCTCCCTTCTCCCCCGTAAAGTCCCGGGGTTTACATGAGACGAAGTATTTGTATGTACAGGACTTACCACGCGGTTCCTGTTTATGCTCGACCTTCCTTGACGGGACACTGTTTTGGTTAGATGAATGCCGATCGTCATCCTTCTTGAGCTCATCTTTCTTAGGTACATCTTTCTTAGAGGGCGGTTTGCTATGAGCCTCAGAGTGAACTTTTGGCTTAGAATGTGGTGCAGATCGGGTCCTACTTCGGGTCCCGCTCGATTCACTATACTGTCTATTTAGTGCTTCGATAACAACATCATTCACTAATGCTTTCAACTCCGCACTAGTTACTAATATCTTAGCATTTTCAGGGTTTTCTGCTGGACGACTGTTTAATTCTTCAGACTTAGCCATGTAGTCTTAATTGCTACATAAAAATAAGGACAAGGTCTATTTAGAAGCCTAAACAGTATTATCGTCCTTGACGATTTATTAACCATGGTAAATAAAAGCCATATTAGTTAATTTGCTAAGTAATTTCATTCGGGATTTTTACCAGTAATCTTTTTAGAATGAAATATAATATTGGCATAATAGGCCTAGTCTCGCAGACAAATTTCTAAATTACAAATTTAGATCTTATAGGATTAAGATTTGAATAATTAAGACAAATCAATCCTTTTCTTGGCAGGGAGTCTATAAACTACGGCTGCCTTTTATTTGATATGACATTAATTATAACCCGTAGGCATTTTGTCACAATCAATTATATATAAAAATATAAATTTGGATAATTTATTAAAAAGGGTGACATGTGTGATTTTGCGGACCACACTAACCAAGAATGTTAACATGTTTGCAGATGTTAACAGAGATTTGAATCTTTTTAAACAGGTTCTACCATATTGGCCAGGTCTTTAATATGACATTCAAGCTAGGTTTTACCTTTTTAAGATTCTTATTATTAAAATGGTAAATTAAAATAATAAATGTTATTTTTCATTTATTCATATATTATATTCATGCATATAATTTAAAAATGAAAAACTTAAATTAACCATTTCAATTAAAAATTAAACCAGTACGAGTTTGCCCTAAACGGGACTTTTACATAAACAACATGCCCACGCAGGGGCCAACTAACAAAACAAACCCACGCAGGGGTCAAAATAGAAAAACATGCCCACGCAGGGGCAGAACAGAAAGGATAATATGCCCACGCAGGGGCAGAGTACAGAAATAAATGTCCTCGCAGGGACATGATTACAACTAAAATAAATAAACAAACAAAGGATTTTAGTGATCCTTCTTGCTTTTTCCCTTGATCAAATTCACCATCTTCTTAAACATCCCCCGGTTATGCCTACGTTCTTCCCGCAATCCATGTTGCACCTCTTGTCGCACCTCATGTATCTCATGAAGGATTTCTTGAAATTGCGGCGGTGACATTGCCGGCGCTTGAGGGGGCCGCTGATATTGCGGAGGTCGAGGAGGCGGTTGTTGATACCCATATGGTGGGTATCCATAGGTCGATTGTCCCGTGGCCCAGGGACCTCCGTAGGGACCTTCCGGACGGGGAGCGTTGAAGCTCGAAGCTAACCAGTAGGGATCCTCTGCAAAGTTGTAACCTGTGTGGATCTGCTGCTCGAAGGGATTGTACGTTGCCGCACCAGTGTAAGTGGGAATTGGGTCTCCAAAACCCATTGGTGGTTGTGGCGCGACAGGCGCAGAGACTACTTCAGAGACGGGATGTGAAGATTATCCCCTCTCTGGTTCTTCGTGGACAGGCGAGTACCGGCTGCCACTTGAATGTGGAGGGGTGCTGATGCGTATCCCCCCTCGTGCGGATATTCGCAAAGTCGTTCTCCTTCGCCTCGGGGGCGAGGGAGGCTGAAGCTGAGGTGGTGCTGCCGGCGGAGTGACCGCGACTAGTCGGGAATCCTCGGAAGGATTCTGCTGCTGCTGTGGCTGCTGCTGGTGGTGCAGAGGAGAGTTGTGCTGCAGCTGGTGTAGGGGAGAGTGGTGTGGCTGGTGCAGGGGAGAGCTATGGTAACTGGGAGTAAATACCCAGTCATACTGCTTGAAGTTCTCCTCAAAGCTGTCGGGACCATTGTAAGGTGATCCCACAAACGGTGACCCATCTGAAATTTCAATGGGATGATTGGGAGTTCCGGATGGTGGCATTGCAGGATCAGTGTCCTCATCGATATCCATCGGGTTGCCACCGGAAAAGTGGTCTTCAGGTCCAAATGGGTTAAAACCCACTGCTCCTCCTAGGTAGTCATCAGGGTTGAACTGGCCCTGGAAGACGGGTGATGGATGGTCAAAGGGTGAATTGTGTCCTTGAAGAGGTATGAAGGACTGGTGAGAGGTTTGGGGTTCATTTTGGGAATAAGGTCCAAAAGAGTGTGGGATTGATGGGGAGGTACTCAGTGATACTGAGCGCCTAGCAGGCTCAATAAAAGACCTCCAAAGATCTTGAGCATCTGAGTTATGGGGATCTGAAGGTGTTCGCCGGTGTGACGGTCCGGCCTCGTAGTCGTTTGGGGCGGTAAGTGGCCCATTTCCCCTGCCTCTTCCTCTCATTCGTGGCGGCATTTTGACAACCTGTCAAAAACAAACAAGTGATACAACAAGAAATATATAAGACAAAGTTAGAAATAAAAACCAAAAATTTGGAAAATTCCTAAGTTCTTTGTCTAGACTCGAGAATCGAGGAATGTGCAATTGTGTAACTGAGATTAAACACAAAAGGCTAGTGTTTAATTCACTCAAAGTTCGCTCTGATACCAACCTGTCACACCCCTATTTTCCACGTGTCACCGGTGGGGAGTATAGTGACGTAGTTGGTATCATCATAGACAAACAACACAATATATAAATGCACAGCGGAAGCAAAGATAGATTCATTTCAACTTTAAATAAAATGTAATATTAAATATCACGAGTAGTTGAAATGGATCCACAGGTGGATCAAAATAAAAGAAGATATTGTTCAACAGTTTATTTGACATCCAAGCTTGCGAGACTTATTGTGGACGCTTTAGAAGACAGCCAGCCTAGTACGAGTAGTACCTGCACTTAACCTTTTGGAAAAGTACGTCAGTTTACACTGGTAAATACAATTTAACTGACTCATTTTGAAAAGGGTTGAAAATTGATTTGAATGCACGTGGCACAAAACATTTTATAACTTGGGATAATTATGCAATATAATCTTGTAAGGGATTTACATGTTACTTATGCGTTCAGCAGCCCGATCCGTAGACTGGGTTAAAGATTAATAGACACACCACAAAAATTGAGTTATACACTGACAGGTGTACGCCTACACCCCGTGCTCAGGTCGTGGCCATCTCGTAAGATGATGCCAAGGATATCCGGGACATGGTCATTAACCCCCCAAAGGCTTTAAGCAAACAAAACACATTCAAAACATAGCATATCAATAAATTTAACCTCTATTCGATTAAAGAATTCAATGCCGGACCAAGCGGTATTTTATATACCGTACCCCAAGCCCGTATAGGGAAAATAAGTTAAAAGTATTTACCTGAGTAAAGTATAAATCACAACTAGCAAGTGAAGGTAGCTTTTACTGGTTCTTCTTATTCTGGAACAAAGGTTTATAATAACCTATTAGATTTCTAACGGGTCTTTATTTAAGCTTAAGCTTAGACCGGCTAGTTTTAAGGACGATACGGTTCAACCGCACGATTAAGCGAAGACCGGATAGAATGTGATTTAGACCCGACAAGTTTGAATACTTGTATAATATGGGTATACTAAATACATTCTGGATTTTGAGACAAAGATGATAAGGTTTGACCCGTTTCGGTCAATTTATGCAAACTAGTTACATAAACCGAACCGAGCGCGAAAAGGGCGTCACGGGTAACCATAAGAGTCATATGCAAGTTCCCTGAGTTAATATACTTTAAATATGTTGTGACATCAGTAAGATGTATTCTATTATGCCCCAAATGAATTTAAAAGATTGTAAAAGAGTTTATTTGGAAATCTGAGTTACAGGTCTGATTTATACAGTAAATACACTTAATTTAACATGTTATAACAGTAGGGTATGACCCATATGTGAAATTTATCACTTAAAACCAAACTATGCTCCTTAGGGGTATTTTGGTAATTTCACAAGGGCTAAAAAGGTCAAACTGGAAACCTGAGTCCAAAAACTTTTACTTACTGTTATTATATAAAAATATACTAAAAAAATCAGTAGGTATCAACCTTATATGTTTAATATGGTTATAGTACATACTATGCGTTAAAAACGCTTAAAAAGGCGATTTGGAGCCATTTCCGGGTTTTTAAAAGAAAGCTGATATTTTTATAATTCCAGAAGGCTCAAAATATTTTATTTATCAAATAAAATCAGTAGAAAAAGGTTTGGGGTCAAAAGGATTTATAAAACTCATTTTATGGCTTAAAAGGGCAAAATCGGTATTTACCGGATTAAACTTAGAGACCTATGTTATGCTCAGCCAAAAATTAAATAAAAATCTTTAAAAATCCCAAAATATTATATAACATCAGTGGGTAAAAATTTTGATATCAAAAAGTGGGTTTAAATAGGCTATACGCTAATTACGTCGTTTAATTAACATAAAGGGTTCAAATTACGCTAATGAGCATAACTCTTAATCTAGACCTCAAACTGATATCAAATATTAGGTGCAAGTTTATAAATCAGAAACAAATGTTTCTACTCTTTCACTTTTTCAAAAATCACGTTTTATAGTCAAAAGGGCATATTAGTCAACTTTTAAGCATAAATCGGAAACATGCATATGAATCGGATAAGTGTTGAACCAAGTTGTATAATCTCAGAGAGTTATACTTATATGAAACTTGGTCCAAAATAAGCTCTAAGGCAGATCTCAAACATGCATAAACGGATCAGAACTGATAGTCAAAGCAAAAGTCAAATTATGCGACTTTCGGGTCCGATCCGGGTTTAAACTGAAAATTGTCGAGTTGAACATGTTGAGACATGTTCTTACATTAGTTACCAAGTTATTTTAATGATCAAACAGGTTGCATGTACCCTACATTGCTAATTATGCTTAAACTTGCAAATAATCATTATGTTGACTTTTTAAAGTATGCTTTGACTCGACAATTAGCATAGTTAGAGTGGGAATCTGAAAATACCCTTTTAAGGGTTTGTTACCCACATAAATACCTACTTGTAGGTACTTTCAATTCGAGAAATGACTGAGCAAATTTCGTTTAATCTTAAAGTCAAACTTAAATTACGATGGTTTGACTTTTGCTTAATTAACTAAGCTAGAACGATTTTGAAGGGGTTAGGAATACTTACAAGAGTCCTAATTAAGCTTAGAGAGCACTAGAAAGCCTGAGGTTGATCAAAGAAGCTCCAGGAGTGGTCTTGTGAATTTTTGTAAATGCAAGTGTTGAATGTTGCAAGCTTCAAGACCCTTTTATGCCAACTTTGATCTCATTTGAGGCTGCCACATGAGTCTAGGGATGTTGTAAGATCTGTCCAAGTGCCCCTACATGCATGTAAATCCATTGGAGAGCCCCTTGTATCGATTCACAGCTGTTTACAATCAAAATCAGACCTGAAACTGACATCTGGTCGTTTTTGTTCGCTGGTGACTTGTAGGCGGGCCGCGAGACGCCTTACGCGGGCCGCGTACAAGACGCGATCAGGTCAACAAGTTTCCAATGTATTACCTTTTGGTCCTTGGTCCTTTGAAACATGGTTTTGGCTATTATTCTTGCACATTAGACCTTAAAACCTGATTTTTAAGGACCTTGGGACATTTACAAATATGGTAAAGTCCTTGGTTAACTTTGTGCTTACCCGAAAAGTCACGAAATTCAACGTTAACGCATTTAACCCTTCGTGCACGGTTTTGATCATAACTTTATCATACGATAACGAAACTTGATGAAAATTTTATCACATATTCTAGTGAGTATATTTTATCATTACAAAGCTTTAGGTTTGCCAAAAGATCACTCAGAGGTATACTTTCAACATGTTGACACATTTAGCCCCTGTAGTTTGTAATTCCTCACTTTCTTTCATTTTCCGCTTCGTATGATCCATGATTTATTCATTTAAGATTATAAACACCATGTAGGGTTATTGTAGGGCCTATTTATCCATTGTTGACACTTTGGACCCTTATATTCACATAGATTCACTGTTTGTCAACTTTAGTCCCTCTAAAGTACTTTTTCACATATTCCAAGCTTATGACACGTGTCAGTACATTATTGGACGTAAATTTTCGAGGTGTTACAGTGCGTGGGGTATTTCTTCTCGTGTATCTTCAATTGCCTCGAGGCATAAGCAATAACCTTGCCCCGTTGCATCAAAACGCATCCGAGCCCTGATAGTGAAGCATCCGAATAAATCACCATGTCTTCGACTCCGTCCGGCAGTGTCAATACCGGAGCTTGAGTTAACTTTTCTTTTAGCGTTTGAAACGCTCTTTCTTGATCAACACCCCAAATGAACTTTTCTTTCTTTTGGGTTAGCTTTGTTAGCGGTGACGCAATCTTGGAGAAATCTTGAATGAATCTCCTATAGTATCCCGCAAGCCCCAAAAAGCTTCTAATTTCCGAAGGGTTCTTCGGGGGATTCCATTTTGACACAACCTCGATCTTTGACGGATCCACCAATACTCCGTCGGCACTTATGACGTGGCCAAGAAATTGTACCTCTCGTAACCAAAAGGCACACTTAGAGAATTTCGCATACAGCCTTTCTCGTCTAAGTGTCTCTAACACTTCTTGTAAGTGGTGTGCGTGTTCAGCTTCACTTTTCGAATACACCAAAATATCATCGATAAACACGATGACCGACTTATCCAACATTGGCTTGCAAACCCGGTTCATGAGGTCCATGAAAGCCACGGGTGCATTTGTTAGCCCAAATGACATCACGAGGAATTCGTAATGTCCGTATCTCGTGCGGAAAGCTGTCTTCGGCACATCTTCTTCTTTGACCTTTAGTTGGTGATACCCAGATCTAAGGTCAATTTTTGAAAACCAGTTCGCACCTTGTAATTGGTCGAATAAATCATCTATCCTCGGAAGCGGGTATCGGTTCTTTACCGTGAGTTTGTTTAACTCCCGGTAATCGATACACATGCGCATGCTTCCGTCTTTCTTTCTCACGAACAATACCGGTGCGCCCCAAGGAGACACACTCGGCCTTATGAATCCCTTGTCAAGTAGATCTTGAATTTGGGACATCAACTCTTGTAATTCCGACGGTGCTACGGGTTTTGCGCCCGGAATCAATTCGATCCCGAACTCTACTTCCCGTTCAGGCGGTATCCCCGGTAAATCCTCCGGAAACACATCTTCATAATCTCGTACTACCGGTACATCTTCAATCTTCCGTGATTCTTTCTCGGGATCTTTTGCGTATATCATGAATGCCTTGCATCCTCGCTTCATAAGCTTGTGAGCTTTCAACATTGAGCACACTATGGGGTTACCTCCTTTTTCGCCATAGATGGTGACGTGTTTCCCGCTCGGAGATGTTAGTTTTATCTCTTTACGAAAACACACGACTTTTGCATGGTGCTGGGATAGCCAATCCATCCCAACGACTACTTGAAATTCCCCCATTGACATCGGGATTAGGTCTATCAAGTATTCCTCATCGTCGATGCTTAATTTGCAGCCTCGACAAACATCACAAACTATAAAACTTTTGTTGTCCCATATTTCAACTTCTAAGGGCACAGATAATTTCGTCAATACAAATGAAGGATGTCGAATAAATCCATGCGAAATGAAGGATTTATTCGCACCCGTATCAAACAATACACGTGCTGGAATTGAGTTAATTGTGAATATACCTGAGACCACATCGGGCTCTGTTTTCGCTTCAGCCGCAGTAAGTTGAAAGGACCTAGCCTTCACTTTAGGAGCTTCTGTTGGAGATTCTTTAACATCTCTCTTTCCAACTAAATCCGGACATTCGGACTTTTTGTGGCCGGGTTGATAACATTTGTAGCAAACAGAGACTTTTCCCGGGCATAGCGAGGCCGTGTGCCCCGTCTTATTACATATGGGGCATGGCTTGTCTTTGAACCGACATTCCCCTTTGTGTCCCTTCCCGCACACTTTACAACTTGGCGACCCACCTTTAGCATCCACCTTCTTTCCCGATTCTCCAGTTCGGGCTTTCTTTGTAGGGCTTGGATTTACATTATGTGCCCTTCGCCACCTCTTTCGACTTGTTTCTTCAACTCAAT
This sequence comes from Helianthus tuberosus, assembly GCA_030545235.1. Taxonomy (NCBI): domain Eukaryota; kingdom Viridiplantae; phylum Streptophyta; class Magnoliopsida; order Asterales; family Asteraceae; genus Helianthus; species Helianthus tuberosus. The sequence goes on from CM060447.1 coordinate 26,964,513, forward strand.
TTCCCGTTCCCGAGCAACGTTTATGATTTCGGTAAGGGTCTTGTATTTTGAAGGAGTCATAAACTCCCTATATTCAGCGCTCAACATATTGTAGTAGTAGTAGTGTATTTTCTGTTCTTCGTTCGTCACCAATTCACTACTAAACTTCATTTTATCCATAAACATCGCCGTGATCTTGTCTATGGTTTCACCCTTATGCCTAAGTTGCATGAACTCTTCTTTGATTTTGTTAATGACCGCTTTGGGGCTATGATGTTTAAGAAATGTTGTCTTAAACTCTTCCCATGTCATGGCCCTTGCCGCTTCGGCCCCTATTTCATTCTTTTTGTTATCCCACCAATCCTTGGCTTGTCCTCTTAACTGACCCGTTCCGTAAGCAACGAAATCGCTTTCGTCACAATGGGTCCTTTCAAACACCCCTTCAATGTCGCCCAACCATCTTTGACAAATTATCGGGTCGACTTCCCCGCTATAGATTGGCGGTTTACACGCCATGAATTCCTTATATGAGCACCCTTTACGTTCTCTAGTTTTGTCTTTCATAAGGTTGACAGTATCCTCCAACCTTTTAACTCGTTCTTCTACGAGCGACAACACCGTGCTTTGAATCTTGTCTATAAACCCGGATAGACTGCCTTCAATTGCCTTTCCTACTTCCTCGGCAATTATTTCTTTCATTTGTTCGGTGCTTGTCGGCACCGGATCATTATTGCTCCCTTTCGGCATCTTGAAACTGAAATGTTTACATTAAACATTAAACATTTCATTCATGACATTGCTTCGTTTGTTTCGGTTTAGCCAAGTTCCTAACTTGCTTTAACCGTTCACATTTAATGCACTTTCCGGGTTTGAGTGTGTTAACACGCTCTTCCCATGCATATCAATTCGTTTCTCATTCCTTACATAAGACATAATTTATTAACATAATAAGTTAATTCTTACCGGACGATCGATCAAGCTTGAACCGAACACTTTGTTGACAACCTTAAGCTCTGATTACCAACTTGTAACACCCGTCTAATTTTTCATAGATTTAATATATTTATTCATACCATATTATATGAAAATGTCTAAGTTGTGACATAATATTCCATAAGTAGGGTTCAAGAGTAACAACATTTAGTCGACTAACGACTAAATCAAAACATTCAGAGTTGTTTACAATTCACAAACGTAGTCTATTAAGGGTTTAAAACATAGCGGAAGCTTCAAAAGTAGTGTTCGGTTCTTCGTCAAATGCTTGATCGCCATCCGTAAGTTCACCAACATCTCCTAATGTCAAAACAACATCAAAGGTTAATTTTGACAATATTCAAACACGTATAATCGAAATCTAGCATCAAAACAATTGAAAACAATTAAAATTCTCGGATCAGGGTCGCTCGCGCCCCGCGAGAGATGTTACGCGGGCCGCGAGAACCCCTCGCGTGTCGCGGCGTGTTTCAGGTACCCTTCCGCGTGGCGCGGGGGGGGGGGGGGGTCATGTTTTCCAGCAGGTTATGTTTATTGAGCTGCATTTTCTGCCAGCTCCAGAAAACTCAGATTTCAACTTCTAATGTGCATATCTTTTGACTCGTAAGTCCGTTTTAGGTGATTCTTGTTCCTATGCGTCTGTAAATTCAATACCAACGTAACTACAATACTTTCGATATAAAAAGTTTGATTTCCGAACCGAATAAATAAAAGTCGTTTATGTGCTAATCGACCCATTCTAACTTTACTTACTTAATTACCGTTTAACTATCAAGCCTATGGCGTCTTATGCCCATCATCCGGGGGTTAACATCACTTGCATTATCTTACCCAAATTCCATGGTTTAATGCTTTTGTGATCTACATCGCCAATGCTATTAGTTAAGACACTATCACTACAATTGACACACTTATTCGACCTGTTGGCTCATCTTGTGGAAAAATCCTCCACTATGATGACTACCAAATGGTTCTCTCTTAAAGCTACTCTATTGATTCCAATAACGATCATGATTACTAAAATCAACATAACTATTAATCAACAACGCGACTATGCATAATTTAACAACAATTCATTAAATGTAACGGGTCAAGTTACATACCTTAGTGTACGCCCTTCAACCGCAAATCACCACCGGCTTGTCCACTCGACGTTTCGGTATCCTTTCCTATAGAGTTCAATTTAAGACATGTTTAGAACTCTCTTTAAACCTTATATCGCATAATACACCGAAACATCATAATTATGCGTTTGAACTTTAAATTTCAATTTTAAGCCTTCTTTGAGGCATTTTCACAAACACTTTAAGGGCAGATTTTTTTTACATGATTATATGACAAGTTTCTAGCTTATCACTTAGCCCAAATTTCACATCAAACAACATTTTACATGATTGTTAGCTTCTACATTTCTGAAATCACTTCAAAATTGTCAAATTACACTAGGTCAACACCCAATTTCCTAGTGTTCATCAATTTACACATAACCCACTAATCACCTAAAATGGTGTTCATAGTTTCCACTAAAATTTCACATGATTTCAACTTGTGTTTGTCTAGGGTTTGTCCCTAGACACTATAGTTGTTCCTAAATCATCATAACACACACATGCAACCATAATTTCAGATTTTCCCAATTTCATGAAAATTTCAAGTTGAGAGTTTTCATCAAATTTTACATACCTTGTAAACCTCTTATGATGAGGATCAATAATCTATGCTTTAATTTCGATTTCAACTTGGATTGAGCCTTCAATTTGCAAGTTTAGTGAAGTTTTAGGGTTTTGAAGAGTGGGGATCGCCCCTGACCTTCTTCTGTGCGACCAGACCCTTCAAATGGGTGTTTGGTTTTGATTTTTTTTTATTAAAATTAACAATATAATTTCAATTCTTACAACTTTGGCCCTTCCACTTTGTTCAACTTATAGTTTAGTTGCTTTTAACCCTATTATAAGCTATTTCTAGACTTGTAACTAACTAGGTTAAAATTCCTAGTTAGTAAATTCTCATTTATTATACTTTATAATTCTAATATAAAGTTTTATAGTTTTCGGGGTGTTACAGCTTAGCAGACTTTATGGCATCTTTAAGGATTTGCAAGATCCTCTCTTTCGACACCGAGCAACTCCCAGCCTATTACGAGTAGTACCTGCCACTTAGTCTTTTGAAAATACGCAGTTTTCACTGGTAAATACAATTAACCGACTCATTTGAAAAGAGTTTATGAAAATTGATTTAAGTGCACAAGGCACAAACCATTTATAACTTGGGACAATCTTTAATAAAATCTTGTATACAGTTTTACATGTTTGTCATACATATGGGGCCGCTTTGGAAGCCGGTCATGATTAACCGACTCACCACTTATAAAACCCACAGAGGAGTTATCCCCAACTTGTGGGTAATTTAATATTTAGCATTTGCATCTGTCAGGTGTATGCCTAGACCCCGTGCATAGGTCGTGGCCATTAATAACTTAAATGAGCCGAGGATATCCAGGACACGGTCGTTAACCCCCAATGTTTATGTTATCAAACAAAACAGATTAAAACGGGTTATGCAGATTTATTAAATCACAATCCGATTAGATAATCTCATACCCGACCAAGCGGCATTTTTATGATACCGTATCCCAAGCCCGTATAAGGGAAAATAAGTTAAAAGTGTTTACCTGAGCTAATACTTGATTCACAGCATAAAACTCAGTCGTATCCAATCTATCTAAATGCAGGTATCTTTTACCGGGTGGCTCTAGTCTGGAGTGATGGTAATATATAACCAATTCAGAATGCTAATGGTCTTATTTAAGTCGTAGACTTAGACCGGCTAGCTTAAAGTATATAAAACGGTACGATACGCTAGATTAAGCGATGACCGGAATAGAATGTAATTCAGACCCAACAAGTACGAAGACTTGTATAATATGGGTAAACTAAGTACATTCTGGATTTTGAAGTAAAAACGATAAGGTTAAACCCGTTTCGGCAAACTTACGTAAACTAGTTACATAAACCGATCCGAACGCGTAAATGTGTAACGGGTAACCAAATGAATTATATACTAGTCCCTTATGTTATTATGCTTAAAATATGTTAATACATCAGTAGGATGTTAACATACATGCCCATAAAGTATTTAAAACCAAATTAAGTCCCATAAGGGCATTTTGGTAATTTTAACGCTTATAAAATAGATTTTATAACAAACTGAAGTTCTGGTCTTTTGAAATCAGTAAAAATATTTAATTTACCTCATTACATAAGTAAGATATTATACATATGTGAAATTTACTATTTATGACCGAACTATGTCCCGAAAGGGTATTTTGGTAATTTCACATAGACTTTTAAGGGCATTTTTGGAAACTTGAGTTCATAACTTATACCTACTGTAAAAATATTTAAATTTGTTTAAAAAATCAGTAGGTAATAAGTCTTAGGTGCTAAATATGGTTAAAAAAACCATACTATGCCCTAAATAGCGTAAAAATCGCTAATTGACGATAATTAAGGGGTTTTATGGAAATCTGAGATTTTGATCAGTTTTGAATCCTCAAAATAATTTATTTAATGTATGAAATCAGTAGGAAAAGGTTTGGCATTCAAATCATTTGTTAATCTCATTTTATGCCTAAAAAGGGTATTATCGTCATTTACCGAATTATACAAGAACTCCTTGATATGATCAGATTATAATTTGATCATGTAACGCCCTAACACGTTTTAACCAAATTTAACCAATTTTAACGCAGCGGAAAATACATACTAAAAATTTCTTTCATGATATTCTTTCTTTCACTTAAATACATTAATCCCTTTTCATAAATTAATTAAAAATATCATACGTATATCGAATTAAATGACCACATACACACCCACGTACAATCCATGTCTTGACTCGATCTTCAACCGCGTACACATCTTGCGCAAACATTTATAAACCTGAACAACCTGCAGTCACCACAACCAATTACTTCATTAGCAACCGGTGACATAATATATATACTTTAAAACGTGCATAATCAAGCATCAACATCTCTTATTCTCGTTCATATAAGTCCATTCGTCCATCCATTCGGACACTCTCGTCTGACTTCCATACTTAACCTTCATTCTCCATTATTAGTATACCTGCACTTCCATTTCATTTTTAACAGAAAACAATTAGCATCATTATACCTTCCTATCACTTTCGACTCCTTTTTCCGTAAACTTACCTATTTACTGCCATTGTTAATAATACTTTCCTATCACTTTCGACTCCTTTTTCCGTAAACTTACCTATTTACTGCCATTGTTAATACTTTCTCACATGAATCTCAATAATCATCATACTACAATATATTTTACATCTAAAGTGTAAGTCCGGGATTTACTTACCTTACGCGTCCGTATTTGCATTCGCTTACTTGAGTCTTCTTGTCCCGTTAGCCTTCCATGCTCCCATCCATCATGACATGATTCCTATACTTTCATGTCATTACATTTACATCCTTATTAGCATACATGATTATTCATATGAACGATCATATCAAGTTCATATCTCACATATGTATTTCATTAGTCGATTCAAACAAGCATATAGCATACTCAACATCATCATAACACAACCTTCACATATTATTGTCATTTAGACATTTCATCAAACACATGGTGTGCGTACTACTTCCTAGGCACCATGTACAACTAGTTTATGCATAATCTTCCTAATTCATTCATATTTCATCAAATCTTCTTACTTATTAACAAATACCATTAACACATAAACATCAAACATATCAACACCATATTTCTTTCGACTCATTTAACAATAGTTCACCATAACACAACATAATTCATGAATATTGAACAAGGATTGTACATGATGAACACCCATGTCATCTTAATCATCCAACTAGTGGGTTTACATCCTTAAACATCAAAATAGTCAAAATTATGCATAACACATGTTCCCTATGATGATGTTAACACATATTCATGCTTAATTTCATACAATTTCGTGGATTGATCATAACCCACTTCTTACAATATCATCAAATCTTAAATTACAACTTACCACATGTTTGCTAGGGCTAGATTATCAAGAAAACGAGTTCATGCATCGGATTTGAGACTAATCTACTTGTTAATTTGAAGCTTTCTTGTGAACTAGGGTTTACACCCATTCTTTCTTCCTCCTGCTCGATCTCACGCACACACACACACCCAGTGTGTGTGAGATTCTTGTTTTAATTAAACTCATATTCAATTTTGGCAATCTTAGTCCCTCATGTTCTTTCTCTTATTTATAATTGGCACAACTCTCATTCTCTACTTGTTTCTACCATGCTTTTAACTAGGATAAATAACCTAGTTATTTATTTCTTGGTGTGCCATATCATAACATTTAACGAATATAAACATTCGGGTTTTGGGGTGTTACAGATCAAAAATTCCAAAAATCCCTAACAATAATATCTTAATAGTAGGTAATGAGTTTTGGGTCAAAATCCAAGTTCAAAGGTGCATTATGCATGATATCGCAATTTAACAAATAAAAAGCTCCTAATTACGATATCGCGCATAACTCCTACTTGGGACCAAGAACTGATGTCAAATTTTCGGGACAAGTCTAAATGTCAGTAGCAAAGGTTTTAGTCCACTCACATTGCTAGAAATCTCATTTGTATGACAAAAGGGCATTTATGGTATTTTTAAGCATATTAACGATCAAGGGCATATAATTCAAACCACAAGGAACCATGCAATATAACTCCAGAGGGTTATACTACTGAATAATATGGTCCTAAGGGAAGCTTAAAACATGGGAGAATTAAGCTTGAACGGGTCAGAACTGAAAGTCAAAGCAAAAGTCAAGCTTTTGCGATTTTCGGTTATAAACTGACCTTAGACTGTTAGTTGTCGGGTTAGACCTGGTCAAACATGTTCTGATACTAATTACTAAGTCATTAGAATGTTAAAATATAATTTAGAACCTTTGCTTTATTAGTTTTAAATATTATTCATAAATCTGCCAAGTTTGACTTTTTGACTTACTAATTTGACCCGACAATTAACTAGTCAAACGAAAGAATTAGGAGGTGCCCTTTTAAGGGTTAATCACCTACCTAACTATGGTCATATACCCACATTCATTTTGATCAGTGGCTGGACCATTAGAGTTTAAACCGAAAGTCAAAGTTAATTACGATAACTTGACTTTTCGGTTCTAAAATTATGAAACTGAACTATAGAATGGGCTAAGACACTTACAATGGGTCCATGCTATCTTTTCTACTAAAATATAAGTTCCATTCAGCTTTGGAAGCTCCAGATTTGAGAGATGTGATGATAGAATGGAATGTGCAATCAAGATGGATAAACTCTCATCTATTTATAGGTTTTGGGGGAATTTAGAGATCATTCCAGGTGTTAGAGGAGTCCCTAGGATGATGACAAGTGCCTAAACACGTGTCCTAAGTCGGTTTGCAGCCCCTAGTTTCGAATACATTGAGATAAGTGGTTTGATTGAGCTGCAAGCAAATTTTTGGGAGCTGGCAGGGGCCTCGCGGCCCGCATAACAGGAGGCCATGGCCTACGCGGCCCGCCTGGATGTACAGATCAGCAACATACTTTTTAAAACTTGCAGTTTTAGTCCCTGATCTTGATAAATGTTATTTCTGACTTATTTGAGGCCCGTTAACCTCATTTCAAGGCTTTACTATGATGCCAAAACATAGGGAACAGAAAACGTGCTCATGAATATGTCGGATGTCGGTTCGTTTGGTCGTATGGTCCTGTTATTCGTCGAATTACGACGAAACTCGAACGGACGCGAAAACGATCCAAATTAAGCGACGAATGGTATTTTTGCATGCCGAACACTAAAATGAAAATATTTTAGTGTGTACAAAAATTTTAGATGTTCAGATGTGGTCAGAACGTAAGATATGCGCGTAAATGCAAACTTACGCCGTTATTGACACTTTTAGTCCCTGTAAGATCAAATAAGCATATTTTCGCACACCGAACCACTCAAAGATTATTTCTAAGCTATGTTTAGGTTATATATGGCATGTTTAGCTTATGATCAAGTTCCACGTTGCCTTACGAAACGGCAGAATTTTGCAGTTTGACGCAAATAGTCCCTCTAATGCGTAAACTTGCGCTTATCATCATTTAATAGTATCAAAGCCTTATCTAATCCATATTAGGAATTCTTGGGAGTATGGAATTACATCAAAATGCTTCGGGTTCGTTAAAAGGTCATTCAGAGGTATAATTGAACATGTTGACGCTTTTAACCCCTCTAACTTACAAACTTATGCGCAACTTCACTTACTGGCGTAAAAGCCTTGCATAGCCAATATTAGGCATTACCGAGAGTATGATGAAACATAATGAAGATCTCGGTTTGCTAAAAGGTCACTCAGATGTAACAATTAACATGTTGACACTTTTAGTCCTTCGTAGCGCAAACTTTCACATAATTACATAAACGGTTCCTCTCGTCCAACAAGTGGCTCGTTCGAGAATATGGACATCGTATAAGGTCACTCAGAGGCCTAGTTTAGGCATGTTGACACTTTCAGTCCTTCTATAATCAAGATTTTCGATTTTTGACGAAAATAGTCCCTCATTGTCAACGTTTGACTTTATTAAGGTTCATTACACGTGTCAACACATCATTGGACACGATTTTACGAGGTGTTACAAATAATCCTTTTAAAACTAAAATCCCAAACTTGAGGGGCCAAAAGGGGAAAACCTGAATACTGTTTTAATATGGAAATTAAAACACAACACACACACACACTAAGTGTTCGTGTGCGCGTCGATCAGAGAAGGAGAAAAAGGGGGTAACCCCTCATTGATCTTAAATCACTAAATTGAAGGAGAAATCAGGCCTCTAATTCGTGCACGAACCTAAATTATCGTTCACCTATACTAGGGGATCATAAGGTATGACAAAATTTGATATTTGGTGATGTTATGAAAATTGATGAAATCCATGAATTGATATTCTTACATGAATTGTGGAAATTAGTGTAAGTTATAAGATGTAAACAAGCTTAGAAACAAACCTTAGGTGGAAGATTGAGAATCATATGCTAAATTTTAGGTGTTTGAATGAAATACAATGTATATGTAAGTGGGTTTTGGTAGATGTGTTGAACACGTGAATTATGATGACGAAAATGATGTATTTGATGTTTAATACATTGATTTTTAGGTGTTAGGGCTGTTTGTTTACCTCTTAATGAGGCTCTTAATGGTTCAGACCTCTTACTGGTTCAGCGCTTAATGGTTCAGACTGTTTGTTTCACGAGCAGATGTCTGAATGGTTCAGACATTTGCCTCTGAATGGTTAAGATTTATACAAAGTCTGAATGGTTAAGACCTCTAATATGAATTAGTCAGACATTTTCCTCTGAACGGTTAAGCATTATACATGCTCTTAATGGTTCAGACCTCTTACTGGTCACTTAATGGTTCAGACCTCTTACTGGTTTAGTACTTAACCATTCAGATGTTGCCAAACAGCCCCTTAGTTGAACATATCAACCATTTTGATGTTATGAGATGTGTATACATGATTAATTGTTAGTTGCTAAACTTAACAAAGTTAGTATTAAAATCTTGCACATAAGGTGTATGATAAAATGCCTAAATGAATGATTAAATGTTGTTATGCATGGAAATTGTGAATGAGAACATATGGTAATGTGATTGGCAACTTGTTTAGTTTAGTTATAAACCGGAGGGTTCTAATGATGTTGGGTTGTACTCTTTAGGCAACTCGGGTGAAGAATCGGCTAACCAAGCCGGGACGAACGCTCGCTTGAAGGATAAGCTTTAAGGTACCTGACTATACGTTTTGTAGTTATTTCTTGTTTAAATAGTATGATTTGTTTGATAAGATAGTTGAGAAAGTGATATCCATGAAGTTCAGTTTGTTCATAAGTAATGGATCTCACACGAATAAACCAAACGGGTCGAATAAGGAATGCATAAAGTTCGGTTTGTCCATAAGTGATGGATTTCACACGAACAAACCAAATGGGTCAAATAAAGAATGAATAAAGTTCGGTTTGTTCATAAGTGATGGATTTCACACGAACAAACCAAATGGGTCAAATGAGCGTAAACCGGATAACGGGAACGCGGACTATGAAATAAGGAGCGCGGGTTATGGGTAAAATAGTAGGGAATAACTTCTTGTCAAGGAAAAAGATGTTCAACAAATAAGCTAGATGCTTAAATTTGATTAACGGTCAAATAATAATGCGTATAAACCGGGAATGGTAGCGTGGGTTATCAAAGACAAGAATCTAAATCACAGATTTGTAATTAAACTTGTAGGTAATTGAATTACGAACCTTTAGAAACAAGTTCGAGGTAAATCAGATGAGTTTTGACAAAGTTATGCAATTTTAAGTGTTACATGGTTTGGCTAGGAATATGCAGCTTCAGCTGCGAAATGTCTCGAGAAAAACAGGCCCTCGCCACCTGCGACGCAAAGGGCTAATCACCCTGTGCCCCGCGAGAGACGTTCGCCACCCGCAACGAAACTAGATAAATCCTCGCGGTCCGCGAGGAGGTATCAAGCTAGCAAAAGTTGTTTTCTTGTCCGATTTTGGTCCGGGGCTTCATTTTGACATGATTTAAACGCTATATAACTAAGCGTGTGATAATTTTCTACATTAGGTGAAATGCCGAAGGATGTCTAAATGAAGATCAAGTTGTATGAATAACCGAACACACCTTAAAGATCATAGTTTCCGCATTCTGTTAACTCAATTGTTATGATCAGACAATGTGTCATTGTGGAAATACTTAAGTATCAAATGTTGTTTGGTATGATCTAGTTAGATGCGTGTATTTGTATTTAAAAATTATATATATATATATATATAGTGTGAGGTTCATTGGGGAACACTAAAAAAGTGGGGAACTGGGGAACACTCTTAAAAAATTTAACTTAACATGTTAAAAATTAATTTTTTAAACATCTTTTTCGACGCTTCTCCTTATATATACTTGTAGAAGCATTTTTAATAAAAAAAAATCAAAAACTAAAAATATTAAAAAAAAACAATTTAAAAAAGGCTAAAAAATGTTTTTTTTTAGAAAAAATATTTTTTTACTCGACTAGTTTCTCCTCCTTTTTATAAAGAAAAGCGCTGAATTAAAAAAAATATATATATTTTTAACATGTTAAGTTAATTCTATAAGATATAACTGTTTTTTAAACATTTTTTTATATTTTTAGTTTTTGATTTTTTTTATCAAAAATGTTTCTACTTGTATTTATAAGAAAAAGCGCCGAAAAAAAATTAGAAAAATATTTTTTTAACATGTTAAGTATAATTTTTAAAAGTGTTCCCCCGTTCCCCACTTCTTTAGTGTTCCCCAATGAACTCTCCCCTATATATATATAGGTAGAGGATCCTGTAAAAAAGGCCTAAAGTGTGAGAAGGGTAAGAAAGAATCTCAGCCATTAGATCTTTTGATCTAATGGTTAAGATCAATAGGGACCAAATTGTAAAATATTTTCATTAATTTGGACTGATTTGAAATATCTAGGGGCAATATAGTCTTTTAAACCCACTAGAAATTAGGTAATGAACATGTAACTTCCCCCGTCTTTTTTAAACGTCAATAACTTTTTATACGTAACTTTAAAAAAAAATTACACCATAATAACGAGCGTTTTTTATCTTTAATATGAGTACCATATTGCTATACTTATATAGAGAAAAAAAAATATGTTTCGATCAGATGTTTAGTCAATGAATGGTGTTATATAATTGCTGAATGGTGTTATATACTTGCTGAATGGTTTATATACTTACTGAATGGTGTTATATACTTGCTGAATGATGTTATATACTTGCTGAATGGTGTTATATACTTACTGAATGGTGTTATATACTTGTTGAATGCTGAATGGTGTTATATACTTGCTGAATGGTGTTATATACTTACTGAATGGTGTTATATACTTGATGAATGCTGAATGGTGTTATATACTTGCTGAATGGTGTTATATACTTCCTATAATTAAGGTGGCGGTTATGGGAAGTTTTTAATTAATTGAATTAATGATAAAATTACTTGTTTACCCTTTTCAATTAATTTAGATCTAATGACTGAGATTCTTTCTTACCTTTCTCACACTTTTGGTCTTTTTTACAATAACCTTACCCTATATATATATATATATATATTCTTATAAGTAAACGGGTCTTACACAGCGTAGCGCGGGTAATCTTACTAGTTCAAATCAAATCTCGAAGACATTTCTGTAAGCAAGCAAAGAAATTGCTAGGGAGAAAAAATTGTGAACTTTCATTCTTAGTTCTCTATAAGATTGTTGAGGTGATCATTTCCTACAAACAGTGAGAAGTATTTTATGATCACTATCAAAGTATATTAAGTAGACGATTTGTAAAACCTTGATCTCTGCCGATTTAGGGGGAATAAAATGCAGAATAATTCTTGGTTGAAACCGATGAGTGGATATCATGTAGATTTGTTAAAACTCACTGAGAGTCACTATACATCCTCGTGAGTATCGATGAGTGGATGTAGTGTAGATTTGTTAAATCTCCCTGAGAGTCACTATACATCCTGGTGTGTGTTTGGTGATGTCTCTCTAGCTACACTTAGGCTACTCAGTGTAGGGTAACGCCCCCGGCCACCTCAGTTGGATAGCACCCCTCACACCAGCCCAACTCCGCTAAAAAGGGGCGCCATCAATGCCACTGCCAAACCCTTAACAGACGCTAGAGGGAGACTTTAGTGGGCCATGTGTATAAACCAATCAAATTTTCTTGTTTTTGTTTTTCTCTTTTTTATTAAGTTAAAGGGGGCTTTGTGAGACTTTATTCCACACCATGCTAGCTAAGGGTGGATGGCTCTAAAGCCCCTCTTTCTTCATGACGTTGACTTGGCACATACATGAGGTCTTATACATTTATGTTGTAAAATTACTTATGTAGTTATACAATTGTTAACCTAATCAATTGTAGATATAATAATATATTCAACCCTTTCTAGGTTTCTACATGGGTCATCACATTAATAGGGTACAATGTATCTTAAGCTTGTGAAGAAACCGTAATGTCATGTTACAATATAAAGGAACAAGAAGATACGACAAAGATATGTTAGTAATTTTAAAGGGTAATGACATTTGAGGAGGAACAAATATGCTAAACTTTTTCATACTAGATGAATTGTAGGTACCATACCATGCCTTTTTTACCAAGCAACATCGATGAAAAATACAAGAACTCTACAAACTAAGTTAACCTAATATTTTTCCCCTTAAAAATTCACCTTCAACGCTTTCGTGATATAAGAGCATTCACATTTGAGCATTTATATACATGCATTATATACAATATAGAGAGGAAAAAAGAAGAAACAACAAAAACACCACTACATTCAGTGGCGAAGCTTGACCCGAATGAAGGGGGGGTCGAAAACGTATATACCCAAAGATTCCTATAGAACCGGGGGTCGAAAACGTATATACCAAAAAATTTCTATACGAAAACTACATATATAACACTACTAAGCGAAAAGTTCGGGGGGTCGGGTGCCCCCTCCCGCCCCTGACTACATTAGAATATCTAAAATAGAAAAAAATATATAGAAAACTAAAGTACACATCTATATTTAGAGGCTCACATTTAACCCTCTATATGTTTATTGTGAGTGTTGAGGAAAGAGAAAAAACTAATAAAATAAGTGTTTGTGAGTAGGATAGAGAAAAAGATAGAGAGTTGGATGTGGGAGGTTTTTGAGAAATATATTTTTTTTAGAAGAAAGTGTGTTTTTTAGTGTTATTATATTGATAGAGATGAAGGGTCAAATGTGAAAGCTCTAACACACAAGGTTATATAAAGATATAACAAACCCTTATGGTTAGGCTAGTTAATAATTCGATGACACTTGCAGAATATGTACACTCAAGGTTTGAATCCGCCTCAGTACAAACCATGAAACAAAACCCATTAGGGTGTCCGGAGTGGGGGCGGTAAATCCACTCGGCACCGCATATCATCCACCACCAACCATTTGCCGCATGAAGGTTTACCGATTTTGGGGGAGAAAACGGTTAAAGCTCACGGAATCGGGGAGAGGGAGAGAGAGGGGGGTGTGTGGTGGGGTCCATGTCTTCTCAACCAATCACACATTTTTTCCTTTTTTTAAATATTTTACCTATTCCAAAGTGTCTAACCATTGCCAACACTTTTCAGCATAGTTTAAACTCTTAAGGTTGAATGACATGGCACACTCTCATTGGTTGATTTTGAAGTTTATCACTTTCAAATGTCTAACCACTCCCTACATCCTTAGGGCACGTCACGTCAATGTCCTTAAGGAGAGCCAAGAGTTATTGTTGGTTTGGACCCGCGGCACTCATACAAAAAGCAAGGTTGATATCACCCAGGTTACATAAATAATATGATGTAACAATATCTTTATGTCAAAATTATATTATACTATATATACAATTTACGTAGCCCCTTAGGAACAGTTTCAGTTTTCAAGTTTAGTTCACCTACATCTGCCGGTTTTTCTTATATATTCTTGCCAATCTTGCAATTTAGAGAGATTCGGTTTCCGAAATACACCACAGCCGCTGCTTGCGGAAAACGTGTTACTCCGACCGAAACAGTAGTTGGCGCTGCCGGCTGCTGCGGTAGAAATTTGTGATGGACAATTTGTGGTAAACTGCCACTAATCCGGCGGAATCAACCGACGATGGTGGTTCCAAGGCTTGATCGCGTCTTCTAGTGGTGAGTTAGGGCATAAATCGGAAACCACATTTGTAGGGGACTGCAGGTAGATGTCGACGGTATCGTTTGGAAGCCACATTTGCCGATCTTCGGCAAGTAGTGGCTGAAAAATGTGGATAAGGGCGGTCTGAGAGGGTGGTCGTGATTGTTACCGGTGATGGAGAAGGCGGTTTAAAGATGAGATGATGACGACGGTGGTGGTTACAAAACGTTATCTTTCTGGTGGAAGGGCAGGTCCAATGCAATTCGGTTGCGCGGCGGTACGGTGTTGTGATGGAGGCGATTAGATGCTGCTACTGTATGGTGGTGTTGTTGGTTTTGTGGTGGTGGGTGAAAAGCAGAGTGGTAACTGCGGAGTGTGGCGGTGATTTGGCCGGAGGTAGGTGTAATGGTGATGGCAAAATTGTTTGAGAGAGAAAGAGAAGAGGCGAATTTTTCATTCAGCTTTCTCGAGAAAAAAAAAGTACAAAGAAAAAAAATAGAGTAAATTACAAGTTTTGTCCTTTATGTATGTCCCAAATTGCAGGCGCTGTCCTTTGTCTTTAAAATTGATGAGTTTTGTCCTTAATGTTTGCAAATCTTGCACGTTATGTCCTTTAGGGCAAACCCAGTTAATTTTTTTTGTTAAATCTGGTCACCCAGGGGTATTTTAGTCTTTTTACACTGTTTACTTAGTATTATTAAAAAATAAAACAAAATAATTTTAGTTTTATTATTATTATTATTATTATAAGTGTGTATATACCGTATCTTTCTCCACCACCCTTCACCGCCACCTGCCGCCACCACCACCACCACCATCCCGCATAACCCACCTCCACCGCTTCAATAGTGCAACCCCACCATTACCACAGCTGTACCTACACCAAAACCACCCACACAACCCACCCACCACCGTCGATTCTCTCTCTCTCTCCTTCACCCACCACCGTCTCCACCATCACCACCCCCACTAAAACCCTAACCCCAACCTGCAACAACCCAAACCAGCAACAAACACCATTAAACCCACCACCCCCAAGAACCTGCAACCACCCAAATCAGCCCCCCTCCCCAACCAAAAAAAAAAAAAACCCGATTGGATCCTATCTAGATTCAGCCATCTCTTTTCCTAATGGGCCTGGATTTGCAGTTATAGGCCAAGTTTTACGATTTACGATCAATCAATCGAGTAATAAGTAACCTACATATATCGTCTGCGAGAACCCCAACGATCAGAAGCACGAAAACCTAAACCGCTACCGGAGCCACCGATTCGTCTAACACCCACCACCGATTCGCCAGAATCTCTGGAGGAGCTAATCGCCGGGATGGTGGTGGTGGCAGGTGAGAGAAAGGGGGAGAGAAAAGTCCAGTCAGACCATCGTCAGAACACCACAGCACCATCACCACCGCAGGTGAGAGAGACGAAGCGATTTACCCTGTACCTAACCCACCACCACCGCCGTGCCTTCACCACCGCACCTAACCCACCACCACCGCCGTGCCTTCACCACCGCACCTAACCCACCACCACTGTCGTGCCTTCACCAGCGCCGTGCCTTCACCATCTCAACCACCTGCATCTGCATCTGCTTGAGAGAGAGAGAAGAGATGAAAGTTATTTAATAATGTTTTGTTTATATATATATTGTTTTGTTTTTAAGTTGTACAAAATGATCCTTTAATAAAAGTTATTTACAAACTAGCCCCTGGAAAGCTCAAATGACAAGAATGTCCTCATGTGCCATGCACATGATCAGTTTTAACCAAAAAATCTAACTGGGTTTGCCCTAAAGGACATAACGTGCAAGATTTGCTAACATTAATGACAAAACTCATCAATTTTAAAGACAAAGGACAGCGCCTGCAATTTGGGACATACATAAAGGACAAAACTTGTAATTTACTCAAAAAAAATAAAAGGAAAGGAAAAAGGTAAAAAAGTAATATTAATTTGAACCTTGGAAATTTGGAAAGTCCGGTAATACGGTTCTGTAGTAAAACTTAAAAAATGGAATTTGAAAATCAATAAGTAACTTGAGGTAAGCCTTTAATTATTATTTTATCATTTCTTCTAAAAAGTTTGATACAATCTGCTTTATTAATTTTATAACCTGTGTTTTTGATAAATCCTTGTTTACTTGATAAAATAAATGATATTTAAACGCTTTATATCCTTAACTTCTATTAAAATGATCCCACCTCCTAGCCCAGTTGGGTATCCCCTTGTTGGTTAAGTTGGGCCGACTTCCTCCTTGGAGGTCGCCGGTTCGACTCCCGGCTGCGGCATTAGGGGGTGGGACGTCCCAATGATGGATCGTACCTACCGAGGCATGGTGCGGTCCTGAGGGCAACCCGGTTTTACCCAGCTGTTACCCCAGCGAGTCTCTCGTGTGGGGGCAGTATGGTTTCCGGGCTGAGGTCAGCTTGCGCACCGGCCGGGGCCCGATCGAACATCGCGTCCGTAAGAGCGGGGTTGACGGGGGAATGTCATCGACAGGACCCCGGTGACCAATTCGGTCCTGTACAGAGAAAGTCACATTCCAAAAAAAAACTTCTATTAAAATGTTATTGTCATTGCTTATTTTGATGTTAATTCATTTTAATGTAGTCATTGTGAATTTGTATATTAATTTGTATTAGTAAATTATTTTGAAAATTACATGAAAATAACAACTATTCTTATTTTCGGAAGGAACCCGCCGCGAAGCGCGGGGCTTCCTTACTAGTTATTGTACAACTAGCTTAAGACCCCGTGTGTTACACGGGTGGCCTAAAAAAATATATTATTTAACGGTGTTTTCATAAATCTTTTAATGAAAGGTTTGTTTCAGTATTAGTACTAAAGTAAATATAAAATTACACTTAATTAAAATAATGAATATGAAATGTGACTTGGACGTAATAGAAATGGCTTGATTTTTGGTGATTAATGAACTTTGGTCGTTTTTTTTTTCACGTGATACTCAATGTGACTTAGACGTTATAGCTTCGGCTCATCAGGTTTGTTTCTTTTTTTGATCCATTACATGACCAAGCCCATTTGCCACAGATCGGTGTCTATAGACCACAACCACCGTGGCGCGGAACCCATAACCCCACTGTACGTGTGTTATAACAATATGTGTACAAAGTAGACTAAACATGTACACACGGTTTGATCTCGACCCGAATTACAACATAACGTTCATAGACTGCCGCAACAAAAGAAAAAAAGTTGACATTTAAATGATTCAAAACGATAAATCATCAAATGTAATTATAAATAGGTGTGATGAAAAAGAATATAAATATAAATTTTAAAATGAAAAAAATGTTTTGCTATTTATGTAAATATTAAATTATAACGAACTGATAGTTATGTAAATTGAATCTTGACTTTGTTTATCAATAACTGATGCATAAAGGGGGTTGCCCAACTAACTTATCAAGTAATTCATGCAAAGAAATATTTATAAATTCACATAAACTTTAGGGTCTTCAGAATCATTGGCCATTTGAACCAACAGAGAGGTTGCCCATCTATTTGTCTTCCAAAAAAATGTCTCAATGTTCTCCTAAGCACCCCTGAATCGTGTTAGTTCTTCAAGGCTTCGGTTCTAAATCTACTAATAATGAACATTACAACAATCCAACAATCCAGTAGCCAAAGTGGATAATGCATCTAAAATCAATTGAAATAAACTAATAATGAACATTACAACATCTATGAAATCGTTTCTGTAATCATATTCACCAAATTCTACACTCATTTCTAGTTGACACAACTTTTAATTTGATCACAAAATAATAAAAAAGAAAGAGCAAAAAATCGGCGGAAATAAGCACATCAAAACTTAGATCGACAGAGGTATTGAATTTTCGACACGTGTGCGGATGTGTGAATCGAAATCTGTTCATTGATGCTTCGCCGTAAGACTGGTCGGAGGTATGAAATACCGACGTGAGTCTTAAGCAATGCGTTAATCAAAATTTAGACCGGTATTGGTGTCGAGTCACGTGACATATATACACATATATTGGAAGACATGTATGGGTGCTGATTTTGTAGTTTGATAATGAGTTCTCAACTGGACTTACCTTGAATGCATAAGCCTCTTAGAGTTAGGTTAGTCTATTAATTGAAAACTCTTAAGTATAATAAAAATAATAAAAAAAATGACTAAAAGACCAAACTGGGTAACCACCTTTAAAATTTTCCAACTGATAACTAAAATGAGTTGAGGTCAGAATGTCTCTTAATTAAAGTTTTTAAGTAATCTAAAGGCATAAAGTTTATCTAATAATTAAAATTAAGTTTGGAGATCATAGTGACCACATATAGAAATTTGGTTTTGAAATAGATTATAACTACTCGAACTACTTGTAGATTTTATAAATCAATATGATGCAGCCAAAATGCACCTCAATCCCAAATTATAAACCTTATATAGATGCACCGAGTACCAGGATAAGATAGCAGGGCGCCTGCAAAATGACATCTATATTCCCAAAACTCGAATCCTAAGACATCCAGTCCACCCTACACATACCCATGCCCAGCCAAATACAATTATAGCAGTAAAACTCACAACAATTATCAACCCAAAAAGCCTTGGTGTAACCACACACCCTCTCTTCATTCCAGTCTAGCACTTTTATCTCCTTAATCTACTTCAATTATAGTATATAAAATATATAAATCTCCTCTAATCAACAATATTACATTGAAAATAAAAGTGGGCAGCCGGTTAGTAACACATACCTGATCCCGAATCAAAACTCACGAAGCCGAAACCACATCTTCCTGTCAATCAATACGATCATTAGCTTCTTCAGCAAGCTTCTATTTATTCTTGTCAATTTCGTTCGCCACTTCCGCAGGAATATATTGCTTACCTGGGCAGTTACAGATAACAAAGATGCGGAAAAACAAACATTTGGACAAAAGTCACAAAACTGGCCAAACCTTAGGGACGAAAATGACATTTTACTCAATGTAATATGTTGATAACAACAAACATCAATATTTAGAAGCCTATCAAATAAAGATCAGGCTTCAATGGTAATCAGTTCCATGACCAAAAGGAAGCTTTAGAAAAACTTACGCAAAGGATCAAACGGGTGTTTGTTTTGGTGTATAGTATACTTCCTCTTCATGGTTACTTTTCTTTCCCGAGCGAATTGTTGTAATCTTTTCTACCTGCAAAAAATATATATAGTTTTAGGGTTTATGACACTAACAAAAAAACCCCAAAATAGATCATGATTTCTGGTTGAGTTGACAAAGGCTGTGGAGAAAAAATGAATCATAAAACCTAACATGTCGTCTTAAAACAGAACAAATTATACCATAACACAACAACATATATACGGTTTAGGGTTTATTATAGTACACGGGTTGTATAAAGAAAATATTTCTTATAATTGAAACTACATTCCATGATCTTGAAAGACGACGGCCATTGGCCATGCAGTGGCAAATCCTACCCGCCCGCATTACCCACATGGTGGCGGCATCATTCTGGTGCCAGTTCGAACCCAGGGAAGGTACACGCATGGGTGCCCCGTCCCCCTTAGTCTCTAGAAAATAGGTTAACCAAATCATTTGGTTTTGGTTCGATTCACTTTAGTTGATTAATTTAATTTGGTCAAGGTTTGGTCATTTGGTTTCTCCACCCAGCCCTACATGGACCCACCAACCATAGTTTATACATGAACATTCAAGTTTACTATTTAAAGTAATTAATGACTTAAAGTTGAGTATCTTTCATGCTAAGATCACACATCTAAGTAATTTCACCTTTGTGAGTATGTGACTGTTGAATCCAATTTCCTTCACCAAGAAGTTTAACAAAACTCTGATAATAAAGAAAAATATAAAAATAGAGACACTTAAATACGCTAACATATGAAACAGGCTCATAATCTGAGACATGATGCCGTTTTTACATAGACACACTTATCTGGAGCAGTCCATTTAAGTTGAAGCTGGTGCCTGGTCGTCATCATCACAGATCACCGTCAAGCCTCTTGATATGGCAATCACCAGGATATGTGCATAAAAAACAAAAAGAATTAATCATTCATGACGTAAGAAAACTATAACTATATGGCCATAAGGGAATTACTTCTGAGTTTCAATTTCACAGCAACAAAACCAACTCAAATTGAGGTAATTAAACTATCATTTAATTTGTTAAATCCTCCAATAAAAGGAAATAGCATATTAATATGTTAATTTTCTTTATAAAATATGATTTAGGTTAATTTAAAATACACTTTCGGTAACTTTCATCCAGTTTGACCCACTTAAATTTTTGGCTAATATAGTTAATTTTACTAGCTTGACCAGTTGAAAGTAAAACATAACAGCACATTCATCTTTCATCCAGTTTGGCCCACTTAAATTTTTGGCTAATATAGTTAATTTTACCAGCTTGACCAGTTGAAAGTAAAACATAACAGCACATTCATAAGTTAACGGGTCAACATAAGATCAGCAAAGTGTTATGCACTTTGTATGTCAAGACCAAACTAAATAGCAAATAACTTCTTATTTTATTTCATTGAATTTTCTTAAGAAACTGTACTAAATCCAAAATCAAATAGGTGATTGTAGTCTTTTTGCTAGGATAGAAGACAATGCTATTTAAAGTTGAGTTATAGCCCTAATTACAAACAATACTGATCCAATTAAGAAATCAAAAAATAAATAAGTAATGAAACGATAGCCATTTAAAAATATGATTCGTTACCTTGAAGATACAAAGCAACTTTGATGATGTTTAAATCGAATAGAAAATGAAAACGTGCGGCTGGTGGTTGCGGTTAAGTGGTTGAGGCCTGGTCGGCAACTTGCGGCGTGCGACGATAGTGAGGGCGGCATATGGTGGTGCGACTGAAATGGTACAAAAAATTCATCCCAGCAAGCTGCTAATGCCAACTCAAAGAAGATACAACCATTTTACCAAAAACATCATTGAAACCTAGATCGAGCATCATGCCATTGGATCGTGATATTGAATGTGTTCATCCGACCTTTTACTTCCTTTCTGCAAATATAGCAAACCACAACACTTGTATATGCAGAACAACCTTGGAGCTGTATTTGACTAACAATATTAGACCCACAACTACTTGATAACCCACTTTTTCTGCACACCAACCATCAATGGACTCAATAGTTACCTTGTCTTGTGTTTTTCAATATGTTCAAAGTTTCAACTCATGAATTACCACTAATAAAACATGCTTATACTAATAGCAGCCATAAGTTTAGGTAATCTTCATTTATGTTTCATAATCCAAACTAGCTTTTGCATTAAACCCAATGATAATGCATGTCCAACACGATGATAAACAGAAACAACCAAATTACAAAATCAGTTAAACAACCAGATCCATTTAAAATACCTCCTTGACTTCACAAAAAAATAAACTGATGATGCCTTATATCCATCCCACTCTATAGATATAAACACAAAGGGATAACTAAAATATATTGAAAAACACGCCCAAAATATTACCTTTCCAACAGTGTCGGCTCTGCAATTAATACACGGTTAAGAAAACGGAGTTCCATTGTTCCAAACCAGCTCATCATTTACAGGAAGCTGAAGGAGACAAATCAAACAGTTCCATTTTTATCAAGCTCATTGGCAGCTATAGTATAAGCTACATAAGGTAGGAATAACTTACAGTTCAAAATATACAAAATTGAATGTAATAAACTTTAGTAAAATAATTTATAACATAAAAGGATATGTTGCTCAAAGAATTTAACAGAGAGAAAAAAAAAGAACATTAGAGACCCTTGATACTTGACCTTGAGCAAGATGAACAAAATCATCGTTAATTCAAGTAATTCAATTACATTATTACTCGTATGAAGAGTTATGGTTCCATTAGGCAACCAAGGAAGAAGCTCATTTGCAAAAGTCATAATCTCAAAAAATTACACACAAAAAGAATCAAATTATTTAACCAATCCATGGGTACAAAGCTCGTCCTGCTGATCAGGAGATGCTGCAAATACCTTAGAAACTCGAGTCAAACAAACTGAAGCATACGCCAAAACCTGTAAATATAATATTTTAATAAAAAAAAAGTCATTTAACCATCCTTAGGCAGCTAAAGGTAAATTTTGTAGTACTCACCTTAGCATCATGGTAATGGTATTGAAAAAGATTAGTCAATACACGAATAGCATCCATAACAAAATCACCAGCATCAGATGGAAGTTTCTTGCACATGTTTTGACCAACCCAACCATTAAACCCGCAAACCGCCAAAACCAAACCATGAACCGAACCGTTAAAGCATTCAAATGATTGCTAAAACCTTTGTCATATTTATGATTTCAAAAGTAAAACCATTCATGAAATAAAAAAACTTAGAACAGATAAAGAAAGAGCCATTCAAGTAAGACACGAAAATAATAACTATCCCAGCTATAAAACCATCAATATCCTAAACAAAAGCTCAAATTTGACCTAGTAATTTGTAAGAACAAATAACCCAAATTGAAAGTAAAATAATCAATAAAAATTATGGAAAACTTACCACTGTACTAAAGAATGTAAGCATCTTTGTAACTTTTGAGAAGAACCCAACAAAAACATCAAATCTTTAAAGAAAAAACACAAAGTGATTATCCAAAAAAATACATGTCTATATTGAAAGAAAGGTAAACTTACATGGGTAACGTGCAGTGACAGAAGCAATGTAGATCATTCGACAGGCATAATCCAAAAAATCAAAGTGAGAAGAAACCTAAAGTAGCATTTGAAAACCCTTTTCTTCTGATGTAGGTCTGCACGAATCATGAAAGAAAGTTAGATTTGGAGCATTAAAGATCAAGAAAAAAACATATATGTTTCTTAGTTCCATGTAATTGCAATTTTACAGCCCAATTTATTAATTTAACATAATATCAACCATCCCAAGAATAGAAGAATCATACTCCAAAAGAGACCTAAAAGCATATGAACTACCTTCCTCAAAACTAAAAAAATCCATCTTTCACATGTATCTTGAAAAAAAGTTAATTGGCTTTAATCAAACTGTAACACCTCGTAAAATCACGTCCAATAAAGTATTGACACGTGTAATAAACCCTAATAAAGTCAAACCTTGAATATAAGGGACTAATTTTTCGAAAAATCGAAAAACATTAACCATGAAAGAACTGGAAGTATTATCATACCTAAAATAAGTTTCTAAATAACCTTTTACGGTCTTATATTCACAAATGAGCCACTTGTTAATCAAGTGTAGCCGTTTATGTAATTAATTGAAAGTTTGCGCAGAAAAGGGTTAAAAGCGTCAACATGTTAATTCTTACCTCTGAGTGACCTTTTAACAAACCGAGAGCCTCATGATATTTGATTATACTCTCGGGAATGCCAATCATTGGCCATCCAAGGCTTTTATGCCTAAAAGTGAAATTACGCGCAACTTTGCAAGTATAAGGGACTAGAAGTGTCAACATGTTTAATTATACCTCTGAATGACCTTTTATCAAGCCCGAAGCATTATAATGTTTAATAATACTTTCACGAATGCCTAATATGGTTTAGATAAGGCTTCAATGCTATTAAATGATGAGATGTGCAAGTTTGCGCAATAGAGGGACCTAAAGCGTCAAACTGCAAAAGTATGTCGATTCGTATGTTATCGGACCTTCCAGAATATAACCATGAGTTATACATACCCTATTTATCCTTTATATAGCTTAGATATAGGCTTAGAGGTGTTTGGTGCGCAAAAATAAACTTTTAAGTCATACAGGGACTAAAAGTGTCAAAAAGCGCACAAGTTTGCGTTTACGCGCATATCTTACATTCTGAGTATCCCCGTACACCCAAAAATTTATGTAAGCACTAAAATATTTTATTTTAGTGTTTGGCTTGATAAAATTCCATTCATCGCGTCGTTTGAATTGTTTTTCGCGTCCGTCCGTGTTTCGTCGTAATTAGCTGAACAACGAGACCGTACGACCAAACGAACCGACATCCGGCATATTTTTGAGCATGTTTCATGTTCCCCATACTTAGACATCATTGTAGAGCCTTAAAAATGGTTTAACGGGCCTTGGATGTGTCGGAAATGGCATTTGGAAGTGCAGGGGCTAAAGCTGTCAACAAGTGAAAGTTTCTGAGTGCAGACCAGGTCCTTACGGACCGTATGCTATGGACCTAACGGTCCGTAAGCAGGTCCCAGATGCAGCAACTCGGAAAAATGGCTGTTCAGCCCATGTAACGACTTATATGGCCCTTAAACACTTCCAAGAGCCGCCTAAACTATTTCTTAGGCCTTAGGGACACTTGTTAATCATCAGGGATCATGTATAGCATGATTTGTCATGATCTTAATGGATCAAAATCACTATAAAAAGGCCCTTTGGTTGCAACTTTGTGAACATTCATTCCATCTGCTTTCTTGGAGCTTCCTGGAGCATAAGAGCAGACCCAAGCCATTTTTAATAGTGCATTAGACTTTGGTAAGTACCCTTAACCTTCCTTAATTGAGTTTTTACTTAGTTTTAGCTTAAAAGTCAAACCGTCGTAATTACCGTTTGACTTAGCGATTAATCATTAATGGTCCAGTGATTAGTCGAATTGAAGGTAGTTATAAGTTGGTAATTATGTGGGTAATAAACCCTTAAACGGGCACCCTCAGATTCCCACTCTAACTAGATCAAATGTCGGGTCAAAATTGTTTAGAAAAAGTCAACAGAAGCTTAATTTGCAAATTAACATGTAATTAGCAATGTAGAAGGCATGTAACCTATTTTATCACTCATATAACTTAGTAATAAGTATAAGTACTGATCTAAGCTTGTTTGATCCGACAATTTTCTGTTTAGACCCGGTTCGTAACCGAAAGTCGCAAAACTTTGACTTTTGCTTTGACTTCAGTTCTGACCCGAATTAGATAGATTTAGAAATGCCTTAGGGCTTCCTTAGGACCAGGTTACATGTTGGTATAACCCTCTGTGCTTGGTTCGTTGATTGCCCCATTCGTTTACACATTTCCGTTAATTGCCTAATGTTGACCAATATGCCCTTTTGACCATAAAACGAGAATTTTGGAAATGTGAAAGGACAATAATCATTATTACTTATTTATAAAGTTGTCCCTAAATTTTCACATCAGTTGGAGGTCTAGATTAGGAGTTATGCTCATTAGCGTAATTTAACGCCTTTTAGTAATTAAACGGCGCAATTCGCATAAAGGCTATCTAAACCCAATTTTTGACACAAAACCTTTTACCCACTGATGTAATATAATATTTTGAGATTTTTAAAGATTTTTAATTATTTTTAAACTGATCATAACCTAAGGCTATAGCCTTGATTCGGTAAATACCGATTATACCCTTTTTGGTTATAAAATGAGTTCTACATAGTATTTTGACACCAATCCAATTGCTACTGATTTTATATAATAAATAAAGTATTTTGAACTTTATAACCTGGTCAGAAAACTCAGATTTCCTGTATAACCCGGAAATCGCTTAAAACGGCTTTTTACGCGTATTAAACACATAGTTTGGGTTTAAAACCACTTTGTCACATAAGACTTATTACCAACTGATATAACCTATTAAACTAAGTTATTTTACTGATGTATTCGGACCCGAATCTCAGAATTTCAATTAACCTCTTTTATAATCTTTAAAATGACCAAAATACCCATACGGGGCTTAAATTGTGATTAAACTCGCTTTGGGCATAATGGAAGGTATCCTACTGATATCACAACATATTTAAGGCATATTAACTTAGGAAACCTGTATATGACTCTTTTGGTTATTCGTTACGCACTTGTCGCGTTCGGATCGGCTTATGTAACTAGTTTACATATATTAGCCGAAACGGATCAAACAATATCATTTTTGTCTCAAAATCCAGAGTGTGTTTAAGTTACCCATATTAAACAAGCATACAAGCTTGTCGGGTCAAAACCACATTCTAAACCGGTCTTCGCTTATCATGCGTTTGAACCGTATCTTCCTTTGAAAACTAACCGGTCTAAGTCAAGGCTTAATTAAAGACCCGTTAGGATTCTAATAGGTTATTAAAAACCTTTGTTCCATATTAGGAGCCCAGTAAAAGCTATCTGTACTTGCTGAATTGATATACGGCTGGGATTGAATTTATATTTAGCTTAGGTAAATACTTTTAACTTATTTTCCCTATACGAGCTTGGGGTACGGTATATAAAATACCGCTTGGTCGGGCATTAAATCTTCCATCCTATGGTGGTTAATTGATATTGATCGGCCCGTTTAAATTGTTTTGTTTGCTTAAAGCCTTTGGGAGGTTAATGACCATGTCCCGGATATCCTTGGCATCATTTTACGAAATGGCCACGACCTAAGCGCGGGGTGTAGGCGTACACCCGTCAGTGCCAAAATAAATAATGTGGTGTGTCTATTGATCTTTAACCCGGCACGATCCGGGCTACTGAACGCATAAGAAACATGTAATTCTTTTACGAGATTATATATTTAAATAATTATCCCAAGTTATAAAGAGTTTGTGCCACGTGCATTCAAATCAATTTTATAAAACTTTTCAAAATGAGTCAGTTGATAGTATTTACCAGTGTAAACTGACGTATTTTCCAAAAAGGCTAAATGCAGGTACTATACGTAATAGGCTGGCTACTCCAGGCATCAATAATCAAGTCTCGCAAGCTTTAGATGTTAAAGTCTGTTGAACAGTGTTATCTTTCTATTTTAGATCCGCCTGTGGATCTTTTACTTCTCGTTGTAATACTTGATATTACTTTATATTCGGATTGTAATATATTTATCTTTTGCTTCCGCTGTGCATTTATATTTGTTTTGTTTGACTATGATGATATCAACTACGTCACGATACTCCCCACCGGGCCCACCGGTAATACGTAGAAATATCGGGGTGTGACAGGTTGGTATCAGAGCCAACACTGAGTGAATTAAACACTAGCCTTTTATGTTTAATCTCAGTTACACGATTGCACATTTTTATTCTGAGTCTAGACTTAACATAGGAATACCCTTATCTCTATTCGGAGAATTTTTGCTTTAAATTTTATATTCTAATACGTCGCTAAGCAAAGAAGCTGTAGTGGAATTTCTCCCCAATTGGAGCCTAG
Source organism: Helianthus tuberosus (assembly GCA_030545235.1). Lineage (NCBI taxonomy): Eukaryota > Viridiplantae > Streptophyta > Magnoliopsida > Asterales > Asteraceae > Helianthus > Helianthus tuberosus. Next base: position 26,992,387 of record CM060447.1, read on the forward strand.
GGAAGGCCGAGCTTCGTGCTGCGACTAGGATGAAACGTGCATCCAGGGAGAAAACATTCAGAAATAAAATAAAGAAGAAAGCTCCTTCTGCTAAAGATCATTTCTTTAATAGTCCTTATAAGGACATATTTATCCTTCAGTCCCTTTGAGGACAACATTATTCCTTTCAAGTCCCATTTAGGGTAAACCTGAACTCTTTTAAATTTGATAGTGGAATGATTAAATTTAAATTTTCATTCTAAACATGAAATATGAAATAAATGAAAAATAACATTTCTTTTACAAGATCTACCATTATAATAAGATGGCAAAATCTAAAAAGGGACAAGACCTAGCTCATGTGTCGTTTTAAGACAGGGCCAAGATGGTAGTTCCACAATTAGATTCAGATCCTTGTTTACATCTCAATTTAGGATTGTTCTGCGTTAAATATTAAAAGAATCTTAAAGGTAAAACCTAGCCTAAATGTCAATGCAGACATGGCCAAAATGGTAAAACCTAGCCTAAATGTCAATGCAGACATGGCCAAGATGGTAAAACCTAGCCTAAATGTCATTGCAGACATGGCCAAGACGGTAAAACCTATCCAAAAGATTCCAATCCCTGTTAACATCTGTAAGTATGTTAACATTTTTAGCAAACTGTGAATCGTTAAAGTCACACAGGCCATCTTTTAAAAAGGGGGTTAATCTAAATTCCCTTATTTGAAATAATCATTCCTTAAGGGTGAAGTGCCCAAGGGCTATAATTAACGTCCTCTGAGACTAAAGACAGTGGTAGCCTACAACTCCCTGTCAAGAAAATGTAATGAACTCTGATTCAAACCTTAATGCCTCGATTCTCTGAAATCATGGCTTATATCATCCTATAAGATGATCATATTATAAACATCCCTTAGAAGGGAAGTGCCTACGGACTATAGTTAATGTCCTCTGAGACTAAAGACAGTGGTAGCCTACAACTCCCTGTCAAGAAAAGGTAATGAACTTTGATTCAAACCTTAATGCCTCGATTCTCTGAAATCATGGCTTATAAATTAAACTTGTCCACGTGACTAGGCCTTTGGTGCTATTACTAACTTATAAATTAGGATTTATGATAAAAATCCTGAATAAAATAAATATCTTTCCTTTCCTGCCAGTATACATATTAAAAAGAATCTAAAAGGTACGACCTAGCCTGTATGTCATTCCAGACGAGGCCAAGATGGTAGAACCTATTCAAAGGATTCAAATCCTTGTAACATTGTAAATATGTTAACACTCCTGGCAACAGTGATGCGATAAAATCACACTTGTCATCTTTATATTAGGAAACTTTTTCCAAACCCCCTTGTTTAGCCTAATGATCAATAGGAATCATGGCTAATAAACGTCGAACATGATGTATACATCAAAACATCCATTTAAGATGTATGCCTGCGGGCAAAGATGTAATTATGACAAAGATAGTTTCCTTTCATAACTTCCTACCAAAAGGCAATGAACTATGAAATTTATCCGACCCAAAGGATCATTGATTATGTTTTAAAATTTTCCTAGTGACAAGGTATCTATGCCATTAAAAAGCCCTTTGGAACAAGCCCTTGTGCTATATATAAAATGTCAGTACGACATTGACAGTCGTGACTTATGTCCCCTATCTAATAAATATGAAGGCTCATATTCCGTTTACTCGCCAGGGATGGTTTATTTAAAAACCTAGGCAAAACATAATCAAATAAATTAAATACTATCTATTGGCCTATATGGTTTATTTACACCATGGCTAATTAATCATCAAATTCGACAATTCACTATATAATTAAACAAATTATTACTACTTGGTCGGTAGCCTTCAAAGCTTCACCATGGCTGACTCCTCTGAAGCTCACAATTATCCAGTTGATCAGAATGATAATGCAAGACTGAACTTAACGGGCACCGAGTTACAGGCTATAATAGATACAGCCGTAAACAAAGCCGTTGACCGTTCCAGGAGATACTGAATATGGAGTGCCTAAACCCTTGCTAAATTTGGTATTTAATACCAAAGCTTCGAGTATGGAAAACTCAGAAGAAACAAACAACAGTCGCGATGCTAGAGATGCGAAAAATGTTAATAATGAATCCAATGTGAACCTCAAATGTTAGCGGCGTAAATCTCCAGAACTGTGATTAACGCAACTGTTAGAAAGGCTATGAGAAAAGTCATGAAAAGGCTTGAGAAGCCGAATGATGTTCGCTTTAAAACACATGTCGCTGCTCATAAGAAGAGCTATATTCATACTTCAAATGCGAAGAATAATCCAAACAAAATCATATGTGGCAAGAAGCCCCTTTCCTCTTAGGATATACTTAAAAGTACTTCGTCTCTTAGAAGTCAAGAGACTTCAATAGTAAAAAGGGGCCATCGATTTCAGGAAATTGTTGGATGTAGTAGAAACCATTAGGTATATCAGTGGTTATGCTGGAAAGGACATGGTAAGGTATACATCACAGCCATTCAATAACAATACTCTTAATTAGTGAGGACATTATTGAAGTCCACAAGAAAGATCCCCTTATGCAATATGGGACGGTCCAAGTTTTTAAGGACCTTAGCAGAAAAACCTATTATCCACATCACAAAATGGAAAAAAGATGAAATAAGAATTTTCTGACTCTCGCCATAAAAGTTCTAGACTGTCGACAGTATGTCGCAAATTTTAATTCATTGGCTGAGATAGTACCCTATTCAATTTACCCAAAATCTAAGCTTAATGCAAATGATTATCAGTGGTTAGCATCGGCGATAAGAGGGCACATTAAGGTTTCAAAGCCTGCTTGTTATAAATCCATTATGGATCTACTTCAGCTACTCACGTTAAATAGATTAAGAAACGACCAGTCAAAGCTGAGACTGCCCTGAATTTGTCATAGATTTTGCAGCTAAGTTTAAAAGGATTAAGAATGGAGGCGCTTAACCCTCCTGATGTATGAATAGAGGCAGTTCACATTGATAATGACACTAGATAAATCCCTTATTGTGATTTATGTGCTAAGAGTTACGTTTGGGTTCAGGTGCTGCTAAGTCTCTCATAAGACCATAAGCTTAGCAAACTTTTAGAAATTTTTCCCCTAAGAAACCCAGATATTAAGTATAAGGTAAAACTCATAGGCAAATCATAAGAACCATTTCTTCTGTTCTTGTCAAAAACCTTCAGTCATAGAAATTTTTAAGTATCCTCTCGAGAGAGGAAGTGCGTCAGCATTTAGAGTTGATATCTCTTTGATCTCTAACGATTGCGAATACCAAACGGTATGATAAAAAGCGCCATATGAGGATTGGTATATCTTAATATGTTCCATAGATTGCTTCCATGCCTGATCAGTATGGAGGTTTAATGCATGGGACCACAAAGATATTCCGATGGTCATAGAGTACTAAAGTCAGCTAATGGTATTCAAAGGAGATATCCAGAATGGAATTGTCCAAGTAAATGTTCCAGATCAAGGAGTTTGTGGACTCGTAACATAAATGTGTCACTTAATTGACACAAGCAATGATGGATGAATTGGAGCCTGAGATTTGTAAAAATCTCTGTAACCTCCTTGTATCTTGATTATCTAAGATTACCCTGTTTACCCCTGAGAGGCAGGAAGAGTTAAGGTTTATATCCCATTTAAGGCTGTATTATTATGAAATCTCCAAGACGGCTAGTACCATCATTGGAGAAATCGAAACCCTGATTAACTAAGTTTTAAAATAGAGGGTTCATTTAGCCTAACTCAATATCCTGAGAGTTCGGTATAGATAATTATGAAAGACGGTTCATTTTGCTTATGCATTGTTTACCGCAACCCTAATTAGGCAACGATTAAGAATCGCCATCAGCTGCCCAGGATCGTCGATTTGTTCGACTAACTGTAAGGATTAGCTACTCCTTAAGATTAGTTTTGAGCAATGGTTGGAATAACCATCTCACCTGAAGATAAGCTTTTCTATAATAGTTGTTTTATAAGTATCAATGTGGCTCCTTTAGAGACCTTGTATAGATGAAATATCAAAGCATCCGTTGGATGGACGAGACTTTGGGAAGTCCACTTATCAGGATCTGAACGTTGCATTGGAAACAACGAATAAGATCATACAAATCCCAAATCATCTGTAAGTTTCCGGTATCCGGCAGAAAATCAAGAATTAATGAAAGTAGTGTAACACCTCGAAAATTTACGTCCAATAATGTATTGACACGTGTCATAAGCTTTGAATATGTGAAAACAAACTTTAGAGGGACTAAAGTTGACAAACGGTGAAACTATGTAAATTCAAGGGTTCAAAGTGTCAACAATGGATAAATAGACTCTATAATAACCCTACATAATGTTTATAACCTTAAACGGATGGATCATGAATCATACGAAGCGGAAAAATGCACGAAAGTGAGGAATTACAAACTATAGGGACTAAAAGTGTCAACATGTTGAATTTATACCTCTGGGTGAACTTTTGGCAGCCCCGAAGCTTTGTAATGCTATAATATACTCACTAGAATACGTGGTAAAAATTTCATGAAGTTTCGTTATCGTATGAGAAAGTTATGGCCAAAACCGTACTTGAGGGGCTAAAAGCGTCAACGTCGAATTTCATGGCTTTTCGGGTGAGCGCAAAGTTATCCGAGGACATTACCATGTTGGTAAATGTCCCAAGGTTCTTAAAAACCAAGTTTGGGGGTTTACGAGTCAAAATAAATAGCCGAAACCTCGCGTGCAAAGACAGGGACCAAAGCTGCCATTTTTAATTAAAGTTTGGCAGCCCCATGTGCAGAATTGCGACCAGCTGCTGTTTAAGTCCGATTTTTGAGTGCTTGACAGCTGGTATCACCTCTAAAACTCACCAATCAGCCCTCATGCATGTTGGGACACCTGTTGCACTCTTGTAACATCTGAATTCACCATAAATTAGATCAAAAGCTCTCATTTTTGAGGCACTTGCATTGTGATCAAGAACACCCACAACTTGCAAAACTCTCAAGGCAACTTCTGGAGCATTTCTGAACGACAAGGCAGCCTCTAAGTGTTAACTAAGCTTCATTAGGACCTTTGTAAGCTTCCATATCAGTTTATAATTCGTTCTTGCTTTGATTATTAGTTAAAAGTCAAACCGTTGTTCATATAGTTTGACTTTTCGATTAAACGAGTTTGGCTCTGTCATTTCTCAATTGAAACCACTGATATGTTGGTATTTATGTGGGAAACAAACCCTCCAAAGGGTATTCTCTGATTCCCACTCTAAGCATGCTATTTGTCGAGTCAAAGATGTTCTTAAAAAGTCAACAGAAATCGTTTTTGCGAAATATAGCATAAATGGTAATGTAGATGACATGCAATCAGTTTGATCATCAAAAATAACTTATAATGAATATAAGAATGTTTTTTTTTCATAATCAACTCGACAATCTTTAGTATAAACTCGGATCGGAACCGAAAGTCTTATAAAACGACTTTTTCGTAGACTATCGATTCGGATCCGTGCATGCATGTTTGAGATCTGTATTGGAGTGTATTTTTGACCATTTTTATTTATGTATAACTTTCTGGAATTTTTACATCTTGAGTCTATGCTTAACCGATTCATATGCGTGTTTCCGATTATGCTTAAAAGTTGACTATTTTGCCCTTTTTGATATAAAACGTGATTTTTGGAAAAGTGAAAGAGTAGAAATCTTTATTATTAATTTATAAACTTGCACCGAAAATTTGAGATCAGTTGGTGGTCCAGATTTTGAGTTATGGCCGATAGCGTAAAACTATATCTTTATGTTAAATAAACGGCGCATTTAGCGTATAACCTATTTCAGGCCACTTTTCGATATAAAACTTTTTACCCACTGATGTTATATAATATTCTGGGATTTTTGAAGATTTTTATTTAATTTTTGGCTGATCGGATCATACGTCGCTAAGTCGATTCGGTTAATGCCGGTTTTGACCGTTTAAGCCATAAAATGAGTTTTATACATTCTTTTGACCCCAAACCTTTTTCTACTGATTTTATTTGTTAAATAAATTATTTTGGGCATTCTGGAAATATAAAAATCTCAGCCTTCTTTTAAAAACCCGGAAACGGCTCTAAATCGCATTTTTAGCGTTTTTAACGCATTGTAAGCGTTATACTCATATTAAACATATAAGACTCATACCTACTGATGTATTTAGCATATTTTCATATAATAACAGTAAGTATAAGATTTTGAACTCAGATTTCCAGTTTTGACGTTTTTTTTAGCCCTTGTGAAATTACCAAAATGCCCCTAGGGTGTATAGTTTGGTTTTAAATGATAAGTTTTGTATATGGGTCATACCCTACTGTTATAATAAGATAAGTTAAGTATATTTTCTGTATAAATCAGACCCATAACTCAGATTTACAATTAAACTCTTTTACAACCTTTTAAATGACCAAAATGCCCTTATAAGGCATAAATTGATTTTTAATCCGTTCCGGGCAAAATAGAAAATAACTTACTGATATTATAACATATTTAGAGCATATTATCTCAGGAAACTTGCATATGACTCCTTTGGTTACCCGTAACGCCCTTTTAGCGCTCGGTTCGGTTTATGTAACTAGTTTGCATAAATTGGCCGAAACGGGTCAAACATTATCCTTTTTGTCTCAAAATCCAGAATGTGTTTAGTAAACCCATATTATACAAGTCTTCAAACTTGTCGGGTCAAATTCACATTCCATCCGGTCTTCGCTTAATCGTGCGTGAACCGTATCGTCATTTAAAACTAACCGGTCTAGGCTTAAGCTTAAATAAAGACCCGTTAGAAAGCTAATAGGTTATTATAAACCTTTGTTCCAGATTAGGAGCACCAGTAAAAGATACTTGTATTTTCTTGATTGTGATTGATACTATACGCAGGTAAATACTCTTTGGCTTATTTTCCCTATACGGGCTTGGGTTACGGTATATAGAATACCGCTTGATCGAGCGTTAAATCCTACACCCTTGGGTGTTTAGTTTGAATAATTTGTGCGGCTCGTTTAAACAGTCTTGCTTACTTTAAGCCTTTGGGGGGTTAATGACCATGTCCCGGATATCCTTGGCATCATCTTACGAGATGGCCACGACCAGAGCACGGGGTGTAGGCGTGCACCCGTCAGTGTATAACTCGCTTATGTGGTGTGTCCATTGATCTTTAGCCCGGACTAGATCCGGGCCACTGAACGCAAGTAACATGTAATTCGTTCACATGATTATTATTTTAAATAATTGACCCAAGTTAATAAAAATGTTTTGTGCCTTGTGCATTTAAATCAATTTTCAACCTTTTCAAAATGAGTCAGTCGAATTGTATTTACCAGTGTAAACTGACGTATTTTTCCCAAAAGATTAAGTGCAGGTGCTATACGAAATAGGCTGGCAGGCTTCTAGAGCGTCCACATTAAGTCACGCAGCTTGGGCGACATTAAACTGTTGAACAATTATCCTATTTTATTTTTCGATCCGCCTGTGGATCCGTTTCGACTACTTGTGATAATTAATATTACATTTCTATTTAAAGTTGAAACGAATCTATCTTTTGCTTCCGCTGTGCATTATTATATTGTGTTGTTTGTCTATGATGATACCAACTACGTCACGATACCCCCACCGGGCCCACCGGTGACACGTGGAAATTAGGGGTGTGACAGGTTGGTATCAGAGCCAACTCTGAGTGAATTAAACACTAGTCTATTGTGTTTAATCTCAGTTACACAATTGCACGTTCCTCGATTCTGAGTCTAGACTTAACATAGGAATACTCTCGTCCCTATTCGGAGGATTTTTACTTTCAATTATATATTTTAATATGTCGCCAAGCAAAGAAGCCGTAGTGGAAATTCTCCCCATTGAAGCCTAGGAAAGGCCGAGCTTCGTGTTGCGACTAGGATTAACGTACGAGCAAGGAGAGGACATTCAGAACTGAATTAAAAAAGAAACTCCTTTTGTTGAAGTTCGTTTCCTTAATAAGTCCTTATAAGGGCATTTTTGTTTTTAGTCCCATTTGAGGACAACATCATTTCTTTTAAGTCCCTTTTAGGGCAAATCAGTATTTTATTGGAATGCTTTATCAAAAATTTCATTTGTTCAATATATATGAATATAATATATGAAACAAATTAAAATAACATTCCTCTTATAAGATCTACCATTATAATAAAATGGCAAAATCTAAAAGGACAAGACCTAGCCTCGTGTCATATTAAGACCCGGCCAAGATGGCAGTTCCTCAATTTAGATTTAAATCCTTATTAACATTTCAATTTAAAATTTGTTCTGCGTTAATTATAAATAAGAATCTTAAGAGTGAAACCTAGCCTTCGGGTCATCATAAGGCCGGGCCATGATGGTAAGACCTGTTTAAAGGATTCGAATCCCTGCTAACATCTGAGAACATGATAACATTCATGGCAGACGTGATTCATTAAAAATCACACACGTCATTCTTATATATGGATTCTTTAAAAGATCCCTAACCCAACTTAATGATCTCTGAATCATGGGTTAGATCATCAATTAAGATGTCCATATTTTGACCATACATTGGTAATATAATGCCTATGGGCCTTGCTCATTTTTGCATGAGTCAACAGACACTGACATTGTAATCTTTATGATTCCTTGTCTAAGGTGGTGAGCTATGCTCAAGCCTAATAGTCTATATGATCAATGCGATCATGACTAATATAATATAACATTCTAGTGATGTTTTGCCTACGGGCTATACTTTATAACTTTGTCAATACGACAATGACAGTTGTAACCATTATGGTTCCTGCCTAAGGTGGTGGGCTATGCCCAAGCCTCATGATCAATATGATCAATACTATCATGACTACTATCATCAGTGTAATGATTATGATTTTCTTAAAACATCGTTTTGCAATTGATTTGCCTACGGGCCATATAGTATCATCAATTATAACAACGACAGTGGTAGCAATGACTCCCCGTCCGAAAAAGGGTAATGAACTTTGATTCAACCCTAAATGCCTCGATTCTTTGAAATCATGGCTTATAAACTTGTCTACGCAACTAGGCCATTCGTGCTATTATTAAATTGTAAATTTGGATTTATGATAAATAAATATCATTCTTTCCTAACAGTATTAAAAGTACAACATAGCCTATATGTCATTCCAGACGAGGCCAAGGTGGTAGAACCTATTCAAAGGATTCAAATCCTTGTGACATTGTAAATATGTTAACACTCCCGACAACAGTGATGCGATAAAATCACGCTTGTCATCTTTATAGTAGGAAAATTTTCCAAACCCCTTATTTAGTCTAAATGATCAATAGGAATCATGGCTAATAAACGTCAAACATGATGTACACATCTAAACATCCATCTGGGATGTATACCTACGGGCAAAGATGTATACATGAAAAAGATAGTTTATTTCATAACTTCTTGTCAAGGCAATGAATTGTGAAATTTACAATTCCAAAGGAATCATTGATTATGTTTTTAAAAAATTTCCCTAATAACAAGGCATCTGTGCCATCGAAAAGTCCTTGGGAACAAGCCGTTGTGCTATATAAGATGTCAGTATGACATTGACAGTCGTGACTTATATCCCCTGTCTAGTAAATATGAAGGATTATATTCCGTTTAAACGCCAAAGATGGTTATTTATAAACTTAGGCAAAACATAATCAAATAAATTAAATACTATCTGTTGGCCCATATGGTTTATTCGCACCATGGCTACTAAATTATCAAGTTCGACAATTCGCCATATGATTAAACCAATTATTACTACTTGGTTTGTAGCCTTCCAAGCTTCACCATGGCTGACTCCTCTGAAGCTCACAATCATCCAGTTAATCAGAAGGATGATGCAGGACTGAAATTAATAAGCACCGGGTTACAGGCTATGATCAAAATAGCCGTAAACAACACTGTGGACCGTGTGTTGAAGGATCTTAAGCGAAAGTGCGATAATACCCCAAATAAGGGTTACAAAAAGGGTAAGACCGGTTCAAGCCATAGCCAGTCCAAACCAAAGGAGGCAAAACCCAAATGTAAAACCTGCAAAAGAAGACACTGGGGACAATGTCGATCAAGTCAGAAGATAAAACAATGTGGCATCTGTAAAAGAACTGGTCACCAGTCCCACGAATGTAGGGACATAGAGAATGCAAACTGTTTCAGCTGCGGCGAAAAGGGCCACATCAGTACTAATTGCCCTAAGGCTGCCAAGGAAGGAGCAACTAAGTCTGAGAAGGATTTGAAGGACAAACGACAGACCGGTGAGAAGCCCAAATGCAATAACTGCAGGAAACAACATGCTGGAAAGTGCACAATCGACCCACGTGCTAAATTATGTGGAATTTGCAAAACCAAGGGTCACCAGACCTTGGATTGCAAGAGATTGGGAAACGCAACCTGCTATGGTTGCAATGAAATAGGGCACATCAAGACAAATTGCCCAAATAAAACCAAGAAGCCTGGGAAGGCTAAGGAGACCGAAGCTGGAAACTCTCAAATGGACGCTCAAGAGACTGTTCAGGATAACAATGTCACAACAGGTACTTCTTTACCAATAACGCTCATGTTAGAGTATTAATTGATTCAGGTTCAGATAAGTCTCTCGTAGACAATAGATATAGTAAATCATTAAATCTGCCTGTTAAAACTCTAAGCGTTAAGTAGAATTGACCGATAGTACCTCAGAGACTGCTTCAGCAATATTAGATGGATGTTTTATATCCATTAGGAATCATTCGTCCGATGTCCTATTTTCCGTTAAAGTATAAGGACTCAATACAGTGATAAAAAAAAATCGATAGGTTGTCTTGAAAGTCAAGCCCATATTGTGTATAATAAGGAACAAGTAGTTATCAAGACTCCTTATGAGACAACCCTCATAATTACATGTATCAGTACGTGTTACATGTATCAGTACGTGTAAAAAAAAAATGGTGGAATCGGCCGTCCCCGGAATCGAACCTGGGTCTAGGCCACACCCTTTCGCGCGCCTAGCCAACCGAGCTAGGTGCCTAGTTTGTGAAATCTCCATTTCGATTAAATATAAGCACTTGTGCAATCAAATAACACTCCTTAGGAATGTTCATATGGTTTAATAATACCATGATCGAAGTATAACAAGTCGTCAGGATAATGACTAACTGTGAAGTGCACTCAATTAATTGTTAAATTGGTACTTAATACCAAAAGATGTGAGTATGCAAAACTCAGATGAAACAAACAACAGTCGCGATGCTAGGAATGCGACAAATATTAATGGTGCATCAAGTGTGAACCTCAATATTAATGGAATTAATCTCCAAAACTGAAGTTAACGCAGTCGTTAGAAAGGTTATGAGAAAACACATGAGAAGATTCAAGAAGCCAAATGTTGTTTGCTCTAAAACACATGTCGCTACTCATGATAAGAGTTTTCTTCATACTCCATATGCGAGGAATAACCCAAATAAAAATCATATGTGGCAAGGAGCCCATTCTTTTTAGGATATACTTAAAAGTACTTCGTCTCTTGGAAGTCAAGAGACTTCAACAGTAAAAAAAGGACCATCGATTGCAGGAAATTGTTAAACGAAGTAGAAGCCATTGGATATGTCAGCAGTTATGCTGGAAAGGGCACGGTAAGGTATGCATCACAATCATTCAATTGGAATACCCTGGATTAGTGAGGACATTTATGGGGTCCATAAGAGCGATTCCCTTATACAGTATGGGATGGATCGAGTGTTAAGGACCTTATTAAAGGGACCTATTGTTCGCATCGAAATGGAAAAAGATGGAATAAGAATTTTTTTTGACTCCCCCATAAGAGCTATAAAACTGTCGGCAGTAGGTTGCAAACCTTGGTTCATTGGTTGAAATAGTGCTCTTATTCAGTTAACCTAGAATTTTAGCATAATGCGCTATATATATATATTATATTTTAGCATCGGCAGTAAGAAGGCACATTAAGGTTTCAAAGCCTGCTTATTAAGAACCCATTATGGGTCTACCTCAGCTACTCACGTTTTATAGATGAAGAAACGACCAGTCAAAGCTGAGACTGCCCTAAATTTTGTCAAAGATTTTATAGCTAAGTTTAAAGGGTTTAAGAATGGAGGAGTTTAGCCCTCCTGATGTATGGTTAGAGGCAGCTCATATTAGTAATGACACCAGATAAATCCCTTATTGTGATTTATTGTTAAGAGTTACATTTGGTTTTAGATACCGCTAAGTCTCTTATAAAATCATAAGCTTAGCAAACTTTTAGAAATTGTCCCGTAAGAACCCCAGATATCAGGTGAAGGGTAAAACTTACAGGCGAAATCATAAGAACCATTTCTTCTGTTCCTGTTAGAAATCTCTAATTATGGAATTCTAGAAGTATCCTCTCTCTAGAAGATGTGCGTCAACATATAAAATTGATATCTCTTTGATCTCTATCGATTACGAATACCAAATGGTATGACAAAAGCGCCACATGAGGATTGATGTATCTTAATAAGTCCCATAGATTACTTCCATGCCTGATCAGTATGGAGGTTTAATGCATGGGACCTCAAAGATATTCTGATGGTCATATGGTACTAAAGTCAACTAATGGTATTCAAAGAAGATATCCAGAATGGAATTGTCCAGGTGAATGTCTTCGATTAAAGAATTCATGGACTCATAACGTAAATGTGTCACCTATCTGACACAAACAATGATAGATGAACTGGAGCCTGAAATTTCAAAAATCTCTGTAACTTCCTAGTATCTTGATTATCTCCTCTTAAGATCACCCTGTTTACCTCATGAGAGACCAGTAGAATTAAGATTTATATCCCATTTAGGGTTGTAATATTATGAAGTCTCCAAGACGGCAAATACCATCATTGGAAGAATGGAAACCCTGATTAAGTGAATATAGGATTCATAAAGCCTAACTCAACATTTTGAGAATTCGTTCTAGTTAATTAAGAAGGACGATTCATTTTGCTTATGCATTGATTATCGCAACCCTAATTAGTCAACAATTAAGAATTGTCATTTGCTGCCCAGGATCGTCGATTTGATCGACTAACGCAAGGATTAGCTACTCCCTAAGAATTAGTTTTAATCAATGGTTGGAATAACCATCTCACCTTAGATTCAGTTTTTCTGTAATAGTTGTCATGTAAGCATCAAGGCTACTTCTTTGGAGACCTTGTATAGATGAATTATCAAAACGTCTGTTTGGTAGATGAGACTTTGGGAAGTCCAATTACCAGGATCTGAAAGTTGCCATGAAAACAACGAATAAATAGATTCATGATCATCTGTAAGTTGCCAGTATTTGGCAGAAAGTCAAGGATTTATGAAAGTAGCAACCCTCCTGAGTTCTTGTGAAGGAATAGGGTTCAACAAAGATATCGCCCTGGAAGGGTGTACCAATTTGTTAATTATCAGACTAGTTAAGCTCTGAATATATAAAATCATTCGAAGGAATCGAATGTATCAAGATCAGATAGCTTAAAGCTAAAATTTTCAAGGAGATGGATGGAGCTCGTAATATATTTCACACTAATGATTTAAGGAGATGTTTCATCAATAAGTCGAGAAGCATTACCACATAATGATATGCAGATTTATGATATAATGAGCAACCTATATCGATCGAGGATCGATAGGTGAAGAAGCTCCCAAAAGAATAAATGTACCCATTATAAAGGTCAACTTGAGAGCTTGGAAAAAGCTCCAAATATGCTATTGAGGTTAAGTCCATTATGCGACAAAAAAAAAAAAAATACTTCCAGCGTTTTAACAAATCTCGAGGTCGAGATTTCTTTTAAGGGGGTGAGGATGTAACACCTCGAAAATTTACGTCCAATAATGTATTGACACGTGTCATAAGCTTTGAATATGTGAAAACAAACTTTAGAGGGACTAAAGTTGACAAACGGTGAAACTATGTAAATTCAAGGGTTCAAAGTGTCAACAATGGATAAATAGACTCTATAATAACCCTACATAATGTTTATAACCTTAAACGGATGGATCATGAATCATACGAAGCGGAAAAATGCACGAAAGTGAGGAATTACAAACTATAGGGACTAAAAGTGTCAACATGTTGAATTTATACCTCTGGGTGAACTTTTGGCAGCCCCGAAGCTTTGTAATGCTAGAATATACTCACTAGAATACGTGGTAAAAATTTCATGAAGTTTCGTTATCGTATGAGAAAGTTATGGCCAAAACCGTACTTGAGGGGCTAAAAGCGTCAACGTCGAATTTCATGGCTTTTCGGGTGAGCGCAAAGTTATCCGAGGACATTACCATGTTGGTAAATGTCCCAAGGTTCTTAAAAACCAAGTTTGGGGGTTTACGAGTCAAAATAAATAGCCGAAACCTCGCGTGCAAAGACAGGGACCAAAGCTGCCATTTTTAATTAAAGTTTGGCAGCCCCATGTGCAGAATTGCGACCAGCTGCTGTTTAAGTCCGATTTTTGAGTGCTTGACAGCTGGTATCACCTCTAAAACTCACCAATCAGCCCTCATGCATGTTGGGACACCTGTTGCACTCTTGTAACATCTGAATTCACCATAAATTAGATCAAAAGCTCTCATTTTTGAGGCACTTGCATTGTGATCAAGAACACCCACAACTTGCAAAACTCTCAAGGCAACTTCTGGAGCATTTCTGAACGACAAGGCAGCCTCTAAGTGTTAACTAAGCTTCATTAGGACCTTTGTAAGCTTCCATATCAGTTTATAATTCGTTCTTGCTTTGATTATTAGTTAAAAGTCAAACCGTTGTTCATATAGTTTGACTTTTCGATTAAACGAGTTTGGCTCTGTCATTTCTCAATTGAAACCACTGATATGTTGGTATTTATGTGGGAAACAAACCCTCCAAAGGGTATTCTCTGATTCCCACTCTAAGCATGCTATTTGTCGAGTCAAAGATGTTCTTAAAAAGTCATCAGAAATCGTTTTTGCGAAATATAGCATAAATGGTAATGTAGATGACATGCAATCAGTTTGATCATCAAAAATAACTTATAATGAATATAAGAATGTTTTTTTTTCATAATCAACTCGACAATCTTTAGTATAAACTCGGATCGGAACCGAAAGTCTTATAAAACGACTTTTTCGTAGACTATCGATTCGGATCCGTGCATGCATGTTTGAGATCTGTATTGGAGTGTATTTTTGACCATTTTTATTTATGTATAACTTTCTGGAATTTTTACATCTTGAGTCTATGCTTAACCGATTCATATGCGTGTTTCCGATTATGCTTAAAAGTTGACTATTTTGCCCTTTTTGATATAAAACGTGATTTTTGGAAAAGTGAAAGAGTAGAAATCTTTATTATTAATTTATAAACTTGCACCGAAAATTTGAGATCAGTTGGTGGTCCAGATTTTGAGTTATGGCCGATAGCGTAAAACTATATCTTTATGTTAAATAAACGGCGCATTTAGCGTATAACCTATTTCAGGCCACTTTTCGATATAAAACTTTTTACCCACTGATGTTATATAATATTCTGGGATTTTTGAAGATTTTTATTTAATTTTTGGCTGATCGGATCATACGTCGCTAAGTCGATTCGGTTAATGCCGGTTTTGACCGTTTAAGCCATAAAATGAGTTTTATACATTCTTTTGACCCCAAACCTTTTTCTACTGATTTTATTTGTTAAATAAATTATTTTGGGCATTCTGGAAATATAAAAATCTCAGCCTTCTTTTAAAAACCCGGAAACGGCTCTAAATCGCATTTTTAGCGTTTTTAACGCATTGTAAGCGTTATACTCATATTAAACATATAAGACTCATACCTACTGATGTATTTAGCATATTTTCATATAATAACAGTAAGTATAAGATTTTGAACTCAGATTTCCAGTTTTGACGTTTTTTTTAGCCCTTGTGAAATTACCAAAATGCCCCTAGGGTGTATAGTTTGGTTTTAAATGATAAGTTTTGTATATGGGTCATACCCTACTGTTATAATAAGATAAGTTAAGTATATTTTCTGTATAAATCAGACCCATAACTCAGATTTACAATTAAACTCTTTTACAACCTTTTAAATGACCAAAATGCCCTTATAAGGCATAAATTGATTTTTAATCCGTTCCGGGCAAAATAGAAAATAACTTACTGATATTATAACATATTTAGAGCATATTATCTCAGGAAACTTGCATATGACTCCTTTGGTTACCCGTAACGCCCTTTTAGCGCTCGGTTCGGTTTATGTAACTAGTTTGCATAAATTGGCCGAAACGGGTCAAACATTATCCTTTTTGTCTCAAAATCCAGAATGTGTTTAGTAAACCCATATTATACAAGTCTTCAAACTTGTCGGGTCAAATTCACATTCCATCCGGTCTTCGCTTAATCGTGCGTGAACCGTATCGTCATTTAAAACTAACCGGTCTAGGCTTAAGCTTAAATAAAGACCCGTTAGAAAGCTAATAGGTTATTATAAACCTTTGTTCCAGATTAGGAGCACCAGTAAAAGATACTTGTATTTTCTTGATTGTGATTGATACTATACGCAGGTAAATACTCTTTGGCTTATTTTCCCTATACGGGCTTGGGTTACGGTATATAGAATACCGCTTGATCGAGCGTTAAATCCTACACCCTTGGGTGTTTAGTTTGAATAATTTGTGCGGCTCGTTTAAACAGTCTTGCTTACTTTAAGCCTTTGGGGGGTTAATGACCATGTCCCGGATATCCTTGGCATCATCTTACGAGATGGCCACGACCAGAGCACGGGGTGTAGGCGTGCACCCGTCAGTGTATAACTCGCTTATGTGGTGTGTCCATTGATCTTTAGCCCGGACTAGATCCGGGCCACTGAACGCAAGTAACATGTAATTCGTTCACATGATTATTATATTAAATAATTGACCCAAGTTAATAAAAATGTTTTGTGCCTTGTGCATTTAAATCAATTTTCAACCTTTTCAAAATGAGTCAGTCGAATTGTATTTACCAGTGTAAACTGACGTATTTTTCCCAAAAGATTAAGTGCAGGTGCTATACGAAATAGGCTGGCAGGCTTCTAGAGCGTCCACATTAAGTCACGCAGCTTGGGCGACATTAAACTGTTGAACAATTATCCTATTTTATTTTTCGATCCGCCTGTGGATCCGTTTCGACTACTTGTGATAATTAATATTACATTTCTATTTAAAGTTGAAACGAATCTATCTTTTGCTTCCGCTGTGCATTATTATATTGTGTTGTTTGTCTATGATGATACCAACTACGTCACGATACCCCCACCGGGCCCACCGGTGACACGTGGAAATTAGGGGTGTGACAGGTTGGTATCAGAGCCAACTCTGAGTGAATTAAACACTAGTCTATTGTGTTTAATCTCAGTTACACAATTGCACGTTCCTCGATTCTGAGTCTAGACTTAACATAGGAATACTCTCGTCCCTATTCGGAGGATTTTTACTTTCAATTATATATTTTAATATGTCGCCAAGCAAAGAAGCCGTAGTGGAAATTCTCCCCATTGAAGCCTAGGAAAGGCCGAGCTTCGTGTTGCGACTAGGATTAACGTACGAGCAAGGAGAGGACATTCAGAACTGAATTAAAAAAGAAACTCCTTTTGTTGAAGTTCGTTTCCTTAATAAGTCCTTATAAGGGCATTTTTGTTTTTAGTCCCATTTGAGGACAACATCATTTCTTTTAAGTCCCTTTTAGGGCAAATCAGTATTTTATTGGAATGCTTTATCAAAAATTTCATTTGTTCAATATATATGAATATAATATATGAAACAAATTAAAATAACATTCCTCTTATAAGATCTACCATTATAATAAAATGGCAAAATCTAAAAGGACAAGACCTAGCCTCGTGTCATATTAAGACCCGGCCAAGATGGCAGTTCCTCAATTTAGATTTAAATCCTTATTAACATTTCAATTTAAAATTTGTTCTGCGTTAATTATAAATAAGAATCTTAAGAGTGAAACCTAGCCTTCGGGTCATCATAAGGCCGGGCCATGATGGTAAGACCTGTTTAAAGGATTCGAATCCCTGCTAACATCTGAGAACATGATAACATTCATGGCAGACGTGATTCATTAAAAATCACACACGTCATTCTTATATATGGATTCTTTAAAAGATCCCTAACCCAACTTAATGATCTCTGAATCATGGGTTAGATCATCAATTAAGATGTCCATATTTTGACCATACATTGGTAATATAATGCCTACGGGCCTTGCTCATTTTTGCATGAGTCAACAGACACTGACATTGTAATCTTTATGATTCCTTGTCTAAGGTGGTGAGCTATGCTCAAGCCTAATAGTCTATATGATCAATGCGATCATGACTAATATAATATAACATTCTAGTGATGTTTTGCCTACGGGCTATACTTTATAACTTTGTCAATACGACAATGACAGTTGTAACCATTATGGTTCCTGCCTAAGGTGGTGGGCTATGCCCAAGCCTCATGATCAATATGATCAATACTATCATGACTACTATCATCAGTGTAATGATTATGATTTTCTTAAAACATCGTTTTGCAATTGATTTGCCTACGGGCCATATAGTATCATCAATTATAACAACGACAGTGGTAGCAATGACTCCCCGTCCGAAAAAGGGTAATGAACTTTGATTCAACCCTAAATGCCTCGATTCTTTGAAATCATGGCTTATAAACTTGTCTACGCAACTAGGCCATTCGTGCTATTATTAAATTGTAAATTTGGATTTATGATAAATAAATATCATTCTTTCCTAACAGTATTAAAAGTACAACATAGCCTATATGTCATTCCAGACGAGGCCAAGGTGGTAGAACCTATTCAAAGGATTCAAATCCTTGTGACATTGTAAATATGTTAACACTCCCGACAACAGTGATGCGATAAAATCACGCTTGTCATCTTTATAGTAGGAAAATTTTCCAAACCCCTTATTTAGTCTAAATGATCAATAGGAATCATGGCTAATAAACGTCAAACATGATGTACACATCTAAACATCCATCTGGGATGTATACCTACGGGCAAAGATGTATACATGAAAAAGATAGTTTATTTCATAACTTCTTGTCAAGGCAATGAATTGTGAAATTTACAATTCCAAAGGAATCATTGATTATGTTTTTAAAAAATTTCCCTAATAACAAGGCATCTGTGCCATCGAAAAGTCCTTGGGAACAAGCCGTTGTGCTATATAAGATGTCAGTATGACATTGACAGTCGTGACTTATATCCCCTGTCTAGTAAATATGAAGGATTATATTCCGTTTAAACGCCAAAGATGGTTATTTATAAACTTAGGCAAAACATAATCAAATAAATTAAATACTATCTGTTGGCCCATATGGTTTATTCGCACCATGGCTACTAAATTATCAAGTTCGACAATTCGCCATATGATTAAACCAATTATTACTACTTGGTTTGTAGCCTTCCAAGCTTCACCATGGCTGACTCCTCTGAAGCTCACAATCATCCAGTTAATCAGAAGGATGATGCAGGACTGAAATTAATAAGCACCGGGTTACAGGCTATGATCAAAATAGCCGTAAACAACACTGTGGACTGTGTGTTGAAGGATCTTAAGCGAAAGTGCGATAATACCCCAAATAAGGGTTACAAAAAGGGTAAGACCGGTTCAAGCCATAGCCAGTCCAAACCAAAGGAGGCAAAACCCAAATGTAAAACCTGCAAAAGAAGACACTGGGGACAATGTCGATCAAGTCAGAAGATAAAACAATGTGGCATCTGTAAAAGAACTGGTCACCAGTCCCACGAATGTAGGGACATAGAGAATGCAAACTGTTTCAGCTGCGGCGAAAAGGGCCACATCAGTACTAATTGCCCTAAGGCTGCCAAGGAAGGAGCAACTAAGTCTGAGAAGGATTTGAAGGACAAACGACAGACCGGTGAGAAGCCCAAATGCAATAACTGCAGGAAACAACATGCTGGAAAGTGCACAATCGACCCACGTGCTAAATTATGTGGAATTTGCAAAACCAAGGGTCACCAGACCTTGGATTGCAAGAGATTGGGAAACGCAACCTGCTATGGTTGCAATGAAATAGGGCACATCAAGACAAATTGCCCAAATAAAACCAAGAAGCCTGGGAAGGCTAAGGAGACCGAAGCTGGAAACTCTCAAATGGACGCTCAAGAGACTGTTCAGGATAACAATGTCACAACAGGTACTTCTTTACCAATAACGCTCATGTTAGAGTATTAATTGATTCAGGTTCAGATAAGTCTCTCGTAGACAATAGATATAGTAAATCATTAAATCTGCCTGTTAAAACTCTAAGCGTTAAGTAGAATTGACCGATAGTACCTCAGAGACTGCTTCAGCAATATTAGATGGATGTTTTATATCCATTAGGAATCATTCGTCCGATGTCCTATTTTCCGTTAAAGTATAAGGACTCAATACAGTGATAAAAAAAAATCGATAGGTTGTCTTGAAAGTCAAGCCCATATTGTGTATAATAAGGAACAAGTAGTTATCAAGACTCCTTATGAGACAACCCTCATAATTACATGTATCAGTACGTGTTACATGTATCAGTACGTGTAAAAAAAAAATGGTGGAATCGGCCGTCCCCGGAATCGAACCTGGGTCTAGGCCACACCCTTTCGCGCGCCTAGCCAACCGAGCTAGGTGCCTAGTTTGTGAAATCTCCATTTCGATTAAATATAAGCACTTGTGCAATCAAATAACACTCCTTAGGAATGTTCATATGGTTTAATAATACCATGATCGAAGTATAACAAGTCGTCAGGATAATGACTAACTGTGAAGTGCACTCAATTAATTGTTAAATTGGTACTTAATACCAAAAGATGTGAGTATGCAAAACTCAGATGAAACAAACAACAGTCGCGATGCTAGGAATGCGACAAATATTAATGGTGCATCAAGTGTGAACCTCAATATTAATGGAATTAATCTCCAAAACTGAAGTTAACGCAGTCGTTAGAAAGGTTATGAGAAAACACATGAGAAGATTCAAGAAGCCAAATGTTGTTTGCTCTAAAACACATGTCGCTACTCATGATAAGAGTTTTCTTCATACTCCATATGCGAGGAATAACCCAAATAAAAATCATATGTGGCAAGGAGCCCATTCTTTTTAGGATATACTTAAAAGTACTTCGTCTCTTGGAAGTCAAGAGACTTCAACAGTAAAAAAAGGACCATCGATTGCAGGAAATTGTTAAACGAAGTAGAAGCCATTGGATATGTCAGCAGTTATGCTGGAAAGGGCACGGTAAGGTATGCATCACAATCATTCAATTGGAATACCCTGGATTAGTGAGGACATTTATGGGGTCCATAAGAGCGATTCCCTTATACAGTATGGGATGGATCGAGTGTTAAGGACCTTATTAAAGGGACCTATTGTTCGCATCGAAATGGAAAAAGATGGAATAAGAATTTTTTTTGACTCCCCCATAAGAGCTATAAAACTGTCGGCAGTAGGTTGCAAACCTTGGTTCATTGGTTGAAATAGTGCTCTTATTCAGTTAACCTAGAATTTTAGCATAATGCGCTATATATATATATTATATTTTAGCATCGGCAGTAAGAAGGCACATTAAGGTTTCAAAGCCTGCTTATTAAGAACCCATTATGGGTCTACCTCAGCTACTCACGTTTTATAGATGAAGAAACGACCAGTCAAAGCTGAGACTGCCCTAAATTTTGTCAAAGATTTTATAGCTAAGTTTAAAGGGTTTAAGAATGGAGGAGTTTAGCCCTCCTGATGTATGGTTAGAGGCAGCTCATATTAGTAATGACACCAGATAAATCCCTTATTGTGATTTATTGTTAAGAGTTACATTTGGTTTTAGATACCGCTAAGTCTCTTATAAAATCATAAGCTTAGCAAACTTTTAGAAATTGTCCCGTAAGAACCCCAGATATCAGGTGAAGGGTAAAACTTACAGGCGAAATCATAAGAACCATTTCTTCTGTTCCTGTTAGAAATCTCTAATTATGGAATTCTAGAAGTATCCTCTCTCTAGAAGATGTGCGTCAACATATAAAATTGATATCTCTTTGATCTCTATCGATTACGAATACCAAATGGTATGACAAAAGCGCCACATGAGGATTGATGTATCTTAATAAGTCCCATAGATTACTTCCATGCCTGATCAGTATGGAGGTTTAATGCATGGGACCTCAAAGATATTCTGATGGTCATATGGTACTAAAGTCAACTAATGGTATTCAAAGAAGATATCCAGAATGGAATTGTCCAGGTGAATGTCTTCGATTAAAGAATTCATGGACTCATAACGTAAATGTGTCACCTATCTGACACAAACAATGATAGATGAACTGGAGCCTGAAATTTCAAAAATCTCTGTAACTTCCTAGTATCTTGATTATCTCCTCTTAAGATCACCCTGTTTACCTCATGAGAGACCAGTAGAATTAAGATTTATATCCCATTTAGGGTTGTAATATTATGAAGTCTCCAAGACGGCAAATACCATCATTGGAAGAATGGAAACCCTGATTAAGTGAATATAGGATTCATAAAGCCTAACTCAACATTTTGAGAATTCGTTCTAGTTAATTAAGAAGGACGATTCATTTTGCTTATGCATTGATTATCGCAACCCTAATTAGTCAACAATTAAGAATTGTCATTTGCTGCCCAGGATCGTCGATTTGATCGACTAACGCAAGGATTAGCTACTCCCTAAGAATTAGTTTTAATCAATGGTTGGAATAACCATCTCACCTTAGATTCAGTTTTTCTGTAATAGTTGTCATGTAAGCATCAAGGCTACTTCTTTGGAGACCTTGTATAGATGAATTATCAAAACGTCTGTTTGGTAGATGAGACTTTGGGAAGTCCAATTACCAGGATCTGAAAGTTGCCATGAAAACAACGAATAAATAGATTCATGATCATCTGTAAGTTGCCAGTATTTGGCAGAAAGTCAAGGATTTATGAAAGTAGCAACCCTCCTGAGTTCTTGTGAAGGAATAGGGTTCAACAAAGATATCGCCCTGGAAGGGTGTACCAATTTGTTAATTATCAGACTAGTTAAGCTCTGAATATATAAAATCATTCGAAGGAATCGAATGTATCAAGATCAGATAGCTTAAAGCTAAAATTTTCAAGGAGATGGATGGAGCTCGTAATATATTTCACACTAATGATTTAAGGAGATGTTTCATCAATAAGTCGAGAAGCATTACCACATAATGATATGCAGATTTATGATATAATGAGCAACCTATATCGATCGAGGATCGATAGGTGAAGAAGCTCCCAAAAGAATAAATGTACCCATTATAAAGGTCAACTTGAGAGCTTGGAAAAAGCTCCAAATATGCTATTGAGGTTAAGTCCATTATGCGACAAAAAAAAAAATACTTCCAGCGTTTTAACAAATCTCGAGGTCGAGATTTCTTTTAAGGGGGTGAGGATGTAACACCTCGAAAATTTACGTCCAATAATGTATTGACACGTGTCATAAGCTTTGAATATGTGAAAACAAACTTTAGAGGGACTAAAGTTGACAAACGGTGAAACTATGTAAATTCAAGGGTTCAAAGTGTCAACAATGGATAAATAGACTCTATAATAACCCTACATAATGTTTATAACCTTAAACGGATGGATCATGAATCATACGAAGCGGAAAAATGCACGAAAGTGAGGAATTACAAACTATAGGGACTAAAAGTGTCAACATGTTGAATTTATACCTCTGGGTGAACTTTTGGCAGCCCCGAAGCTTTGTAATGCTAGAATATACTCACTAGAATACGTGGTAAAAATTTCATGAAGTTTCGTTATCGTATGAGAAAGTTATGGCCAAAACCGTACTTGAGGGGCTAAAAGCGTCAACGTCGAATTTCATGGCTTTTCGGGTGAGCGCAAAGTTATCCGAGGACATTACCATGTTGGTAAATGTCCCAAGGTTCTTAAAAACCAAGTTTGGGGGTTTACGAGTCAAAATAAATAGCCGAAACCTCGCGTGCAAAGACAGGGACCAAAGCTGCCATTTTTAATTAAAGTTTGGCAGCCCCATGTGCAGAATTGCGACCAGCTGCTGTTTAAGTCCGATTTTTGAGTGCTTGACAGCTGGTATCACCTCTAAAACTCACCAATCAGCCCTCATGCATGTTGGGACACCTGTTGCACTCTTGTAACATCTGAATTCACCATAAATTAGATCAAAAGCTCTCATTTTTGAGGCACTTGCATTGTGATCAAGAACACCCACAACTTGCAAAACTCTCAAGGCAACTTCTGGAGCATTTCTGAACGACAAGGCAGCCTCTAAGTGTTAACTAAGCTTCATTAGGACCTTTGTAAGCTTCCATATCAGTTTATAATTCGTTCTTGCTTTGATTATTAGTTAAAAGTCAAACCGTTGTTCATATAGTTTGACTTTTCGATTAAACGAGTTTGGCTCTGTCATTTCTCAATTGAAACCACTGATATGTTGGTATTTATGTGGGAAACAAACCCTCCAAAGGGTATTCTCTGATTCCCACTCTAAGCATGCTATTTGTCGAGTCAAAGATGTTCTTAAAAAGTCATCAGAAATCGTTTTTGCGAAATATAGCATAAATGGTAATGTAGATGACATGCAATCAGTTTGATCATCAAAAATAACTTATAATGAATATAAGAATGTTTTTTTTTCATAATCAACTCGACAATCTTTAGTATAAACTCGGATCGGAACCGAAAGTCTTATAAAACGACTTTTTCGTAGACTATCGATTCGGATCCGTGCATGCATGTTTGAGATCTGTATTGGAGTGTATTTTTGACCATTTTTATTTATGTATAACTTTCTGGAATTTTTACATCTTGAGTCTATGCTTAACCGATTCATATGCGTGTTTCCGATTATGCTTAAAAGTTGACTATTTTGCCCTTTTTGATATAAAACGTGATTTTTGGAAAAGTGAAAGAGTAGAAATCTTTATTATTAATTTATAAACTTGCACCGAAAATTTGAGATCAGTTGGTGGTCCAGATTTTGAGTTATGGCCGATAGCGTAAAACTATATCTTTATGTTAAATAAACGGCGCATTTAGCGTATAACCTATTTCAGGCCACTTTTCGATATAAAACTTTTTACCCACTGATGTTATATAATATTCTGGGATTTTTGAAGATTTTTATTTAATTTTTGGCTGATCGGATCATACGTCGCTAAGTCGATTCGGTTAATGCCGGTTTTGACCGTTTAAGCCATAAAATGAGTTTTATACATTCTTTTGACCCCAAACCTTTTTCTACTGATTTTATTTGTTAAATAAATTATTTTGGGCATTCTGGAAATATAAAAATCTCAGCCTTCTTTTAAAAACCCGGAAACGGCTCTAAATCGCATTTTTAGCGTTTTTAACGCATTGTAAGCGTTATACTCATATTAAACATATAAGACTCATACCTACTGATGTATTTAGCATATTTTCATATAATAACAGTAAGTATAAGATTTTGAACTCAGATTTCCAGTTTTGACGTTTTTTTTAGCCCTTGTGAAATTACCAAAATGCCCCTAGGGTGTATAGTTTGGTTTTAAATGATAAGTTTTGTATATGGGTCATACCCTACTGTTATAATAAGATAAGTTAAGTATATTTTCTGTATAAATCAGACCCATAACTCAGATTTACAATTAAACTCTTTTACAACCTTTTAAATGACCAAAATGCCCTTATAAGGCATAAATTGATTTTTAATCCGTTCCGGGCAAAATAGAAAATAACTTACTGATATTATAACATATTTAGAGCATATTATCTCAGGAAACTTGCATATGACTCCTTTGGTTACCCGTAACGCCCTTTTAGCGCTCGGTTCGGTTTATGTAACTAGTTTGCATAAATTGGCCGAAACGGGTCAAACATTATCCTTTTTGTCTCAAAATCCAGAATGTGTTTAGTAAACCCATATTATACAAGTCTTCAAACTTGTCGGGTCAAATTCACATTCCATCCGGTCTTCGCTTAATCGTGCGTGAACCGTATCGTCATTTAAAACTAACCGGTCTAGGCTTAAGCTTAAATAAAGACCCGTTAGAAAGCTAATAGGTTATTATAAACCTTTGTTCCAGATTAGGAGCACCAGTAAAAGATACTTGTATTTTCTTGATTGTGATTGATACTATACGCAGGTAAATACTCTTTGGCTTATTTTCCCTATACGGGCTTGGGTTACGGTATATAGAATACCGCTTGATCGAGCGTTAAATCCTACACCCTTGGGTGTTTAGTTTGAATAATTTGTGCGGCTCGTTTAAACAGTCTTGCTTACTTTAAGCCTTTGGGGGGTTAATGACCATGTCCCGGATATCCTTGGCATCATCTTACGAGATGGCCACGACCAGAGCACGGGGTGTAGGCGTGCACCCGTCAGTGTATAACTCGCTTATGTGGTGTGTCCATTGATCTTTAGCCCGGACTAGATCCGGGCCACTGAACGCAAGTAACATGTAATTCGTTCACATGATTATTATATTAAATAATTGACCCAAGTTAATAAAAATGTTTTGTGCCTTGTGCATTTAAATCAATTTTCAACCTTTTCAAAATGAGTCAGTCGAATTGTATTTACCAGTGTAAACTGACGTATTTTTCCCAAAAGATTAAGTGCAGGTGCTATACGAAATAGGCTGGCAGGCTTCTAGAGCGTCCACATTAAGTCACGCAGCTTGGGCGACATTAAACTGTTGAACAATTATCCTATTTTATTTTTCGATCCGCCTGTGGATCCGTTTCGACTACTTGTGATAATTAATATTACATTTCTATTTAAAGTTGAAACGAATCTATCTTTTGCTTCCGCTGTGCATTATTATATTGTGTTGTTTGTCTATGATGATACCAACTACGTCACGATACCCCCACCGGGCCCACCGGTGACACGTGGAAATTAGGGGTGTGACAGGTTGGTATCAGAGCCAACTCTGAGTGAATTAAACACTAGTCTATTGTGTTTAATCTCAGTTACACAATTGCACGTTCCTCGATTCTGAGTCTAGACTTAACATAGGAATACTCTCGTCCCTATTCGGAGGATTTTTACTTTCAATTATATATTTTAATATGTCGCCAAGCAAAGAAGCCGTAGTGGAAATTCTCCCCATTGAAGCCTAGGAAAGGCCGAGCTTCGTGTTGCGACTAGGATTAACGTACGAGCAAGGAGAGGACATTCAGAACTGAATTAAAAAAGAAACTCCTTTTGTTGAAGTTCGTTTCCTTAATAAGTCCTTATAAGGGCATTTTTGTTTTTAGTCCCATTTGAGGACAACATCATTTCTTTTAAGTCCCTTTTAGGGCAAATCAGTATTTTATTGGAATGCTTTATCAAAAATTTCATTTGTTCAATATATATGAATATAATATATGAAACAAATTAAAATAACATTCCTCTTATAAGATCTACCATTATAATAAAATGGCAAAATCTAAAAGGACAAGACCTAGCCTCGTGTCATATTAAGACCCGGCCAAGATGGCAGTTCCTCAATTTAGATTTAAATCCTTATTAACATTTCAATTTAAAATTTGTTCTGCGTTAATTATAAATAAGAATCTTAAGAGTGAAACCTAGCCTTCGGGTCATCATAAGGCCGGGCCATGATGGTAAGACCTGTTTAAAGGATTCGAATCCCTGCTAACATCTGAGAACATGATAACATTCATGGCAGACGTGATTCATTAAAAATCACACACGTCATTCTTATATATGGATTCTTTAAAAGATCCCTAACCCAACTTAATGATCTCTGAATCATGGGTTAGATCATCAATTAAGATGTCCATATTTTGACCATACATTGGTAATATAATGCCTACGGGCCTTGCTCATTTTTGCATGAGTCAACAGACACTGACATTGTAATCTTTATGATTCCTTGTCTAAGGTGGTGAGCTATGCTCAAGCCTAATAGTCTATATGAT
This sequence comes from Helianthus tuberosus, assembly GCA_030545235.1. NCBI lineage: Eukaryota > Viridiplantae > Streptophyta > Magnoliopsida > Asterales > Asteraceae > Helianthus > Helianthus tuberosus. Next base: position 27,020,335 of record CM060447.1, read on the forward strand.
CAATGCGATCATGACTAATATAATATAACATTCTAGTGATGTTTTGCCTACGGGCTATACTTTATAACTTTGTCAATACGACAATGACAGTTGTAACCATTATGGTTCCTGCCTAAGGTGGTGGGCTATGCCCAAGCCTCATGATCAATATGATCAATACTATCATGACTACTATCATCAGTGTAATGATTATGATTTTCTTAAAACATCGTTTTGCAATTGATTTGCCTACGGGCCATATAGTATCATCAATTATAACAACGACAGTGGTAGCAATGACTCCCCGTCCGAAAAAGGGTAATGAACTTTGATTCAACCCTAAATGCCTCGATTCTTTGAAATCATGGCTTATAAACTTGTCTACGCAACTAGGCCATTCGTGCTATTATTAAATTGTAAATTTGGATTTATGATAAATAAATATCATTCTTTCCTAACAGTATTAAAAGTACAACATAGCCTATATGTCATTCCAGACGAGGCCAAGGTGGTAGAACCTATTCAAAGGATTCAAATCCTTGTGACATTGTAAATATGTTAACACTCCCGACAACAGTGATGCGATAAAATCACGCTTGTCATCTTTATAGTAGGAAAATTTTCCAAACCCCTTATTTAGTCTAAATGATCAATAGGAATCATGGCTAATAAACGTCAAACATGATGTACACATCTAAACATCCATCTGGGATGTATACCTACGGGCAAAGATGTATACATGAAAAAGATAGTTTATTTCATAACTTCTTGTCAAGGCAATGAATTGTGAAATTTACAATTCCAAAGGAATCATTGATTATGTTTTTAAAAAATTTCCCTAATAACAAGGCATCTGTGCCATCGAAAAGTCCTTGGGAACAAGCCGTTGTGCTATATAAGATGTCAGTATGACATTGACAGTCGTGACTTATATCCCCTGTCTAGTAAATATGAAGGATTATATTCCGTTTAAACGCCAAAGATGGTTATTTGTAAACTTAGGCAAAACATAATCAAATAAATTAAATACTATCTGTTGGCCCATATGGTTTATTCGCACCATGGCTACTAAATTATCAAGTTCGACAATTCGCCATATGATTAAACCAATTATTACTACTTGGTTTGTAGCCTTCCAAGCTTCACCATGGCTGACTCCTCTGAAGCTCACAATCATCCAGTTAATCAGAAGGATGATGCAGGACTGAAATTAATAAGCACCGGGTTACAGGCTATGATCAAAATAGCCGTAAACAACACTGTGGACCGTGTGTTGAAGGATCTTAAGCGAAAGTGCGATAATACCCCAAATAAGGGTTACAAAAAGGGTAAGACCGGTTCAAGCCATAGCCAGTCCAAACCAAAGGAGGCAAAACCCAAATGTAAAACCTGCAAAAGAAGACACTGGGGACAATGTCGATCAAGTCAGAAGATAAAACAATGTGGCATCTGTAAAAGAACTGGTCACCAGTCCCACGAATGTAGGGACATAGAGAATGCAAACTGTTTCAGCTGCGGCGAAAAGGGCCACATCAGTACTAATTGCCCTAAGGCTGCCAAGGAAGGAGCAACTAAGTCTGAGAAGGATTTGAAGGACAAACGACAGACCGGTGAGAAGCCCAAATGCAATAACTGCAGGAAACAACATGCTGGAAAGTGCACAATCGACCCACGTGCTAAATTATGTGGAATTTGCAAAACCAAGGGTCACCAGACCTTGGATTGCAAGAGATTGGGAAACGCAACCTGCTATGGTTGCAATGAAATAGGGCACATCAAGACAAATTGCCCAAATAAAACCAAGAAGCCTGGGAAGGCTAAGGAGACCGAAGCTGGAAACTCTCAAATGGACGCTCAAGAGACTGTTCAGGATAACAATGTCACAACAGGTACTTCTTTACCAATAACGCTAATGTTAGAGTATTAATTGATTCAGGTTCAGATAAGTCTCTCGTAGACAATAGATATAGTAAATCATTAAATCTGCCTGTTAAAACTCTAAGCGTTAAGTAGAATTGACCGATAGTACCTCAGAGACTGCTTCAGCAATATTAGATGGATGTTTTATATCCATTAGGAATCATTCGTCCGATGTCCTATTTTCCGTTAAAGTATAAGGACTCAATACAGTGATAAAAAAAAAATCGATAGGTTGTCTTGAAAGTCAAGCCCATATTGTGTATAATAAGGAACAAGTAGTTATCAAGACTCCTTATGAGACAACCCTCATAATTACATGTATCAGTACGTGTAAAAAAAAAATGGTGGAATCGGCCGTCCCCGGAATCGAACCTGGGTCTAGGCCACACCCTTTCGCGCGCCTAGCCAACCGAGCTAGGTGCCTAGTTTGTGAAATCTCCATTTCGATTAAATATAAGCACTTGTGCAATCAAATAACACTCCTTAGGAATGTTCATATGGTTTAATAATACCATGATCGAAGTATAACAAGTCGTCAGGATAATGACTAACTGTGAAGTGCACTCAATTAATTGTTAAATTGGTACTTAATACCAAAAGATGTGAGTATGCAAAACTCAGATGAAACAAACAACAGTCGCGATGCTAGGAATGCGACAAATATTAATGGTGCATCAAGTGTGAACCTCAATATTAATGGAATTAATCTCCAAAACTGAAGTTAACGCAGTCGTTAGAAAGGTTATGAGAAAACACATGAGAAGATTCAAGAAGCCAAATGTTGTTTGCTCTAAAACACATGTCCGCTACTCATGATAAGAGTTTTATTCATACTCCATATGCGAGGAATAACCCAAATAAAAATCATATGTGGCAAAGGAGCCCATTCTTTTTAGGATATACTTAAAAGTACTTCGTCTCTTGGAAGTCAAGAGACTTCAACAGTAAAAAAAGGACCATCGATTGCAGGAAATTGTTAAACGAAGTAGAAGCCATTGGATATGTCAGCAGTTATGCTGGAAAGGGCACGGTAAGGTATGCATCACAATCATTCAATTGGAATACCCTGGATTAGTGAGGACATTTATGGGGTCCATAAGAGCGATTCCCTTATACAGTATGGGATGGATCGAGTGTTAAGGACCTTATTAAAGGGACCTATTGTTCGCATCGAAATGGAAAAAAGATGGAATAAGAATTTTTTTTTGACTCCCCCATAAGAGCTATAAAACTGTCGGCAGTAGGTTGCAAACCTTGGTTCATTGGTTGAAATAGTGCTCTTATTCAGTTAACCTAGAATTTTAGCATAATGCGCTATATATATATATTATATTTTAGCATCGGCAGTAAGAAGGCACATTAAGGTTTCAAAGCCTGCTTATTAAGAACCCATTATGGGTCTACCTCAGCTACTCACGTTTTATAGATGAAGAAACGACCAGTCAAAGCTGAGACTGCCCTAAATTTTGTCAAAGATTTTATAGCTAAGTTTAAAGGGTTTAAGAATGAGGAGTTTAGCCCTCCTGATGTATGGTTAGAGGCAGCTCATATTAGTAATGACACCAGATAAATCCCTTATTGTGATTTATTGTTAAGAGTTACATTTGGTTTTAGATACGCTAAGTCTCTTATAAAATCATAAGCTTAGCAAACTTTTAGAAATTGTCCCGTAAGAACCCCAGATATCAGGTGAAGGGTAAAACTTACAGGCGAAATCATAAGAACATTTCTTCTGTTCCTGTTAGAAATCTCTTAATTATGGAATTCTAGAAGGTATCCTCTCTCTAGAAGATGTGCGTCAACATATAAAATTGATATCTCTTTGATCTCTATCGATTACGAATACCAAATGGTATGACAAAAGCGCCACATGAGGATTGATTGTATCTTAATAAGTCCCATAGATTACTTCCATGCCTGATCAGTATGGAGGTTTAATGCATGGGACCTCAAAGATATTCTGATGGTCATATGGTACTAAAGTCAACTAATGGTATTCAAAGAAGATATCCAGAATGGAATTGTCCAGGTGAATGTCTTCGATTAAAGAATTCATGGACTCATAACGTAAATGTGTCACCTATCTGACACAAACAATGATAGATGAACTGGAGCCTGAAATTTCAAAAATCTCTGTAACTTCCTAGTATCTTGATTATCTCCTCTTAAGATCACCCTGTTTACCTCATGAGAGACCAGTAGAATTAAGATTTATATCCCATTTAGGGTTGTAATATTATGAAGTCTCCAAGACGGCAAATACCATCATTGGAAGAATGGAAACCCTGATTAAGTGAATATAGGATTCATAAAGCCTAACTCAACATTTTGAGAATTCGTTCTAGTTAATTAAGAAGGACGATTCATTTTGCTTATGCATTGATTATCGCAACCCTAATTAGTCAACAATTAAGAATTGTCATTTGCTGCCCAGGATCGTCGATTTGA